>LR749527.1:1232607-1324436 GCA_902729485.2 Mus minutoides
AATGAACTGGTGAGGTTTGCCCATGTGCCAGCAGCCTTCTCTGTCCATGTGACTCACTCAGCCCCTGTGTTTTACTCAATCCCAGCGTTCTGACTCCTCCCTGTTGATGCCCTTTGAAGCTACATGTTATAAAAGGCACCGAAAGCTGTGCCATTATTTTATTTCTTCCACACTCTGATCAATTCTTTTCTCTCCACCCACAGGATTAGGCATAAATACTGTGACCATGGCAAGCCTAAAACCTTAAGTCCAGGAGCTGTGCTCTAGCAGACAGATCTGCTCCTGAAATACTGCCTTCAAGTATATGTCTTCATCTTTCAAATCCTCCAGACCCACAGGAGTGTGAGGGCTATAAAGATGCAAGACATGAAGGACAAAGACTACAGCTTGGAAGACGGGCAGGTGATGCGGGGTGGGGGTGGGGGGCTAAGCGGGAGGGGCAGTGTCTCCCAGGGAAGCAGGGCCATGGCGCCCATGAGAGGACAGCACAGCTGAAACCTAACCCACTGCCTCACCCTGGCAAGGGCTACAACTCTCATAAAAGCTTGGACCCCAGCAACTGGCTTGAGGGTGTCTTGGGTCTGGAAAAGCCCCCATAACAGATTGAGAGAAGAGAACTGGGAGAAGGAACCGAGATCTATTGCCACCCAGTTTCCTACTGTGGCTGCTATAAACAAAAGTCACTTGTAGGATGTGGTGGCACATGTCTGTGCTAGAGAGGCTGAGGCAGGAAGATCATACGTTCAAAGATAGACTGGGCTACAAAGCAAGGTCCAACAGCAGCATGAGCGACAGACACACAAGTCTCTATCTCAACAATGAAACAATAACAAAATCAAAACAAACCAAAAATGGCTGGTGAGATTGCTTGGTGGGTAAATGTTCTTGCCATGCAAGGAGAATGATTTAGGTCAAGCCCTGAAACCCATTCAAAGGTAAGGAAGAGAACTGTCCATAGAGTTGACCTCTGACCTCAGTATACACATCCCCTCACCAGCTCCCCAATCTCTCTCCCTCTCCTCACCCTCCAATCCCCACCAGTTTAAAAACTAAACAAAGAATAAGAATAAAACCCACAGTCCACATGAACAGGGGCTTAACTCGGGTTCTTTCTAAGCACAAGCCTTGGGGTGAAAACTACAACCAGACAAGCATTTTACCACCCACCGGTCACGCCCTCTCCAGTCCACTAAGCGTTACCTTGGTGATCAACATAAGGCTTGAAGGCCTGAAGGATTTTTGGCACAGCTACACCCATGTCAAGCTCTGTCAGTGTTAGTTCATTCATAAAGTAGGGGAGCTGCAGGAAAGAAACAAACAGTGAATAAGACCCCAGGAAGCCAGTAACACGCTAACATCAACCAGAGCTCCAGGCAGTCTGAGGAAAGAGCAGTCGCGGTGTTAGGTCACATTTTTATGTACAGACCAGAGAAGCAGAAACAAATAAACAGACAAATGTTATAATCTCATAGAGCAGGAACTGTGACTTGGTGTGGACTTGGTCAGCGATGGCTGTGGTAGCTGAGGAGATGGAGAGACATCTGACCCGAGACCTGCCACTCGTAAGAGTGAGGAATGGAGGTAAGAAACCGTTACATTTCAGACAGGCAAATTTACCACAGGACTAGAAATAACTGGGAAAACCAAACTAAAGCCTAAGCCCCGACCTGCATCCCCATGCCGCAGGGCTGGCTGCTTCTGTCCTCCTCCCATGCTCTGCCTGCTCCGCAAAGGCATGTCTATGAGGACCTTCCTGTCTGTGCCACCTAGTGCAGGATCTAAAGGCACGTGCCATCTCACACAGCTTAGCCTAAGATCTGAAGTAGGGGTTCAGTATTTTTCCAAATGGCTGGTTACCCCACCTATCATCCAGCAACTAACCGATACTTTCCCTGATCTGGACCATCAGCTTTGAATATGAGCTTCCCACCACTCTGGAGTCTGCACTGTAATGTTATCTACCAGCACCAAAGTCCGCCTATAGATGTAGCTTTATAACTCTCTGTCTGCCTCTGACTGGCTGTCTGTCTGTCTCTGGCTCCTCCCCACTCCACCCCACCTCCCCCAGGGTCTCACCATGTAGCCCGTGTAGCCCAGGCTGGCTTTGAGTTTATGATGGTCCTCCTACTTCAGCCTCCTGGGTGCTGAGATGACCACTACCCATCACCACACCTAGCTATGACACAGCTTTATAGTTCATAAGTCCTTCTTGTCTTTCCTTCCAGAATTGTCTAAGTTATAGTTATCTAGTTGAGCATTAGACTAATTTGTAAAAAAATTAAAAAAAAGATTTTTTCTTTCTTTCTTTTTCTTTCTTTCTTTTTTTTTTTTTTTTTTTTTTTTTGTTTTTCGAGTCAGGGTTTCTCTGTATAGCCCTGGCTGTCCTGGAACTCACTTTGTAGACCAGGCTGGCCTCGAACTCAGAAATCCACCTGCCTCTGCCTCCCGAGTGCTGGGATTAAAGGCGTGCGCCACCACGCCCGTGTTTCGTTGTTTTTTTTGTTTTTTTTTTTATTTAACACACAGTGGGGTTGCACCTGGTCAGTGGTGACTCTGCTGTTTACACAGTGGATCTCTGCAGTTGGCTCTCAGTAGAAAATGGGATCTGTCAGGATTCACCTACCAGACAGCTTCACCTCTGCTTTTTTATAGGCATCCAAGAACATGGCATCCAACCAATGTTGTTTGAGACAGTCTAATGTAGCCCTGGCTAGGCTCAAACTCGCTCGATAGCTGAGGATGGCCTCCAGCATTCCAGTTTCCCGCCACTACCTTCCAAATGCTGGGGTGACACACCGGTGCCACCATGAGTAAGCCCAGGGCGTCCTGCACGGTAGGCAAACATGGTATCACCTGAGCTACTATGTCTAGCCCTCAGTTAAATTTGTCTAGATTGGTACTCCCTGTCTTAAGACACCCTCCCCACAAAAAAAGCATCAACATAAATGTGTGTGACATATCTATCATCTACAAAATGTCACTTGGCTAGGCAAGTCTGTCACAGTGCTTGTTGTCTGCACCTGGCATTGAGGAGGAAGCCTGGTGAAGAGCCTCTAGTTACCTGTGAGTGTTGGGAATGGGCTGGCCAGCAGAGCCTTCTGGGTCTGCAACACCCCAGTAAGCTAGCACATCACAACTAACTTCTCCTCATGCACTTCCCCCTAGGTTAGCCTTTTTCAAATGCTGAAGAAAGCAAGAGATTCCCTCCTCTGTGCCAGTCAACCAGAAACCTACAGGGTCCCACATGAGACACGAACCCAGGGGTCATGTTCCTTACTCTCCTAAGTAAACTCAACTGGGGCTAGAACCATGAGGTGTGTGGGATGTGTTCTCCTCTGTGGATGAGCATCAGGCTGTGTGCAAGGACAGCATATGCTGGAGGGCATGAGCATCCCAAAGATGGAGGTGAGCAGTAGGGGCCAAGAGTTTACTTGCTGTTGGGGCAGAAATGCTGCTTGCTTTAAACCCATGTCTGGATACCAGATGCACCTCTGACTGACATGAACCATTGAATGCGACATGCCCTTTGTTCCTGTGGTCTCCTCTGCCTCCAGGGCACACCACGGTGTGGGCGGGGATGAGAGGAGGAGCAGTAAGAGATGGACTAAGCCACCAAACTTGACCTGGACGCCACTGGACCTCAACCACTGCTAACCTCAGTCCTCCTGACCAGAAAAGGCAGAAGGAGCTTACGCTGGTGAACAGCAAGCACTTCCATGAGGGATGGAAGCAGAAACCTTCCCTAGACTTCCTCTGGACTGAGGGAACCTTTGTCACCCCCCATCATCACTCCCCCGGGGATGAGGCACCAGGACCTCCCACTCTTAGTTCGAAAGATCATGCTTCTGGAACTGGTGAGCATTCATCTGGAACCCAGGCGTGCCCTGTTCTCTTGCTCCAGGGAAGCACAGCCCTCCAGTGTCTGAGAATGGAGCAGGGGCAGCCCCTCTATTTGCCTTGCCTTGACCGGAGACTTCCCTGGGTGACAAAGAGGTCAAGTACCCTTTAGGTGGCTGCTGACATCTCATCCCCCAAGACAGAGAGACACTTTCCAATGGCTAGCAGGAGCCAGGGCAACCCTCAACCTTCCCTGAAGACCCTAACATTGTCACAGGGCCTCCCAAAGCCTTGCTCTAGAGTTTCCTCAGGTCAGAGGGCAGCCTCTCTTCTTACCAGAGAGCCGGGAAAGGGCAAAGGCTGGTCTGTAGAAGGCACCCAGAGCTTGTCATAGCTCAATGAAACCAAAAAATATTCTGTTTTGTGCAGAGGAAGGACCAAAATCAGGTAAAGCCGCTCTGTGCCCACCTCTTCCTTCAAACCCAAGTTTACCTTAGTCTGAAGTCATCTTTACCGGGAGGCCTTGAACTCCCCGAGAGCATGTGCAAAGTTTTACATCAGCATGCTTTCTTCTAGGAAAAGGATCCACAAGTTTCTGCTTCTCAAAGGAATCTATAGCCCCAAAGAACCTCTAATGTGAGCTATTGAGCACAGGACTCTCAATGGGGCCTTAGTGATCAAAGTGGCTGGACCTTGAGCAGGCCACTTCTCAGGAAGGCTTACTTCTCGGGAACCTCTACAGGTCTCTGATTGGCAAGCATTTCCTTTAATGACAGTCACGTGGAGTCCTTAGGCATTTTAAACACACTTCCAAGTGTGCCTGGGTTAGCATCAGGACTGTTCCTTCAACGAAGAGAGAGCCCAACACAAAGAGACGTCTGGCCCAAAGCAAGGGTCAGCGGCAGACACATTTAACTGTCCTAGCTGGCCAGACAGTGGTGGCACACGCCTTTAATCCCAGCACTCGGGAGGCAGGGGCAGTTGGATTTCTGAGTTCAGTTTGAGGCCAACCTGGTCTACAGAGTGAGTTCCAGGACAGCCAGGGCTACACAGAGAACCCTGTCTCGAAAAATCAAAAACAAAAAAAAACAACCCCAAAAAAACTGTCCTAGCTGAGGAAAAGAGAGCAGCAGGGAATAGGGTCCCATGTAGTTCAAAATTTCCACCTGGAAGCTAGGCCAAGTGAAAGCTGTCTCTAACTCAGACCCAGATGAGCTACAAGAGCTCCTCTCTCCTAAACAAGCTCCAAGGACCACCTACAGAGGATAGTGACAATGCAACTGCAGAAAAAGCAAACACAACAGCTGGCTCAGTCTCTAGATACTTAGTTACAGATCAAGGTCAGTCTGTGATCCAGGTCAGATAGCATGTGTGGTACTCTTAGATCACGGTGTGTGTTCACTTAAGACCTGAGGGGACAGAGCATCCAGACGTGAAGAGCTGGAGGACCAGAGGCCTCTCGTCTGAAAACTGATACCTTAATTTTGCTGAGTTTCATCTGGATTTTCTTCGACACCACATCAGACCAGTATTTCTCACCCAAGAAGTCCCAAAATATTCTTCCAAGCAAAGCATTCACCCAGGCTTCCTGTTCTTCCTCCTCAGAGGGTGGGGCCTCTGGCAACTGGCAAAAGAAAAGAGACCAAAATTAGCTGTCAGAAACCTGGAGATTCAGACAGGTGCTTATTTCCATGAGGCCTCTGGCGGCCCCCCCTGTAGAAACGGAATGTGTGACTTGTCCATCTTCCCTATAAATTACAAGCCCCACATCGTGCTGGTGAGTAAGAAAAGGAGACAAGATGGGGTGTCACAGCTGCACCTTCTCTTTGTCTCCTTTCAGCTTCTGCTTGTCCTCCCATGATCCAGCTACCACTGCACAGCCCTAGCTCAGATGACCTGACCTGCCCTCCCTCCCCCTCCCCACTAACTCAGTGTCTGGGAGTTATCTGTCAAAGCCTGCTTCTCTTTCTCCCAGGTCAGGCCTGGGCCTGTGACTGTCAAGCCCATCCTTTTCCAGGAAGAATGAGTTTCCCAATGGCCAGGACTCAAGTTCAGCCTGATCCCTGCAAGGGCAAGATATTCTTGAGGTGCTCACACAGACTGACTTGCATTGTCATGCCTCTGAGATACTCAACTTAGCAGAGTCAGGAGATTCCAAAGCCCTCCCCTCTCAGCATGTGATGCAGAGGATGTAAGAACCACAAGGCTGGATGAGAACATGGCTCTCAGGACAGATGTTGGCCCCAACCCCAGCCCAACAAATACTCCAATGCCCACCGCTCAACCCACACATAATCTGTCTGAAACATCTGCTGTGACCAGTGGGTGAGCAAAAACTGTCTCTAACTTCCTGGGTTAGCCGCCAGACTATGGAGTCTGGCCTATCATGGGTCAGAGGTGGGCATGGAGGAGCAGCAGCAGCTATGAGGGACTGTGAGGTTTGGTGGCGAGCATGTGCTGGTGGGTTGAGTACTTACAAGGGTGGCAGCATTAGTGCTGCTGACCATAGACACACATAGATATATAGGTGATTCCTACAGGTTACCATATCTGAGCATCACAATGCCCCAGAAAGAGGGGAACCCTGCTTCCATCTGCGGAAGGAGCCATCCCTAGTTCATGACTGAAGCCTGATTCTGGCTCTCTGCTTACTCTCATGAGGGAGGACAGACACCAACATCCCGCCAGTGAGACAGACACTTGTGGGCACATCTGAATTAGACTGTAGCCTTATACAGAAAAGCTAGCAAACAAAAGGAAAGATGAAAAGATCTAGAAATGCAGAAGTCTAATGACTGCTCACACTCCTTTCCCTTTGTGATCTACATAAACACATCTGGGCTCCACATGTTATGACTTTAGACCGTCCTCTCTCTTCTCCTCATGCCTGTGCTTGTGCATAAGTGCCACCGCGGCCTGCTCTGTGTAGCCAATTGGTTCATTTGGCTATGTGCCCAGGGAGTGGCATGGCACACTGGTCACTAGGTGCCAGGAATCCAATTTTGAAGGTCTGCCTGGTTGTAGGAACCCTACGGCTTATGTCATGTAGCAGATCTGAAGCCTGGACTTAGGGTCTAATCTATGTGAGCCATACACAGACTCTGATGTGAAGCCAGCAGACTGCTCAGCCCGAATGCCACGTCATAGCTGTGACAGCTCTTTCTCTGGGAACTAGGGAGTGGGGGCTCACTTCCATTTTCCAGTAGCACATCAGAGACTAGGACATGTTCTAAACTCCTTCAAATCTAGACGATTCCCAACGTCTTCCTATGAATGTCAGTGACTTATTAAAAACAAGCAGGCTGGGGGTACTGCTAGGCGGCTAAGAGCACTGTCGCACTCTGGAGGGGACACTTCAGTCCTCAGCGCCCAGTGCTGGCTAGGAGCCGCCATCAGCACCAGACGACACCCTCTGCTGACCTCCACAGGCACACCACACACCCAGCATTCACTTACACAGACACCCACACATGCACACCCATTAAAAATTAACACCAGCCGGGCAGTGGTATGCACGCCTTTAATCCCAGCACTTGGGAGGCAGAGGCAGAGGCAGAGGCAGGCGGATTTCTGAGTTCGAGGCCAGCTTGGTCTACAGAGTGAGTTCCAGGACAGCCAGGGCTATACAGAGAAACCCTGTCTCAAAAAAAAAAAAAAAAATTAACACCTTTGTTTAGAATTGATACATATTAACTTTTCCATTTTAGAAGAGGTGGCTCTACCTGACTCTAGAACATTCTGTGTGCTTCCCTGCTGCTTTCAGGTCCTGTACATTGACCAAGATATTTTCCACCACCGACTTCCGGATACAAGGACAGAAGCTGGCGTCAGCCATTTCTTGTACCACAAGTGTGCGTGCACGTGTGTGGACATGTGTTTGCACTCCCACCCTCTGCCCCTGCACACTGTGCACTGTCATCTTCAGGCCCAGGGGACAGGTTCAGGACTCTTCAAACCCCATCAGATTATCTGCACAGACTACTGAACAAACACCACGTGTCTGAAGAAAATGCCCCCAAGCTACTCGGGCTGAGCCAAACCACTGCCCAAGTCAGACCCTCACCACTTTTAGTCTTGTAGGCTACACAGAAGAGGCCACCTCTTCCTTTCTCAGGAGAGCACGTGTACCCTTTATCAGTCTTTCTTAAAATGCTCATTTTTACAGGAAACAACCCCCACCCACCACACACACACACACACACACACACACACACACACACACACACACGCTCTCTCTCTCTCTCTCTCTCTCTCTCTCTCTCTCTCTCTCTCTCAGCAAGAAACAAAGACTATTTCACAATGACGTCCAAGCCAGTGACACAGGATGCGGTAAAAACATATCAAGGAACTGACAAGCATGTTGCTTTTCCTTTTTCCCAGCCCCTGTATCTAAGGCAGGCTCTGCACTGGGGCACAGAGAACAAAGACAACCATCAGAGCTGCAGAACACAGACAATGCATCAAAAGGATTTATGAACAAAACCTGGCCTCCACAGGCTGCTAGGATGCATTTCCAATGACTGTCATCAAAATTTAAAGCTGAAGAATAAAGTGTGTGGAGAATATTCATTGTGCCGCCTCCTCCCTCCATATGGGGAGGAAGGGCAGCCTCCCAAGCCTGATTCCGAAGGCAGTGTTTGGGGAAGCCAATGTTCCGGAGCTGAAGCAAGGCTGTCCACAGACACTGTCTATCTAGCTCCTGGGGAGGACTGTATTTAAAATGAGCTTATCTTGATGCCTTTCTGCTAAAAGAGAGATTGAAACAACTGCTCCTGAGTTTAGTCACACATGGCTGCTGTGTCAAGGTGGCAGCTGTGGTGGCCTGGTCCAGGAGCAGAGACAGCAGGAAATCTTCACACTTATGTGCTTGTTCCCCAGATTTGAAAAACAATGCACATTCATTACAGAACACACGCAAGTTCTCTCTTCTCAGATAGAACAGACTCATTTTCACTGTATTTCTTTTAAGCCTACCTTCCCCCCTTTATTTAAAGACATGTCTCACTGTATGGCCACAGATGACTTCAAACTGGCAATCCCACTTCAGGCTCTTGAGAACTAGGATTACAGACTCCCACCGCCAGCCCAGTTTCAATCTTTTTCCAGTATACCAATAATTAAATAATATTAATAATAATAAAAATAAAAAGCACGTGCCTTTAATCTCTGCATTTGTGAGTTAGAAGCCAGCCTAGTCTTTATAGTAAATCCCAGGTCAGCCCCGGCCACATAGTGAGACTGTGTCTGGTTCCCTTCAACCTCCCCCAAAACTGGTTTTATAAATAGAGTCTCCTGTAGTTCGGGCTAGCCTTGGATTCCTTGACTTCTGATTCTCTTGCTTCCGTCTTCTAAGTGCTAGGATTACAGGCTGTGGTGCCATGCCTCACCAAGATTCCCTACTCATCCTCCAGACAAGGTCACTGTAATAGTCCTGGTTGTTCTGGAACAAGATTTTTGTTATTTTTAAAAACTGTGTGTGTGTGTGTGTGTATACACGCACATGCGTGCGTACGTACGTGCGTGCGTGCGTGCGTGCGTGCGTGCGTGCGTGCGTGCGTGCGTGCGTGCGTGCGTGCATGTGTTTAAAGACTGCCCACCTTGTTTTTTGAGACAGGGCCTCTCTCTCACTTGGACCTGAGACACACTGCGTAGGCCAGACTGACTAGTCAGAAAGCTGAGAATCCACCAGTCACCATCTCCTCAGTGCTGGGATCACAAGCACGCACCATCACATCTGGCTTTCTTATCTGGGAGTTAAATGCATGTCATCTTGCAAGCAAGCCCTTACCTACTGAGTTGTCATTCTAGTCCCATGTCAAACCTACCTTTTCCCCCTAGTGTGTGAATGTGTACGTATGAGCCTAGAGGTTTAAAATGGTTATCTTAATCTCTTCTCTACCTTCTCAGTTTACAAAGTTTTATTTCTTGTGGTAAGGGGGTGGGATGGGTAAGTACATGCATGCCGTCACTGACCAAAACCTAAGAAGTGCACCAGATCCCCAGAGCTGGCATTTAGATGGGTGTGATCTGCCCGATATAGGTGCAAAAGCAGTGTGCACTTGTAACTGCTCAGCTCTCTATCTCAGACCATCTTCTTGACTTAACACTGACCTGTTCACCTCAGCTAGCACTGACTGTATTAACTAAGCTAAGCTGTCTGGCCACTGACTTGCAGGGATTGCCTCCGCTCTGCCTGCCTAGCTCAGAGGTTTCAGATGAACATCAGCATGCCTGACTCTGCATGGGTGCTGGGGACTCCGAACTCAGGTCTTCGTAAAGCCGACATTTACTGAGTGGATCATCTCCCTTTGCAGTTACGTATTTCCTAATTGAACTATTTATGTTCTTAATATTGAGTCATAACATTCCTTTATATAGTTTGAGTATTAGATCAATATAAGAGAAATAATTTGCAAATGTTTTCTCGTACTCTGTGGACTATTTTTTAAAGACTTTTTTAAGCCGGGCATGGTGGCGCACGCCTTTAATCCCAGCACTTGGGAGGCAGAGGCAGGTGGATTTCTGAGTTCGAGGCCAGCCTGGTCTACAGAGTGAGTTCCAGGACAGCCAGGGCTACACAGAGAAACCCTGTCTCAACCCCCCCCCCCCAAATAAATAAATAAAATAAAATAAAATAAAAAACACTTGGAAGGGAGAGGCAGAAGGATTTCTGAGTTTGAAGCCAGCATGGTCTAGAAAGTGAGTTCCAGGACAGCAAGGGCTATACAGAGAAACCCTGTCTCGAAAAACAAAACAAAACAAAAAAAATAACAACAAAAAAGTTCATTTATTTATTATGTATGTGAGTACACTGTAGCTGTACAGATGGTTTTGAGCCTTCATGTGGTTGTTGGGATTTTTTAATTTTAGGACATCTGCTTGCTTCAGTCAACCCCACTCGCTCAGCCTCTGCTCACTCCAGCTCAAAGATTTTATTATTAATTAAATAAGTACACTGTAGCTGTCTTCAGATGCACCAGAAGAGAGTGTCAGAACTCATTATAGGTAGTCGTGAGCCACCATGTGGTTGCTGGGATTTGAACTCAGGACCTTTGGAAGAGCAATCAGTGCTCTTAGCCGCTGAGCCATCTCGCCAGCCCTAAAGATTTATTTTTATTATTTTCATTTTTGTGCATCTATGTGTATCTGTGTAAGTGTGTGCCACACATGTGAAAGTGCCTAGCAGGGCCAGAAGAGAATGTCAGATCCTCCCGGAGCTGGAGTTACAGGCAGTTGTGAGGCACCATGTGGGCGCTGGGAATCAAACCCAGGTCCTCTGGAAGGGCAGTGTGTGCTCTTAACCACTGAACCATCTCTTCAGCCCCTAATTTTTTTTTTAACTTGAAAATTTGCTTTTATTATATTTTGTTTATTTTTGTTTAGTGTGTGGGAGTGGGTTTTCTCCACCAGATGGGTTCTGGGACTGAACTTGGGTCATCAGGCTTGGTAGCAGGCCCCTCTACCCATGCCATCTGGCTAGCCCTCTTTCAGCATTCTCTATGGCACATCTTATGGCACCAAGGCTTGAATTAGGTGGACCCAGTTGACTTTCCTTTGGATGTTTGCTTATATAATCTTCATAGGTGCTTTAATTTTTCTCTTTTTGCTTCCTCGTATTCTTTTTGGCAGGCTTGAACTCATATTCTATCAGTTTCCTGTGTGCTAGCATTTCTGATATGCGCCCCATGCCCTGCTCAGGAGGTTTCACCTAACTCAGTCTAGGCGTGACTTCTGTTATGTGCTGTATAGCTTAGTGTTTACCTTGAGGTCTGTGAGGAGCACATGAGCTAAGTCTGCATGGGGCGTGAGGCCGGGCTCAGCATCCTTCCTCGGCATGCATAGCTAGCTGTTCCCCATCCTTCCTCGGCATGCATAGCTAGCGGTTCCCACATCATTTATTAAAGACTATTCTTAGGCCAGCGAGATGACTCAGTGGGTAAAGGTGCCTGCCACCAAGCCCAGAAAGTACTGGTTTGCTTGTGGCCCTGGCTGTCTTGGAGCACACTATGTAGACCAGGCTGGCCTTGTACTCACAGAGATCCACCTGCCTCTGCCTCCCTAATTAAAGGTGTGTGTCACCATGCCCCACTATGACCTGCATTTAATCCCCAGGATCCACACAGTGCAAAAGGAGAACTGTCTCTTTTTTTTTTTTGGTTTTTGGTTTTTCGAGACAGGGTTTCTCTGTATAGCCCTGGCTGTCCTGGAACTCACTTTGTAGACCAGGCCGGCCTCGAACTCAGAAATCCGCCTGCCTCTGCCTCCCGAGTGCTGGGATTAAAGGCGTGCGCCACCACGCCCGGCTTTTTTTTTTTTAATATTTATTTATTTAATATGAGTACACTGTCGCTGTCTTCAGACACACCAGAAGAGGGCATTGGATCCCATTACAGATGGTTGTGAGCCACCATGCGGTTGCTGGGAATTGAACTCAGGACCTCTGGAAGAGCAGTCCATGTGCTTAACCGCTGAGCCATCTCTCCGGCCCTTTTTTTTTTTTTTTTTTTTCCTTATAATAGGCTTCACCCCCACCCCCAATTTTCAGTTTACAATTTGAAGAGAAATTGCCTTTGGGGACATCTGCCAGCTTCAGGATTCCTGCTTTCTAACTGATTCTTGTTCATATCATTCTTATGCCCTGAAACACAGGTGGCACTGTCCTGTAATTCAGCTCACAGATACTAGGTCAAAAATAGAACCCAAAACCCCGAGGGACAGTGACAACGGGGCTCCACCCCAGAGCATCCTGCAGTGTCTCATATTCCCTCAGCGCTCCCATGAAAAGGAAGGGAAGTACCCACACACCCCGAGGGCCACAGCCTCGCGCCTGGAGGACGGGCACACGCTGCTGCCCTGGCAGGCTTCTCTCCCAGCTGCCACCTCCAGGGCATTCGGAACCCATAACTTCCTGGCCTCAAATCTGGAGCACGTGTGCAGCCAACCTGCGGGTTGCCTCTCCTGACACATCCATAAACCATAATATCATCCCACTTGGAGACATTTGAAAAGAATTTTCTGAATTATGACTAAAATCACCTAAAACCAGACATTAAACATCTAGAAACTGGTGATATTTTATAATTCAAATACAGTTTAATAGCTTCAAAGTTGTTTCTATACTGAATCTTCTGATCTTGGTTTTAATTATTATGGGTAAGAACAACTGCCAGCAATGTTTTGAACTGTTTCACACGGCAGGGTAGTCTGTGCTCACTAGTTAGATGCTGGGTATTTTTAATGTTAGTTCAAAGCCTGAGAACCAGACACTTAACACTGACCTGTTCACCTCAGCTAGCACTGAACACAACTTAAAGGGAGATGAATGTGTGGCGTGGTCAGAACACTCGGGAGGCCTACCCTCGGGGACAGAAGAAATGCTTGCACTATTATGGTCTGTAAAAGGGAGAAGGAAGGCAAGATGGCAGGAAGTGGGGGTAAGGAGAACAAAGTGTCCCAAGCTCCCTTCTATGAAAGAGGGGATCTGTGAACCTGGATGAACATATTGGTGGTGGCCAAGTCTGAAACATAATGGAGCAAGCTAAGGGAATGTCAAAGTTCTTCTGTGTCTTTGACCCCTTTAAGGCCCCTCTTTTGGACTCACATTGGAGGTAGTATGGACTTTAGGAAATGTCCTATCTTTTGCACAAGGCATAAACACTGACAGTCCCCAAAAGGTCCATCTTTGGTGAGGTCAGAGAAACAGGCGGTGCCGAATCTTCCTGGTAGGAGTGAACATTGGTGCAACAATTACCAGGAACAGAGCATGGTGGTCTCTAACCAAAGCACACGTGCATTCACCTTCTGACCTAGTAATCCTGCTTCCAAGACTTCCGCACTGAAGACACCCCAACAATACGAAAGCACGCCCACAAACTCACATGTGATTCATCTTGGCACTGCCAGGAACTGTAAAGTATTGGGGAAACCTTAAAACTATAGAACATCTACACATCAAAGTCTCTCCATCTGTTTAAAAAGATGAGAGTGAATTCTATGAACATGGAGTAATTTCCAGAAAGCATTTGTGAATGGACCAGCAATGCTCAAAGAACATCCACAGGATACTCGAAATCCTGATTTAAAACAAAAGGGCAACTGATGCACACAGCACATCCAGGCTCAGGGCTGCTGGTCTGGAGTGGGGGAGGGCAGCAGACACTGGGAAAACAAATGTTTTCTGAGTTTTGGAACCATGTTAGTAGTTCATAGGGTGGGGACCGTTTGCTCACATCACAAAACGAATCTGAAGTTAGCAGGGCATTAACTCTGCTGGCTGGCAGGTCAGCAGTACAGAGCACCGTGGCAAAGCTCACTTTCCGCCCAACACATTTCCCCTTGGAAAGGGCAAAGTCCTTGCCCTTCTGCTGGAGCAGACATGGGAGGATCCCTGACTGACCTGATGGAGGGCACCTGCTGCTCTACCTATCCCTAGGGATGCTTGCCTGAAGGAAGGCCTGAGGCCTCCATCTTTTAGTTCTGGCTCAACTCCACTCAACAACCAGCATGTCTGTCCTCCAAGACAGGGCACTTCCACTTGGCAGTTGTCTTAGTTAGGGTTTCATTGCTGTGAAGAGACACTATGATCACAGCAACTCTTATAAAGGACGACATTTAACTGGGGCTGGCTTACAGGTTCAGAGGTCAGTCCATCATTATCATGGTGGAAGCATGGCAGCATGCAGGCAGACATGGTGCTGGAGAAGGAGCTCAGTGTTCTACATCTTGGTCCCCAGGCAGCAGGTGACTGTGTGCCACACTGAGCATAGCTTGAGCACATGAGACGTCAAAGTCTGTCTCCACAGTGACACACTTCCTCCAAAAGAGCCACACATCTTAATTGTGCTACTCTCCATGGGCCAAGCCTTCAAACACATGAGTCTGTGAGTATGTTCATACCCATTCAAACCGCCACAGCAGTGGGTCATCCTCCAGCCTAAAGTGCAGTCTCCCCAAGTGACCCTGTACAGAGCAGTCACAAGTCCTCATCTGCTACCCCTGATGAAATTACTAACTTGTGAGGAAAATAAATAGTGACTATTGTTTGAAGCAACCACCTTGGGGGCTGTTTGTTTCACAGTGATGAATGACTAACCTGCATCCCACTACCAAACCACCGGAGAGCCAGAATATGGCCCTACATGCTTCAGGCAGGCCAAGCAGATTTGAGGAGTCCTGAACTCATGCACTTTGTTCAAATGCTGTCAAGGTCAATGATGTGTACACAGGCCTATGCAAATCCAGCTCTCTGGTTCCCTGTAGCATGGTGGTTATTAAATTAACCTCTAGACACTATAGGTTTTGGTGTTTATTTGATTTTGGTTTTTGAAATAAGGTTTGTTTGTATAGCCTTAGCTGTTCTGGTACTAGCTCCTCTGTAGACCAGGCTGGCCTTGAACTCAGAGTTCTTTCTGCCTCTGCCTCCTGAATGCATGCATCACTACCCCCAGGCCGGTTTTTGTTCTTTTAAAGACAGGATCTCACTGTAAAGCCCAGGATGGCAATCCTCCTGCCTCAGCCTCTTGAGTGTTAGGATGACAATAGTGTGACACCATGCTCAGCCTTTTGATTTCTTTTTTTTTTTTTTGGTTTTTCAAGACTGGGTTTCTCTGTATAGCCCTGGCTCTCCTGGAACTCACTTTGTAGACCAGGCTGGCCTCGAACTCAGAAATCCACCTGCCTCTGCCTCCCGAGTGCTGGGATTAAAGGCCTGCACCACCACGCCCGGCATGCTCAGCCTTTTGAATGTGAGGAAGCCATTGAGAAGGATTTGTATCAGGCTCTCTGTGAAGTGCACAGCTCTCCCTCTGAGATCTTGGGTCTAATGAGAACCAGACAACTGATGTCCTGGGATAAAGGGAATGTGGGGAGGAAGGAGAAGATCCAGGCAAACTGGGCACCTCTTGAGGAGCTGACAGAACCTGCCCTAGCCTAGAGGGAAGTCTGCTTCCACCAGAGACACACGGTTGGTTGGTTGGTCGTCAAGCTAACAAGGTCCCGTGGGTCAGGTCATCGGGTCACCTCCACACAGAGGAGAACCAACAGAGCAGGTAAAGCACAGGCAGCCAAAGACAGGAGAGGAAGACACCACATGATCTTCAGAAGAGGTAGAAATCTGGCCCAAGCAAGAGGTCAAACATGGTTGACTCTCCATGGGAAGAGGATGGGGGCTGTGCAGGCAGCAGCTACATTTCAAAATGGTGGGGCACAGCGGAGGCCTGTACTAGAGGCCTCTGGACTGGATCTCATGACAAATCTTCAAAGCCAAGGACAGCTGAGGTGTCTGACCAGTGGCTGGGATGTTCCTACCTACAGCCCCCTGCTCAGGTGCTTCCTCCCTCACTCCCACACCTGTCCATCAGCAAAGTCATTTCCTCTCCTGGCTACCACCTGCTATCAACCGCTATCACCTGAATCTCAGCCCACCACCACTGCTTCCCACCCACCCCTTCTTCCTTCCTGCAGTCTTTCTGCAGAGTCACTTACACTTTAACCTTCCAACAATGGCTCTCCCTGTTCAAACCCTTGTAGGACCTCCCAGCTCCCTCAGAACACGTCTGAAGAGGCCCTGCCAAGCATCCACATCTGCTGCCTCCCTCTCTCGTCCTTCCTTGTGCCCACCTTGAGTATCCCAACTGATTCCTGCTGTGGAACCTTTGTAGAAAGTGGGGCCCACCCTTCTAGAATGTTCTCCTACCATGTATTACTGTGGCTCATCAATTACCTCCTCCAAGAGACCTCGACAACACACACAGTAGGAGCCTTACTCATTTGCCTTTACCCAGCTTCAATTCTTCCTGCCACCCAATGCCAGCTTTGTGCCATGCCCCTGAACATGAGTTCCGAGAGAACACATGCCTTTCAGTGCCTAGCTCATCGCCATGTCTTCATAGCCTGAAACAGGGAGGGCCCAGCATGCATCCCTCACACACGAAGGTGAATGTAAGAAGAGCAGAGAGGCCCTGGCCGGCAGCTTTACCTTCTTCGCGGCTGTGGGGCTGCTCTCTGCACTCTGCATGGGGCTCCTATGGGGGCTTCGGTCGTCCTGGGGCACACACCTGCCCATGTACACACTGTAGTCTAGGAGCATCTTCTGTCGCACGCTGCCCACCAGTTCCTTCTGCTTTGGCTGGGACATCATTTCCTCCACGCTGCCTTTGCTGCTGCTGCGGCTGTGGGTCAGGTGCCCCGAGGGACTGCTGTGCCTGCTGTGGGCCGGCAGAAGCCCTGGGTAAGACACGATAGCTATTAATGCAAACGATATAACAAGCAGGGATAAACTAAATGCCTGTGGTTAAACAGGAAAGCAGCTAAAATGCTAACAAATGATTAAAAAACTTCACCCTGAAAAACATCTTCTGCTCTAACGATAGGTGACTTTTAGAATGGTTTCTATTGTTCTCCAAGGTAATTCTGGACTGGGGTTAGTGCAGTATTTTTCTTTGCTCCCAGTGATCTTTTAGGAAAACACAAAACACAGCACCAGTGTACTCAATAGTCAGAGTGGCACTGTGAATGCTCACAGGTAAAGGGAGGGTGGGCAGGAAGACAACGAACTATTCATGCTCAGCTCGGGGCACTGCAAAGATGCCATCTCTCCTTCAGTGAAGCAGTCATCAAGCACCTTCTATGAACCTGCTCCATGCTACCCAAGGGAACAAGCTGAATCCTTGCCCTTGAAGATAAGTCCCAGTCACCTGTAACAAGCATTGCCTAGAGCTGTTGACCCTGCCACCAACACCTGTGCTAGCTGCCATTTTCCTTGCACTGGCAGAAGAACGATCCAGATAGAGAACAGAATATCAAGAAGCAAGATTCAGAGGAGTCCCAAGAGAAGACACAAGGAGGGACAGGAAGTGTGGGTGGAGGGAAAGGCGGGAGCCTGACCATCAAGTACCACAAGTGTGATCCAGATTCGGTTTATCCTGTTGCAAGAGAGTTTTAAGCATGGAAGTATCTGACACTCAGGTTTACTGTGAGACAAGGTCAGAACAGAGGTCAAAACCAACCTGGTCACTGGTGTCGCCTGCTTCCAGCTCTCTGACCTGCAGCTCTCTCCTGGTCACACAGACATTTGGGAAAGCTACTTTAACTTAGTGGTTTAGCTGAGTTATTTCTAGGACTGACTACCCGAGGTTTTACCTAGAATTCAAACTTTTTATAATCCTTCATCATTCTCAAACCACTTCAAGGTTTAACATTATCTTTAAAAATGTCAGGACAGGGCTAGTGAGATGGCTCAGCGGGTAAGAGCACCCGACTGCTCTTCCGAAGGTGATAAGTTCAAATCCCAGCATCCACATGGTGGCTCACAACCAATCCGTAACGAGATCTGGCACCCTCTTCTGGAGTGTCTGAAGACAGCTACGGTGTACTTACATATAATAAATAAAATAAATCTTTAAAAAAAAAATGTCAGGACAATGTGTAACCACACCCCCCCCCACCCCTTTTTAATAGAAGAACTTAGTAGTAAATGCAGTACAATCCAAATAAACTCCAGATTTTAGTTAATAAACAACAATTTAAAAAGATAGAGCCAAGAGCACCCCTCTCCCTAGCTCAAGGACAGGGGTGAGAACCTGACTGTGGCCTGGCTGCTGTTCCCTGCCCATGGGGCAGCTTCCCTGCTTAGGGTGGGACAGAGCGTAGGAACCGTCTGTCACCACTCTGCAGCTCTGGAATTGTGCCTTCCCCACTCTCACCAGGTTCTGCAGCCACTTCTGACTGCAGACAGAAACTGGGCGCTAGAGATTTGGAATCTCCACCCTTAGCTGGGCCTCCTGGAGAGCCAGAAGCTGCACAGGGAGTTGCCGGAGAAACCTGGGTTGTTATGTCTCTAAGCAGCAGCATCCCTGAGAGAGATGACAGGCTTGAGTCGACCAGCAAGACTTCTCCCATGTGGTGCTTACAGAGGTGCCTGGTCCTGGAGATTCATCCCCAATGTCACCTTCACAGCTGATGACAGCTGGGCCTTGTTGTTCAGGCCGCTTTGAAATACAGTACAGTCTTCCTCGCTGTACTACATTCCATCTCTGCTCATAGTGTAGAGCAAAAAAGGAGCAGCCCCAGCTAACCAAGGTATTGCTAGGAGTGTGAGAGTGGAGGCTTGCTTGATTTCAGTGTGAAGTAGGTACCAAGGCCTCCCAGTCCCGGCTCTTACCATGACTTCATTGTGCCGTAAGTGCAAGCCATTAAAAACAACCAGATACAGCTGGGCATGGTAGCACATGCCTCTAATGCCAACACTCAGGTGCGTACACCAGGCTGACTTAGAACTCACAGAGGCCGGGTGTGGTGGCGCATGCCTTTAATCCTAGCACTCGGGAGGTAGAGGCAGGTGGATTTCTGAGTTTGAGGCCAGCCTGGTCTACAAAGTGAGTTCCAGGACAGCCAGGGTTACAGAGAAACCCTGTCTCAAAAAACCAAAAAAAAAAAAAAAAAAAAAGAACTCACAGAGATCTGCCTGCCACTGCCACTGTCCTGAGATTAAAGTTATGTGCCACCACACTCTGCTCTGACCACTATCTTCAGACTATGTATGGTCTCCTGGAGCTGCTTTTATGAGAGTGCCAAGAAAAGAGGGTCCCAGGGCGTTACCACAAGCTCACCACATATACCTGCAAATGGACTATCACTGGAGAACTGACTTAGAGCATGCAGGGTGGTGGTTTCTATAAAAGGTCCACACATTTGAGGTTACAGAGAGTAATGACCTAAAGGCCGGCTTCCTGTCTGCCTGCCTGCCACTCTCTTAATCCTCCCACAAGCCCTTTAAACAGGTACACACTTAGCACAAATGCTATTACCTGCTTTACTTCCAGAAACACCAGCTGGCTTCCTGAGGTCTGACTTCAGCCTCGACGCCAGGATGAACCGCCTGAACCACTCCTCTTTCTCTCGGCCAGTCCTCCCAAACAGATACAGTATCGGGTCTCGCTGGCTAGACTTCGTCCCCTCTTGAGGCTGGGGTGGCTTCTTGAGGTCTTCACTCGGCAGCTCTTTCTCAGGAGGCGGCTTCTCCTCAGTAGCTTCCTTATCAGTCTGCGCCTTAGACATAAAGTCATCTTGCCGACCAAGTTCAATGCAAATGGGGTACTTCTTGTTCCAGATTCGCTTTCGAGCCAAGCTTTTAGGTACAAGATAAATCTACAGAGAGAGGCAGGTGACGATTTACATACTAAAGAGTGTCTACATTGTACATCAATATCACATGTATCAGAAAGGTCAGCCTGTCGGGGGGCCTTGACTGAAATGGTGGAAGTTAAATAACTAGCCATCTGTCTATAATCTGACTGTAGAACATGGAATAAATTTTAGAGATGACTTGTTATTACTCAAAATTCCTAAGTGTACATATTTAAGAGCTATGAATATGTTTCATTCTCAGGCAGCAGTAACAGAGTAGTAACATTTAAGTGGTTATCATCAAACAGGCTTGGCTAACAACTGAGTTAGTGACCCAAGGTGAAGCTTAAGCTGGGGAAAAGGCATCTCTCAGTCTAGACAGAAAGTGCAGGTCAGTGCTGGAATCAACTCAAGGACGAATCTACATACTGCCATCACCGTGAAGAGATTGAAAGACCACTCACAAGAGCTACGAGAACAGGCACCATGTGTCATCTGTCTATGCTCGGCCCAGGGAGTGGCACTATTAGAAGGTGTGGCCCTGTTGGAGCAGGTGTGTCACTGTGGGCATGGGCTTTAAGACCCTCATTCTAGCTGCTTGGAGCCAGTATCCTGCTAGCAGCCTTCAGATGAAGATGGAGAACTCTCGGTTCCTCCTTCACCACGCCTGCCTGGATGCTGCCATGCTCCCGCCTTGATGACAATGGATTGAACCTCTGAACCTGTAAGCCAGCCCCAATTAAATATTGTCATAAGAGTTGCTGTGGCAATGCCCTCTTCTGGAGTGTCTGAAAACAGCTACAGTGTACTCACATACATAAAATAAATAAATAAATCTAAAAAAAAAAATGTTGTAAATTCTTAAAAAAAAAAAAGTTTCTGTGGTCATGGTGTCTGCTCACAGCAGTAAAACCCTAACCAAGACACCATGTCTGCAGAATAACAAATTATATTTCCACGAAAATACAAATGATGCTTTAACAAAATGTGCTGGCATGTGAACACTTTTTATGTTTTACAGAGCTTTATCAATACTTGGCAACTTGGAGGGGCGGGGTACGTGTGGGAGGGGCAGGTTGAAACAGTTCTTACTCTGTAACTCAGGCTGGCCTAGAAACCACGGTGAGATTACAGATGCATGCCAGCACATCTAGCATTGGTGCTGGGGATGGAATTGGCTCTGTGAATGCACAAGCTTTTAAAGGCGAGATTCTGAGTGCCGAGAAAGAACCCTCGCTCCTGGAGTGTGGCCCACGGGGCTGCAGCACAGAGCTCACCTTGGAGGCTCAGAGAAGTCCAGACTCTGGCTAGCCGGCAGTGGCGCACACCTTTGATCTCATCACTCAGGAGGCAGAGGCAGGCAAATCTCTGTGAATGTGAGGCCAGCCTGGTCTTTAGAGTGAGTTCTAGGACAGCCAAGGCTACACAGGGAAAGTCTGTCTTTGGGGGGGGGGCAGAAATCCAGGCTCTCAGGCCCCACTCAAAGTTGCTGCTCTACAGCCTGCATTTCAAAAGTTGCCCCTTGGTTCGGTGTCTTTGGGAGATGCGGCACTGAGGTCTAGTGCTCCTTAAGCAGCACTTGGGGAGGGGTGGGGGAGGGGGTTCTGGGGGTGCAGTCAGCAGTCAGCAATCAAGACCCCAAATGCTTTCCAGTCATCAGGCCCTGCTTCCAAAATGTCCCAGACTCACCTTGCTGTCTGAGAGGTCATAGATTTTCTGGCTGATGTAGGTGACCTCTGGCTTTGTCTCATTGTAGCTTGCCCTCCTGGATATGTTTTTGTTAGGCTTTGAAAGTCTTAAGGTTCCACCCTCAAGCCGGACAAAGACTGAGTGCGTCAAAGTCGCGTGGTAGGTTTCTGGATCATAGTTGTAAATCTCATTCATCCATCCCTGGTGGAGAAAGGCCTCTATTAGTAAGAGTGAATCCTGGCTATCAGGACTGGAGGTCACAGTGTACCGGGTTAGCTTCCCCATGCTGAGAGCTGAGGAGGAATTTGGTGTGGGTTTGATAACCCAAATTTGGGGAGTCAGAGTGGTAATGTCACTATCCTAAAATATGATTCTTTCCTTAAAAAGCCAAGCAAAAGGACAAATTCAAACCTTACGCATCCAACAGAGCAATGCTCCCCGCCAGACCTCCCTCGGGAATGAGCACTGAGCGAGTCTGGCCTTGTCTGGTTGTTTGTTAGAAGGTTTCTTAGGCAGGAAATAAACAGGTGCAATGAACACAGCTCCGTTATTACAGTAATTTATTTTATGTATGAGTACACTGTCACTGTCTTCAGACACACCAGAAGAGGGCAACATATCCCATTACAGATGGCTGTGAGCCACCATGTATTTGCTGGGAATTGAACTCTGGACCTCTGGAAGAGCAGTCAGTGCTCTTAACCGCTGAGCCATCTCTCCAGCCCCCTATTACAGTAATTTAAACAAGTACAGTTGTGAGCCAAGGACTAACTAATCCTCAAGTCGGCACAAATACATTCATACGTTAGCTTGGTTTTTGTTTTGTTTTGAAGTTTTAAAGACTTACTTTATTGAGTGTCTTGGTGCATGCATCTATCTATCTATCTATCTATCTATCTATCTACACCATGTGCACCTGTTGTTTTGTTTTTTCGAGACAGGGTTTCTCTGTGTAGCCCTGGCTGTCCTGGAATTCACTTTGTAGACCAGGCTGGCCTCGAACTCAGAAATCCGCCTGCCTCTGCCTACCAAGTGCTGGGATTAAAGGCGTGCTGGCGCTACCGCCGCCCGGCAAATTTCGTATGTGCACATGTATGTGTGTGCTTACAGACACCAGGAAAGGTCATCCTCACTCTGGGGTTACAGGAACTGTGAGGTGTGTGCAGTGGTGCTGGGAACTGAATGCTGGTCCATGGAGAACAGCAACTGCTCTGGACACTAAGCCACTGCCCCTAGCCCCCCACTTCCCCTTTTTTGGAGTCAGGGTCTTCTTATCTTGCTCAGAGCTAACTTTGAACTTTTGACCCTTCTAGCTTTGGCCTCCTGAGTAGTGGCAATTATAGGCCTGTCACCAGGCCCAGTCTTACACATGGGCCTCAAAAATAGCATTTACACACACGGATGTACACAAACAACACACAGAAGGCATAATATAATAAATACATCATACCTGCACATGGATAATATAATACATCATGCCTGCACATGGATAATATAATAAAATACATCATACACATGGGAACAATGAAACCCTTCACTTGGTATGATAACATATGCTAATATATGCTAACAAAATAACACAACAGCAAGCAGACAGTACTAAAGTAACAATGTACTAATGCAATCAGTATTATCACTTAACACTTTGCCTGCCATAAAGCATTTTCTCAGACTTTGTGAATCATTGAGACCGCTTAGGAGCTCCAAAAGGAGTGTTAAATGGCTCACTTTGCAATGGGCAGGCGAGTACCACGCCTGGCTGCTAATGTTTTTTTAAGTTTATGATGGTAAATAATCTGGTTTTCATATAATACCTTTTGGTATTAATAAGCATCATAAAATGGGTTAGGCTGTGGATTTAAAGATATCTTAGTGCACCACCACTGACAGGCATATTTAAGAATGTATTTGTTCTGCTGGGCAGTGGTAGCACACGCCTTTAATCCCAGCACTTGGTAGGCAGAGGCAGGCGGATTTCTGAGTTCGAGGCCAGCCTGGTCTACAAAGTGAATTCCAGGACAGCCAGGGCTACACAGAGAAACCCTGTCTCGAAAAAACAAAACAACAAAAGAATGTATTTGTTCTTAAGAGCTACTAAACCAAGGGGTATTTTGAAGAATTTATCTCAGCTAAGTTCTAAGCTTTGTAGTATTTCACTGTAATCTTTGGGTTTGCGCGTGTCCAGGTTAGGTTCTATAGTCGTATAAATACCAGAAGGTGATAGATACCTCCTCTATCACTCCCAGCCCTTTTCTCTTACACAGGGCCTTTCCCCCACCTCGGGGCCAGGCTGGCAGCCACAGCTTGCTGCTTTGTTTTGTTTTGTTTTAAATATTTTATTATTTTATTTATTATACGTAAGTACACTGTAGCTGTCTTCAGACACTCCAGAAGAGGGAGCCAGACCGGATGGTTGTGAGCCACCATGTGGTTGCTGGGATTTGAACTTATCACCTTCGGAAGAGCAGTCGGGTGCTCTTACCCGCTGAGCCATCTCACCAGCCCCTGTTTTTGTTTTTTAAGATTTATTTATTTCATTTATATGAGTACACTGTAGCTGTCTTCAGACACATCAGAATAGGGCATCAGATTCCATTACAGATGGTTGTGAGCCACCATGTGGTTGCTGGGAATTAAACTCAGGACCTCTGGAAGAGCAGCCAGTGCTCTTAACCACTGAGCCATCTCTCCAGCCCCCACCTTGCTGTTCTTGTATGGGTTGGAGAGTCTCAGGCTGGGCCTCCTGCCTACACTGTGACCCTCCCTCTCTCCAGTGTCTGGAGAGTCTGTGATGACATCCTTCTTTTGGCCCTGGCAGTAATTTAAACTTTTCTCAAAAGCTTCTTTGTTTGAACATAAATTTCTACTACTGCTACATTTCCTTCTAAATCCTACATTTCCTTCTAAATTTCCATGAAATTTGCTACATGCTGGATTTTTTGTCTCATTAAATTGGAAACATTTCCTAATTTTCCTTCCACAAGCTATTTAGAAGTATGTTTCATTTTCAAAATTTTGAGAATTTTTAGGCTATCTGTTACTGACTTCCAGTTTAATTATGTTATGGACAGAGAATATTCTCTACACTTTCTCTTTTGTTAATGAGCCAAATTTTGTTCATTTCTTACACTTGAAGTACTTCTGATGGCACCCTTGGCCTAAGTTTCCTTGCCACAGTCCTTAGCCACTGTACAGCTGGGGTTTCCCCTCTCCACTCCCCTAGTTACTTGTTGGCACCGACCATAATTAGGTTGACTTGGTGCTGAGCACAGGGACCTCCACCACCCTGAGATATGCAGGTCTGTCACAAGTGGACACAAATACAACAAGGGACTGGGAGCTCAAGGCCATGGCAGCTTCATGAACTCCATGTGCGAGGGATCGGGGACGAGAGAGGCCTCCAACATCTCTTCTAAAGCAGAATTAATGTCTGCTACAGCGCCAGCAGCAATGCCTTGCCTAGCCATGACTGTGGGTTACAGTAGGGACTAAGTCTGGGACACAAGAGTCTCCACCTCCTCCCAACTCAGCAGGAAGAAAAGTAATTTCTTTCTTTTCTTTTTTCTGAGAGTAAGGGTTGAAACAAGGTTTCTCTATGTAGCCCTGGCTATCCTGGAACTTAACTCTGTAGACCTGGCCTTGAACTCCCAGAGATCCTCCTGCTTCTGCCTCCTAAGTGCTGGGATTAAAGACATGTAAACTCCTGTTAGATTTCACATGCCAGGATTTTGGTGACAGGTTTCTTCTTTCCTTTAGTGTTTTGAGAGTTACTATGTACACCAGTCTGGCCCCAACTTGAGATATCCCCATCTCCACCTCTCCAGCATTTAGATTTGCACTGTCAAGTTCCAAGATTAGATACACACACGCTCTTGTGCTCATCTATCAACAACAGTTCTATGTGGCTTCACAAACAACAACCCCACTGCGGTCACTGAGAGGAGGCTTCTCCAAATGCATTCCTCTCTTTAAATGCACACTCACCTGTAGGGAAACTTCTATCAAGTTTTTAGCTTATTTCTTTGCCTTTTAGATAGGAAAATAAGACAACACACCAAAGGTGTGAGATCTGGCTGAACACAGTCTCTGTGCACAGGTTTTGTTATCCTCAGCCCTCTAAGGACCTGCAGATCAGTTCTCTTCCTAGATCAGTTCCTGTGTAATATGGCTAACAAAGCCAACCTACCCCACAATGCTTCCTGGAGCTGGGTAGCCACAGAGCAGGAGCTCAGCCCAGGAGCCTGAGGAACAGGCCCCTCCTGGGCTCTAGCTCCACTCAGCAGGACCAAAGTTCAGGGATGAGTAAGCAGTTAGCCTCTGCTGACAGCTCTGACAGATACAGGTCACACTCCATGCTCTTGACAAATACCAGGGCAACCAGATCCAGAGCAATGCAAAGGAAAGGAGTGTGAGGCCGAACTACACAGATCAAACCTTACTACTCTAGTGGCAGAGGCAAGGAACCCAGGCCATGACTTCCCTGGGTACAGCCTGCTCCAACATCTGTCCGGTATGACCCATCCTCGTCTCCCCAGCTGCCCCGCTGCCACGGCCTCCTCATTTCCCATTCCCTTTCATCTTCCGCTCTCCTCCTTCCTGAAATGCCTTCTTCCTTTTATTCTAGTTGAGGCTAAAGTCCACGGCTTCCCAACAACAAACACATGCCACCAGGTTCAAGACTCAGATGGCACAGGCACTGTGGACAACCTTGGTTAGCTTTAGGATACCCTACGTGCGTGCTTATATTTGATTCTGTAGAAGGCTGTGGATAAAATGCCCTGGCCACCCGCAGTGTCAGCAAGACTTGCCAAGCATCTGGAGGCTCAGGTTCCAACCCAGCCCCAACACCTGCCAGCGACAACGTGGGTGCTGCTCAGCCCGCAGCCCCCAACTTTTCCATCCTGTAAAGGGGCTCAGCCTAGCTTCCTGCTTTCCTCATCCCAACTCATAGTCTATGTATAAACCACAGTATTTCTCCATGCTGACAGAACGCGGGGAACATAATTCATACAGTAAGAGTTAACAGTCTTAAGCACAGTGTGAAAATACTAATGAATACTCACAACAGCCTGGTATCTAGGCTCTTATCGTGTCCCAGAACTTCATGTGCACCACGGGGCCTCCCCTCACCAATCTCCTACAACCACATTCTAAACAAAGCTCAAAACAGAGTGAATGACCTGCCTCTTGACAGAGACTGGTACAGCTGGGACCTGGCCTCAGATCTAGCTGACTGAGGTGTGGCCTCCAACCACAGCCCCATGACAAGGCCGACAGTCTGGGCAGTGCCTTGCCACCCTTCAGGTCAAAGCAAAGCTGACGCCTTCTCTGTTCTGGACCTGTTTTGATTGCTTTACTAAACTGCCAACTACACAGAGCAGGGAGAACAAGACACACCTCAGTACCAGCAATGTCTCTTGACCGAGCATATGACTGAAGTCCGACTCTGAAAACAGCTCGGAGGGTTAAATGAAATCCTTGGAGCTCAGGAGCTGAACAGGCTGCCCCCAGCCCAACCCCCAGCCCATAACTCCCCTGCACTCCTGGAGACCCACAAAGGAACAAGCTCAACAATTACTTGCAAGGAGGAGACTCTGTCACTGTAATTCAAGGAGAGAAATCAAAGTAAAAGACATAAAACTGCAGAGTAAGAGAATAAGAATCCTGGAGCGACAGGAACTGCTGCTGAAGCCATATTACACAGGAACCTGGGGCCGACAAGTCTGGGGCTTAGACCAAGATGCTGGCCCGAATCAACTCAGCCTCTGAGACACTACAATACTTCAAACCAGGTCTCCCTTGCAAAACGCAGTTTCCGCACACAAACCTAATTACCTTTTCCTATCATGAGCGGACCCAAATTCTCCCAGTACTTGGCTGACACCCTGGTTAGGCTGCATGTGAAATCTCTAGACTTGAGCAGTCGGATACACAGCACTCAGAGTGGCATTCCCCCCCCCCTGCTGTCCCCTCCCCCACTGCCCTCTGCACACCCATTCTAACATTCTTTTTTTTGGGTTTTTTTTTTTTTTTGGTTTTTCGAGACAGGGTTTCTCTGTGTCGCCCTGGCTGTCCTGGAACTCACTTTGTAGACCAGGCTGGCCTTGAACTCAGAAATCTACCTGCCTCTGCCTCCCGAGTGCTGGGATTAAAGGCGTGCGCCACCACGCCCGGCCCATTCTAACATTCTTAACCCTAAACATAGCAGGTGAAGTATTTCTCCAGCTTTGTTTTGTTATAGGCATGGGAGTGGGCACAAAGAGCTCCCACACAAGTGGTGTCACACTCCAAGGGCCTCCTGTCATCATTCCACACACACCACTGAGATGTCACATAAGCCTTGCTTCTTTCTGAACCTGGACCTGTTTAAATGGAGACCATGCCTGCCACTGGGACAATGGCCAGTCCTGGGCAGCAGCTGTCTGGCCTGCAGGCTAAACCTGGGACAGCATTTAGAAAAGGTCAGGGGTTTCTCTTCAATTCTCTGCTGGATGCAAAAGCCCCGTTTGGCTGGAAGTACAAACCACAATCTAATCTATAAAGAAGGCCATTTAATCCTGGGAAAGATTAAAAGCTACAATTAACCTTTTGCAAAATAATAAAGTCTGGAGGAACTACCATTGTGCTTGCTCCCAATCACAGTGCCAGGGAAGGGTTCAAGGCCAGCGCCCTGTGCTCTGGCCCCAGGAAGCAATAAGTCTTCAGCATGGCTGGCGCCTGGGCTGACAGCAGAAATTGCAGCATGCTCGTACCCTGTGGCTGCACTGGCATCGGGAACTGCCTGTCACTCAGATCTCTGCTCATCCCCAGAGAAAAGCGGCTGAAGCCAGGGCCACTGCGGCCACTGCGGCCACTGCTGCTGATGCTCACCTCTGAAATATATGCACAGGTGGCTGAATTTCACCTGCCCACAAATGCCACACAAACAGGACTTTGTACTTACTGAGTTTAGCCCCTTCTGATATGTTGACACTTGGGAAACAAAGTCACCTAATACAAGACCATCAAAGATCCTAGGGTTGGAGAACAAGGAACAACTTTGGCACAAATTTAACTTTACCCCAGAAAAGGCAAAGCAAACCTGCAGACACAAAATTCATCTTATAAATGATAGCCTCAAGGAGACAGCCAGTATTTAAAATACATGCTACCCACAGACACTCCAGAGAATGAGAAAGGGTCCATTAGCTGAGGGAAGAGGAAGGGACAGCATCAATACTGTCCACATCCCCCCCCCATACACACACACACACACACACACACACACACACACACACACACACACTGCTTCAAGGTCACAGCTAAGGCACAAACTGTGGGACATGACCTTTGCCTGTGGCTTTTATCCTTCACAGGAACATCTCCAAGCTCAGGTGAGTTTTTAATTGTGATGCAGTTTAAATTATAGTGCACTAGCAGAGTGTAATAAGGTAGAAGATAAGAAACTCTAAAATTAGGCAAACAAATTAAATGATCTCAGATGAACCATTGAGATAACCAAGGCCCTGTTTATATTCATACATAATAAACATTGGATCATATAACTTCAACACTAGCTTGTTAATAATAGATCAGCAAACAAGAAAGTAAGCAGCCCCAAGCTTTCCAGATTGCCTGTCCTACCAGTCAAGAAATATTTTTTAAATCTGAATAAATCCAGTTTTAAATCTTTGAGACTAGAGAGATGGCTCAGTGGCTAAGAACACATTTTTATTTATTTATTTATCTATCTATCTATCTATCTATCTATCTATTTATTTATTTATTTATTTGGGTTTTTCAAGACAGGGTTTCTCTGTGTAGCCCTTATTTATTTATTTATTTATTTATTTATTTATTTATTTATTTATTTGGGTTTTTCAAGACAGGGTTTCTCTGTGTAGCCCTGGCTGTCCTGGAACTCACTCTGTAGACCAGACTGGCCTTGAACTCAGAAATCCACCTGCCTCTGCCTCCTGAGTGCTGGGATTAGAGGCGTGCGCCACCACTGCCCAGAAATTTTTGAATACTTACTAACTCTATCTACCTTTTCCTACAATCACACAATATATAGAGGAGAAGCGGAGCAAGAGAAGACAAAAATTAGCCTTTTTGCCAATTTTTACTACATTGTCATGCTATCTTTTAGCTTTTTAATTTTGCTTTTATGTTTATATATAATAAACATCAGACCATATCTCGTGTGTGTGTGTGTGTGTGTGTGTGTGTGTGTGTTTGTGTGTATGTGTGTGTGTTTGTGTGTGTGTGTGTACAGAGTATGTGCAGGTGCTCACAGAGGCCAGAAAAGTGTGTCAGATCTCTTGGAGTTACAGATGACTGTTGGAGGTCCAATGTGGGTGCTGGGAACTGAACTCAGGACCTCTAGCAGAAGAGCTCTTAACCCCTGAGCCGTTCTCCAGTTCTCAGCTTTTGCGTTTTTGAGACCATCTTGGCTTCTAGCTCAGTCTGTCAAGTGCTGGCATCGCCATGTCTGGCTCCAAAATTACTCTTGGTGTTTGTTGTTATAATTTGATTTTTTGAGGGGGGGTACAAGACAGGGTTTCTCTGTATAGCCTTGGCTGTCCTGGAACTCACTTTGTAGACCAGGCTGGCCTCAAACTCAGAAATCCGCCTGCCTCTGCCTCCTGAGTGCTGGGATTAAAGCTTTAGTGTGCGACACCATGCCTGGCTTTTGATTTTTGTTTTCAAGACAGGGTCTAATATAGCCCAGGCTGGCCTTGAACCTGCGAAGTAGCTAAAGCTAGCCCTGAACTCCTGGTTTTCCTGCCTCATGAGTGTTGGGATTACAGGCATGTTCATAGCTCTCAAAATTATTCTTTATATATCAAAACCCAAGCCTATATTTTAGGGAACCTAATTATTTAAATGATCTGTCCCTTTTATTATATGTAATTCCTCCAAAGAAAGATTTTACAAAAGTCATCTTTATTAATCTCTGCAAAGGCATGAATGTAATTTTAGCCAAGCTTCTAACAGCTTTCCCTCTGGAAGCGACATCCTACCACTCTGCATGTTGGTAATTTATGTCAGATAAGAACTTGCTCATACATATAACTCAGAACTGCATCTGAGTCACACTCCAGCATAAATCCGAGAACCTCACAGAATCTTGAGGAAGTTCTTCATTATAAACAAGTGGGAGAGCTGGCACAGGAGGGTGGAGCTGAATGAAATGTGCTCCTGGCCCAGGGACAGGGCATGCTCAGAGGAGGAGGGCATCCCATTTGGTTGGGAATGCTCAGTAGCCATCCTAAGGGCAAACGATGGGCCTCAGGCTTCCAGGTCCTGACACTCTCATTGCTAGGGCTTCCACCCAGGACATCTAGCTGGCCACTCCAAAAGCATATGCAAAAGAGGGGACCTGCACTGTGACTCTTGGTGCCTATAGCACCCGGAAGCTGCCTTGAGCTGCCTTCAGCCCACCAGGTTTCAAGCTCTTGCCTTCTTGCTTAGGCGCCGCTGGGCTGGGTGCCCAAGGCAGCTCTGCTCCTACTGGCTGCTTCTCACTTGCCCGATTCCCATATTTTAAAACAAGCGTGCTCTGGTCCAGGGAGTTCTCTAGCCTTAATGACAATTCATGGGTTCCCACAGAGGCAAAGGAATGTTTGTGCTCCAGTCAGTACGGCTGAGGACCAGTTGGGCTAGGAGCTAATGGTGGCATATTGTGGTCCTACACAGTCACAGTCTTCTTTGACAATAGCTATCACTTGGCTGCAGACTGGCCTTTTGGTGACTCCATGCTCACTGTTATAGCACCATGGTCTCTGTGTACCTAAACATGGTAATTTATTCTGTACATGTGTATACACGTATGTGGAGAACCAGGTGCACATATGGAAGTCAGAAGACAACAGGCAGGGGCTGGTTCTCCCCCTCTGCCATGTGGACTCCAAGTTGTCAGGCTTGGCAGCACGTGACCTTCCATGCTCACCAGCTCACTGGCCCTTTAGCACCTTGCTTGAATACAAATGTCAACGGTGTATATGTGACTCAAAAGTTACCCAGAGAAGGCACAGAGCATCTTTTTCTCTCCCTTCTCACAAAGTGAAATCACAGAGAGAGGATACTTCTTCCTTAAATTGTTCACAGGGCCAATAATGGAGCTACACCCTGTCCTACAAAGGCTCTGCTCATTTCCTAAGTCACTTCCTACTGTCAGTGACAACCTTCATGACCCCAGAGCTTAAAAACATCTGTTTTAGTCCAATAGTCTGTTAATTTTTTGTTGAGACAGAGCTTCCCAAGGTAGCCCACGCTGGCCTTGAACTTGTGTCCTCATGCCTTAGGCCCTCAAGTGTTAAAATAGTTGTAAGCAACTCAGCTCCAGTTCAGCGGATTCACGGTTCACAGATGGAAGTGGCTTACAGGTGTGTCCAACCCATAGCCCCAAGGCCTGTGCACCACAGGATAGCTGTGAGTGGGGCTCAAACCCATTTGTAGATGACAAAGTCCTTTTGCAATGTCAAGAAGTTGCAGCACTCGGGAGGTAGAGGCAGGCGGATTTCTGAGTTCGAGGCCAGCCTGGTCTATAAAGTGAGTTCCAGGACAGCCAGGGCTACACAGAGAAACCCTGTCTCAAAAAAAAAAAAAAAAAAAAAAGAAGAAGTTGCCCATCCCTGGCTGGCTGTAGAGATCTTTTTTGTTTTTTTGTTTTGTTTTGTTTTGTGTTTTGTTTTTTGTTTTTTTGAGACAGGGTTTCTCTGTATAGCTCTGGCTGTCCTGTAGACCAGGCTGGCCTAGAACTCAGAAATCCACCTGCCTCTGCCTCCCGAGTGCTGGGATTAAAGACATGTGCCACCACGCCCAGCACCAGGAAACTTTTTTTTTTTTTTAAAGATTTATTTTATTTATTATACGTAAGTACACTGTAGCTGTCTTCAGACACTCCAGAAGAGGGAGCCAGATCGGATGGTTGTGAGCCACCATGTGGTTGCTGGGATTTGAACTTATCACCTTCGGAAGAGCAGTCGGGTGCTCTTAGCCGCTGAGCCATCTCACCAGCCCCAACCAGGAAACTTTTTAAAGAACGAATTTATTTAGTTGCAGAAGTAAATAGAGTCCAAGATCATGTCACATGTCTGCAGCTTCCAGGGCAGGGAAAGGTGTGCTGTTCCACCCAAGAAAAGGGAGAATGGGAGGACAAGCTCTGAAAAAGACACACACCTGCTCAAGAGACAAAAGGGACAGCGCAGCTGCTGGCTTCCGAGCAACCTGCTCTCCTGATAACTGTCCACTCTTATAAAAACTATATCCATCCTATCATGAGGATGGTGCTCTCATGATTTTTCCCCTCTTTGAGACAAGGTCCTGCTATTTGTCTAGGTTGGCCTAGCACTCTCTATGTAGCCCAGGTTGGCCTTGAACTTCCTACCTCTCTGCCTGCCTCTCAAGTGATGGAGTTACAGGTATGAACTACAGGACTCCCTGTATTCTAAACTGGCCTTTATGTATTTAGAATGATCTTTAGCCCTGGCTGTTGTGGAACTTGCTCTATAGACCAGGATGGCTTAGAACTCAGATATCTGCTTGCCTTCACCTCCCTAGGGCTTCAAGTGCTAGGATTACAAGCATGAGTCGCCATGCCCAGCTTCTAATTACCTCAACACAGTTACACTGAAAATTCCATTTCACCCTGCATTTCAATGGGAACAAATCATGGCAACAGGTCCGTTTTATAAAGAAACCAGTGTCTGGCTCCTGTATCACAGCATAGGCATAGAGCTGGCAGGAGAAGAGGGCCTGGGCTTAGCTGACTGGTGTGTAGGCCTTTGGGACCAGCCTTCCTGCTTACAGCCTGGCCCTATCCACTTCTAGCACAAATTCTGTTTCCTGTGCGCTGCTGTGTGATCATATGCCACTATGGACCAAACCAAACTAGCAAACCAGTCACTTCCTTCCCATGATGGCCAACACCACATAACCATGAACCCCAAAATTCCTTCCTTCCTCTGGTTGCTTCTATCACAGTCTCAGGAACAGAAAAAGGATGAATACTGATCCGCTAGCTAAACTCTTACTCATTCATGGACTCGAGCATGCATCCAACAATTATTTATCACATGCCTACCACACAGCGGGAACCGAGGATACAAGGACGAGCTGATGAGCCCAACCTCTGCCTCATGAAGCACACAGAACACAGTGGAAGCCAGACAATCAGCATGTGACTCCGGCTAGGAAGTCCGATCAGGTGAGACGGAAGCTGCCGGGCCAAGGCCCTTTCATTTTAGAGGCCTGTGTAAGTCAACTCATCCAGCATAGTACGGAAAGCTGTAGGATGTCACTTGCAGATCTAGACATCTAAGCAGGCATGCTGCAGGTAAGAACTCGTTATACCTACAACAGGGTTTGGCAAACTGGGCACACCACCATCCACTGTTCAGCTATCTGATCTCAGAGGATAGAAGAGTACATTAGATGTACTGGGACTGGAGTTCCAAGTGGCTGTGAGCTGCCATGCAGGTCTGGGAACAGAACCCTGGTCCTCTACAGGACCATCCATTACTGGGCCACCTCTCTAGCTCCTGGTGTCCCCCTCTCTAAACATCATTGCCACCAGGGTGGAAGCCAAGAAAAAAGACAGGGAAGGCAGAGAACATATGCTCATAGTGTCCCTGTCACCAGCCATGATCCCCCATATGCATCAGTAATTTGCCAGGAAGACAGCCTTTACCAGATAAACCCCTCAACTTTGGGCTAGAACCATGAGCAAAAATAACACCTTTTCTTTGTTTTGTTGAGACAGGGTCTCAGAATGCAGCCCAGGCTGTCCTCAAACTTACAAGCATCCTGCCTCTGCCTCCCAGAGGCTGAAACTACAAGTGGGTGCCACTAAATCTGCCACTAAATACCTAGCTGGGGTATTGCATCATTAACAATAGAACACTGGCTAAAATACCACTATGTTCTTCACCAGCACATACCCGATCTGAACAGGATTGTGATACAGTTCTAATGAGATAATATTCCCACACCTAGCACCCTGCCTTTACTGTTCCACTCACTGGATTAAAGCAAGCCAACTGTCGTGACATCTAAATAGCACTGTAATGTTGCACCCTCTGGGTAGTTGGTAAACTGTCAACCCACAGTTGATTAGATCAACACTGAGGTTGTCTATCCTAAAGTTAAAATCTTCCCAGGACAAATGTCTCCACCAGTCAGTAGCTCTGGGGCTGACACAAGCATCTTTTTTTCTCTTGGCTAAAGTTAGCACTAAGCCACTTAGAACGTGTAGATCAGGAGGTCACAGCATGGTTTCCACAGTGGAGCCACCTCGCATGAGTCACTTTTGCTCTGCTCCACATAGTCATGCTACACTAAGGGTGTCACATCATCAGGAGCCAGCACCAGCTTCCCTTCTAACTGTGTGGGGAGGTGTGACGAGGTCAGGCTGTAACAGACGTGAGCACATAGGTGACGGAGAGTGGGTGCGTCTGCATGTGTGATACAGACACTACACTCCAGACCTGACCAGAGCCAGACAACACGCCCAGGATGGGTCTGACATGGCTCTTTTCTGAGTTTCCCATGCTTTTCTTGGGGATAAGGACAGAATGTAGAGAGACGAGAAAACAACAGACAGATTTGGAGAGAGCCCCTCCCTCCATCCACTGCAGCGACAGCTTTCCTTTCTCGTTTTTTTGTTTTTTATTTCTCAATAATGAGAGATCATGTCATTTTCAGAGTATTCTTTAGATAGAAGGGAGAGCTAAAGGTTATGATCAATACTGTTCAAAACCACTCCAAGAAAACAGACTCCGTCTTGAATGCCTGTAAGGGCAGCAAGGGGCTCTCAGAGAAAGTCTAGACATGGGCTTTGTCTGCAGAGATGTGCCACACGAAAGCAGGGGAGGGGAGAGGGAGGAGTGTCACACTGGGCTCAAAAACATGGGATGAACGGAGTCCCTGCCTCCTCATGTATAAAACTGGAAATACCTAATGCCAACAGAGGATCCTGTTGCCCTTGAAAACTATTATATGTCAGTGACCTTTAAATGTTCCTGATTCTATACCCTATATAACTATGTATACAAATAACTCAAACTATATCAATGACAATTATACTTTTAGAGTTTAAATTTTAAAAAATTATGTGTATATATGTGGGTGGGTGTAAAGACACCTGGGATCTTCCAGAGCTGAAGTTAAGGGCAGCTGTGAAGTGGCCTGACATGGTGCTGGGACATAAAACTCAAGCCTTCTGCAGGAGCTGTACTGCTCTCAATGGCATCTCTCCAGCCCCACTGCCTGCTGATGTTTTGCGATGGTCTCATTACACAGCTGCATCCTGGAAATCACTATCTAGACCAGGCTGGCCGCCTGCCTCTGCTTTCCAAAGGCAGAGATCACAGACAAGCACCACCAACATGCCAGGTGACAACCATAGCTTTATGCTAAAAATCTTATGAAGTACACAAAACGGCCAGAAAAATGTAAATATGGAGATAAATAGAAATTTGAAATTCTAATATATTCATTCCAAAAGATCATCTCAGGAGCCCCACCCCAGGAAGCCCAAAGCCTGACACATGGCATTCACAGATGACATTTTTTTCTCAGCCCACATCTCACTGTGCACAGAGAGAAGCTAGCAGCAGGCGCCATCAGGTGATAGTTAATTGGTCTCTTTCCTCTTGGCCCTCTCCTGCAGTTCCATTGGCTTCGAGCCTGAGGCCAGAATCTCCAGATAGATAACCTTCTAGGCACAGGGGCACACGCCTTTATTCCGGCAGTTGGCAGGCAGAGGCAGGCAGATCTCTATGAGTGCAAGGCTAGCCTGGTCTACACAGTAAATTCCAGGACAGCCAGGGCTACATAGTGAGACTGCCTGAAAAATAAGAACATAGAATTCCAACATTCAGCAATGACAGAGCCTCAAAATCGAGCAAATTGAAGGGCAGACCTAGGAGAAACTAGCAGCTATAAGAGTTGCTCTCTGGGGCCATGGAGGGCTTCAAAGCTGCCTGGTGAGTAGGTAAACATGATCTACACACAAGGTTTCCAGATGAGCTGTTTGTACTCCTGGTCAACAGAGACATCCAAGGTCTTAAAAAACGCCCTGATGGGCTGGAGAGATGGCTCAGCAGTTAAGAGCACTGACTACTCTTCCAGATGTCCTGAGTTCAATTCCCAGCAACCACATGGTGGTTCATAACCATCTGTAATGGGATCTGATGCACTCTTCTGGTGTGTCTGAAGACAGCTACAGCGCGCTCACATGCATTAAATAAATAGATAGATAGATAGATAGATAGATAGATAGATAGATAGATAGATCTTAAACGTGCACACACACCTGGTTTGAACCCCTTAGCCATGAGCTCACTCAGCCCTTAGCCGGAGGAAGGCTTACATACCTTTAGTACCTCAGGCTCCTTGATGTCCAGGGATCTCGTGGTCTCATGTCGCAGAGCTTTGTGTGATTTGTGGTATTTGTGAGCACTTGGTGGTGTAAAGAACCAAATCATGCAAATTGCAGTCATGAACCCGAGGCCGATGCCCAGGAAGAGCCCACTCATGTAGTAGGGAAGGGGGAGGATGAGGTATGCGTAGACACACATTATAAAGAAGCCGAGCGTCTTCACAGGTAACTCCTGGTGCTCGGTGGCCAAGTCCTCTTCCTCCTCGCTATCCAGAGCCACGCCATCGCTGGCCAGCACCTCTGGCTTGAGGGGGAGATCGAGGGTCTTATCAAGTCTCCCCTCGCCCTCAGTCTCCAGCTCAAAGTCCTCCGTGTACAGTTCACAGAACTCCTCATCCTCCTTGCTCACTAAAGCAGACAGAGAACACTTCTCAAGAACCAGAGAGCTTGTCTTCAGACCCAAGTCCTTCACACCGCTCGCCTGAGAACCCTTGGGCTCCACTTCCTTCAAGGCATCCTCAGTGGGCTTCGGGTGGTCACTCCTGGAGGTGTTGGAGTCGCTGCCGTAGCCGTCCCCCTCCAAGTCCCCCTCCTCCTCCTTGATGCTGTAGTTATTGCTCTCCAAGTGCCCGTTCAAGCCGGACAGGCTGGAGAGCTCTGAAGCACTTGCAGATAAGGCTTTGGGCCTGTGGCTGCCGCTCTCCTCCCCGATGATCTTGCTGAGGAGCTGGAAGGGCTCATAGATGACTTCAGAAAGGCGTCGCTTAGTGTCTTCGATTTTTGCCTCCATTTCGGGCACTTTAAAAAAGGAGCGAGTGTCAGAGGGCGAAGTCAGGGGGGAAGAAGGCGCAGTCTTGGAGTCTCCACCCGTGTTCCGTGGCTGTGTGAACTGTTTGAACAGGTGCAGGTTGAGTTTGGAGTCGGGGTGCTTGTAAGACACGGTGTCCGACTCCTGCCGGGAAGTGTCTGTGGACAGAGACTTGACCAGAGTCTTCATCAAGTGTCTGTGCCGCGGGGGGTGGGGGGATTCTTTTGGCTCCACCTCGGTTGACAGGGACTTCACCAGGCTCATGAAGGGCTTTGCACTCGAGAGGGCAGAGGACGAGGCACTGGACGACAGGACAGGGGACTTGGAAGGAGAAGACAGTGGAGACGAAGAACTGGTTTTCTGCTCAGAAAGGGATGACACACTGGAAGAACTAGCTAAGGGTCCAGATGAAGATGACCCCGGAGACAGAGCCAGTGGCACTGGACTTAATACCTGTAGTGCTGGAGCAGGGGACTCCAGCAGCTTTACAGTGTTCTCAGAGACAGGCAAAATGGCAGGGGACTCAGACACAGACAGCCCATCTGAAGGGGCCGTCGAGACAGGGCCTGCAGGGTCATGGCCACCCTGGGGTTCAAGATACAGGTCCTCCTTGGCTTCAAGCCCCGTTACAATGCTTTGGTCATCTAGCCCCTCCTCCAGGTAGCCCCTGAACTCCTCCTCCTCTTCCTCCTCCTCCTCCCCGGATGCCGAGAAATGAATGGCGATGGTGTCTCGGGACAGAGACCTTTGCACGTGCACTTTGGGGGCTGATGGTTTTGGCATGTCAATGGTTTTCTCGGCATGGCGACCATTCAGACTTGTCATTGCTGGCTTCACAAGGGCTCAGGCTCTGAGAAAAACAGCAAGAAGAGAACAAGTCAGAGAGTGGCCACGTGTAGCTCCAAGCCAAGACTTGGATGGCGATTATGCTTTTCCATGACAGATGGCCATAGTGTCACACTTTGGAAGGTTTAGTGGTTTAATTCCCACCAGACAAATTCCAGCTAGGCATTCTCTCTTAGGAGCAAACCACATACCAGTGTTCTAAATGCCAACAATCTGTCTCGCTCCCAATGGCTGAATAACCACTCCTTCCCTTTAACCGGCTCATTTCTACCAGCAACCCTCCCTACTACAAAGCCAAAATGAAGCACCTGGCTGAGTTTAAGGCTCTTGAGATAGAAATTTCTCCAGTAGTGTTCTGGCTGTGAAAAGTTAACCCAAGACGGTTCCTGCTTCCACTGCAGGGTCACAGCAGCCCTAACAATGTGCCTCGAGTCTCCCACAGTGGCTACCCTTTTCTGCCACCTTGTACTAAGTGGATAAACAGCCACATAGGGAAACCTAGAAACGAACTGTCATCACCTGTTGTCATTCTTACATGCCAAGGGCCATCCAGCCAGGGCACTGAGGCCTCACATAAAACAAACATTGGCTCAGAACCGAATCCATTACTCACATGGAAGAAAGCCAACCGTCAGTGTGGTCGCCTACCAGCAAGCATGAGTGCCACTGAGTACTGAGGGAGGGAGTTCTAACAGAGCCTAACAGCCAGGTGGAAGGAAGGTAGGCATCTGCAAAGCTGCCAGCCAAACAGATAATGCCAAGTGCACCTGTGACATGCAGGTCATGACATCTTACATCTATGTACACCTGACTATGCGGCTCAAGCTGGCCTCAAGTGCATGATCCTCCTGCCTCAGCTTTGTAACTCTTACACACTAGAGACAGTGGCAAGCTCCACACCTGGCTAATTACAGTCAACTTGCAGGGCACATAGCATCATGCCAGGCCTCTACAGCTGGACAGCAATGCCACCGGAAGAGCCAGGATGTGGGGCAGACATCAGGAGTTCTGAGGCCACAAGGCCAGGCAGGGTGAGACACTGGACACCTTCTTTGTTCGCTGAACTGGTGGGTAGTAAAGGCAGGGTGGGTGCAGGCAAAAGATTAAGAGAGGGGCATGAAGACCACGCATGCTGTGTCTGGCTCCCTAGATCTGTTCTCTGCTACAGGACACACAAAGGCCATGGAGGGAGGTGACCTCAGGTCTAGAGAGGCATCATGAGTGAGTGGAAGGGCGGCTGCCTTGGGCAGGGCAACAGAGCTTCTGGGACTTACTCCTTTTCCAGCTGACTCTGCCGAGTTCAAATAAGTTACAACTCAAACGAGCTACAACCCCAACCTCTCAGTCTCAGTATTATCTACAAAATAGGTCTAGGGCATTTCTCAAATGTTAAATCTTACTTGTTTACGCTCACAGGTCACTACATACAACCCAGCCCCATACACAGGTAAGCAGCTTACCACAGACCATCAATACCGCACAGCTCACATGTTCCAACACTTAGGTCCTCTGCCAAACACTCCTGTTCAACGTGCCAGCAACTGATACTACCAACAAGAACACAGATAGAACCTGGGGTGGCAGGCGTGGGGACACCATACTCCTAGATCACCAGAGTGAGGGAATTTGCCAACTATGGAAAGATCACCAGAGTCGGAGCCTAGACACCTCATGAACACAACATTTTCACCATCAAATCTCAGAGAAATTACTTCCATAAAGATTTTGCATCAGAGTTTTGCCCACGTTCTTCAGTGACCTTCAGGCTTTCTGACTGGGGCTGAATATAGGAAGAGAAAATGTGCCCCATTGGACACAGCAACCTACATCCAGCAAAGGACACCAGTTGGGAAATTTTGTTTGCAGTCCAGGACACTGCAGATCAGGACAATTCTTGCCTGGCTTGTTTTGTTTAGAGACAGGGTCTCACTATTGTAGCCCTGGCTAGCCTGGAACTCATAATGTAGACACATTGAACTTGAATCTATAGAGATACAGCTCTATCTGCTTCATGAGCGCATGCCCAGCGCTTCTCTGTTATCTTTATGTCAACATGTCTGTAGGTTAAAAAGAAAACAAGACAAAGCAGCCACAGAAACAATGAGAAGCAGCTCAGTCCATTCAATGGCCACCCAATCTTATGTGTTCTCACCAAGTACATATTAATCTAGTAATTCTTCCTAGATTTCAATTATATGTATGTGTCTGGTTATGTGCACACACGGTATGTATATATCCATTCATGTGAGTAGCCAGAAAGGCCAGAAGCATCAGGTCCCCTGTTGGAAATACAGACATTTGTATGTCACCTCACAAGGTGGATGCCGAGAACTGAACCCAGGTTCTGTACGAGCCCTTAACTGCTGAGCCATCTCTCCTGCCCCTCACAGGATAATTTTAAAGGAAAATTGTAGGAGTGGTTTTAAAAGAAAGTTTGGTGATGGCTAATTCTCAGGCAGCTGCTGTAGCGAGGGTGTCACTGTGGCCAAGTGAAGGAGACTCTGGGCACGCGCTGGGGACAAAGCACACAGTTTTGAGGCTGAATAGTTAAGCTGGTCTCCTAAGACACAGGACAGAAGTAAAGAGGCCTAGCCCAAGGCCATGGGTGAAACATCACTGGAGCCTCTGCTCGCACCAACCAGGTCAGACCTTAGGGACAAAGCAGGTACCTGCTGAGAAAACGGCTGTGTTTTGTACAGAGGCCACCAGGGTCCAACTTCCAGAGAGTCAGGGGCCCATGATCTGCCAACTGAAAGGGACTTCTGATGGTTTCTGATCAACCTGTCCCTAAGTCCCTATCAGTCAAGAAGGCCAGAGACAGGACCCACAGAGAAGCAGATGCCAGGCCACCAGACGGGGCAGGCAGTCTAGCCAAGCCTCGGAGCTTCAGAGGCTCACTGCAAACACCACTGCAAACACCACTGCAGACACTGGCCACGCCTAGCTCCACTTCTTGATCTCACAAAGCAAGCTAGTAGAGGCTGCGGCACCACAGTCCTTCTTTAAACACAAGGATGCCTGTGGGCCTCTTTGCTCTGACAGGATGGACCTGGACTTCCACTCACCGTTTAGAAGGATCAAAGTGCCAATCGGCCAGGACAGCCTATGCTCCCTGGAGCTCATGCCCAGGTTCCACTTCCTCTCACTGTGGGACCAGGCAAGCAACTGCTTCTAGGAGCCCCGAATCATGGGTAAATTGAGTATGCCAGAACCAGTCCAGGATTTGGGTTCCAGACATCTACATAGGTCTCTGCTAAGCCACTTCTTGTACTCCTTATGGTAGCTCCAGGGCCAACAGGGCTGACTTTCCACAGGTCAGCAGGAAAGTGCAACCAACTGAACACGGTGCAGTCTGCCCCAGCACCACCAACCATGAGAGGACTGGTTAGGGGTGGCCTTCCCGACGACATCCTGAACTGCACACCCTTCCCTCAGCAGAGAACAGCTCTCTGTCTGTCTGTGTTCCGGCCGCAACAGCTCTCCCCTGGGCTCCATCACGATGTTTCCTTGGGAGCCAAGAGCTCCATTCTGACCCAGCAGCATGTGACCGGCCACACGCACTGAGAGATAAAAGGCCTCCTTATCCAGCCCACAATCTAGCACCATAAAAAATGCCAAGCCTTGTGCCCTCTGCTGCTGAAATTCAATTACACTCAGGCCCAAAACGCAGACAGCCTTCAGCCTCAGGAGCTGAAATGCCAGTGCAGATTGCTGTCCCCACTCATCTCCTGCCCAAGCCACCAGCAGACCTCGGGGCTGGAGTCTCTCACTGACCTCTCCATCAAGTGTGACGTGCGTCTTTAGATTTAAAAACTAACCTTGTCACCAGGGTCCCTTGGGGACAATATCCTGCCAGTGGTATGTTTAAGCAACTCTGATGCGATCACAGTATGCTACAGACTGTGTGAAGCCCTGGAAGGGCTCAGAGGCAAGGTAGAAGGATGGATGGTGTCTGAGGGGAAGGCTGCTCCATTCTCAAGCCCACTAGACCGTTGGCAATGAACACAATATACATGGACACTTAAGTCCTCTAAGAAGCTGACACTTCTACAACTGACCAAGGAACAAATGGGAAAAGACTAAGGAAGAGGAAACCCTAAAAACGGAGCCTAGATAAGGCATGGGTTGATCCCAGGAAACTGGCAATCTCTTTTCTTTACGTTTTATTTGTGTGTGTGTGTGTGTGTGTGTGTGTGTGTGTGTGTGTGTGTGTGTGTGTGTGTGTGTACACATGCACAAGTGCATATAAAGGGTCAGAGGGTAGCCTGTCGTAAACTCCAGTCACCTCTCAGGCTCAGCAGCTGTAAAATAAGATTGTGCATGTGACACCTTTGAGCTTCTTGCAGGGAGGGATGCAAGGCTGCCACCATTAGGTGTCCGTCCTCCTTCCTCATGAAATGAAAATGCATTATTAAAGAGGGAACTCAGTGCTGGGGCCGACGCTGTGCACTGCTGACCTGAGCGTCTGAGACGTGTCAGCCGTCTCCATCACTCAGGCACTCTAGCACGCCCTTTGGCTCCATGACAAGATCTACTCAAGAAGAAGAAACAGAAGGAAGGCACAGGTCAAGAGGAGAAGTCCAGGGAAAATAGAGAAATGAGCAGAGAAAACATCCCAGACCCTGTTCAGGATCAGTGTTTTCCCCTCACGGGCAAGCAGGGGATTGGGGAGCAAGGGCGCCCACAGGGTGGAAAGGGAGGACCAACCTCCAGAAGCTGTCCTCTGGTCTCCACATGTGCATCGCTGCACACGGGCTAGGAAACCGCCAGCCACAGCAGCCTAAGGAGACCAGACTCAGCAAGCAAGCGAGCCAAGGCATAAAACTTCATTTTTTCTTTAGCAGTTCCTCCAGTGAGGCTGGCTGCTAAGGTAAGGGGTACAGACATTTATGCACCCAAACATCTGTGGAAAAACAAAAGCCTGTCGCGGCCAAATGCTCTGTGAGCCTGGGTGTGGCAGCCACATTCCTAGAAAGCAGATGCTGCCTGCTCCACCGATGATGGCCTTTCCCCAGGTCCTGGCTGTGCTCTCTCCATTAGAGCCACTGTCCCTGAAAAGACATTCATCCCTCAGTAAGAGAGAAACCTGAGCTGGGTGTGGTACTACATGCTTTTAACTCCAGAACTCAAGAGGCAGAGGCAGCCAGATCTTTGTGAGTTTGAGGCCAGTCTGGTCCACAGAGCGAGTTCCAGGACAGCCATAGCTACATAGAGACCTTGTCTCCAAAAAATAAAAACGAAAAATAAGGTAGATTTAAAAATGGGACAATAAATGGGAGAATAATAAACCCTTCTAATAAGGATTTGTGCTCCAGAATTGATGTGGCATTCTTTATCCTCTGCTACCTATAGAAAACAAGTCAATGGCTTCATTTGACCTTGAACAACAAGTCAACGAAGACTCCTGACAGGAGCCAGCCCTTCCCTCTCACGAGCTCCAGTCATCCAGGGGGCTGAGAGTGGAACACCAAACGTCAATGAAACTTATCTCCTTTCTAGACACCCCAAAAGGGCTAGCGTTATTAATCAAGCCATGAAAACCCAATCGGCTGAAGTCAGACTGGTCGAGAGAAGAAGAACTATTTCAAGACAGTGTGGCATTTATTGACAGTTAACAACTGTTCGGAAATTAGCTTTTGTTTTTGCTATTTTCTAATCTGATAATAACTTACCTTCCTACCTCCAGCTGTATTTTTATCAACCTTGGCTTCCAATAACCAAAGCCGCCGGGCGTGGTGGCGCACGCCTTTAATCCCCGCACTTGGGAGGCAGAGGCAGGCGGATTTCTGAGTTCGAGGCCAGCCTGGTCTACAGAGTGAGTTCCAGGACAGCCAAGGCTACACAGAGAAACCCTGTCTCGAAAAAACAAAAAAAAACAAAAAAAAACAACAAAAAAAAACAAAGCCATACAAGCCTTCTGGGTACTATGTTACCAGTAACATCTACCTGGTCCTCTCTTACTAGGACAGACAGACAAATGGTAGTGGATATTCTTCCTTTTCCTTTTCCTTTCCTCCCTCCCTTCCTTCCAGTTACCACAAGAGGGATGCCTGTACGAGAGTGAGTCAACCTCTGGACCCAGCACAGTCAAGTTTGTAAGTTTCCTTTCTCAAGGACAATCCTAATTTGTCAAGGTCACTGTTAAATTACCCACACCCTGCCTGGTAGTTTAGCTCTATGAGTCAATAGTTTTAATTCAAAAGCTTTTGGAAGAGGGAAAGAGCAAGCTGCATCCTCTAGCTGAGGACATTTTTTTCTTTTGTTTAAGGCAGTATCTCACATGTAGCCTCGACTGGCCTCTGCCTCCCCTTTGCCTCAAAAGCTGGGATTAAAGGCATGCACCGCCACGCCCACCTTGCAGAGGACTTCTTACCTTTTACTTATGTTTCTTCAAATGTGAGTTGCTTTTATAAGAAAGGGGCAAAGGAGGGTGAGACTGTTCAAACAGTGGATATGGTCCACATCAACCATCTAGAGAGACCTGATTTAGCCTCAAAAATCTCAAGTGCACCCCTAAATAAATTTATATCAGCGAAGCAGCTAATAATTGGCAGCAGCCCTCCTAATTTGGTAATATTCTTCCTTGCCAACAAAAATCAAAACTGACACGGTAGGTAACACATTAGCCCGGTCTATGTTCCATCTCAAGACAGGGCCGGCTCCTGCATTAGCTGGCCTTCTTCCAAGACCCTCAAACCCTGACTATTAGAAGACAGGAATCTTTCCATGGCTTATCAGGTTCCTAGACGCACAGCTACCACCTCCGTATACCACACCTGCACTGCCACCGCCACCGCCACCACCACCACCGCCTGCCACGTAGAGAACTTATACCATGAGTAAACCAGTGGGCCCACGCCTCCTGCCACTGCTGGGCTAAAGTGCCACAGCCCAGAGGAAGGGGTGTTCAAAGCAAGCATCAATGTGATTTAGATTAGACATTCTCCTTACAAGTCACTAGATGGTTCCAACAAAGAAATCAAATCCAGCTCACAGCAGTCCATTCAACGCCAGGCACCACCTCCACACAAGACCTGTAGAGGCTTATTTATAAAGATGTGCCTGGCCAGGGTTGGGGGATGGCTCGCCTACAACAAAGGGCCACACAAATGTGAGGGCCTAGCCGCACCCCATTGTTCCTCCCAGAAGCAACCATCATCTTTCAGATTTTAAAAGTAAAAAAAAGTCACTTGGAACTCCAAGTGGTGGGACCTAGAGGGATGGCTCAGTGGTTAAGAGCACTGGCTGCTCGTGCAGAGAACCTGGATTCAGTTCCCAGCTCCCATATTAGGTGACTCACAGCTACGTATAATTACAGCTCAAGGGGATCCAATACCCTTTTCTGAACTCTGGGGACACTTTCACTGAGGTCCACAAACCCACATTACTCATACACACGTTTAAAAATGAATCCTAAAATATATATATATATTCCAAGAAGTTAAAAGGAAATCCCCTCTTAGACACAAACCATTACTTGAGCTCTTAGGAAAATGCATGCTGACAAAGCAATGAAGCTTCCTTCTCTTTCTGAAGACCGTCGTAAGTTCGTTAGGGTCAAATTTAGAATATACTCAGTGTTTCCTAGACTGTCAGCAGCCCATGGGACAGTCCTTTCATCCCGAGGAAATGCTCAACAGGGAGGTAGGCAGGTCGGTGGTGTGTGGGGGTGGGGGTGAGGGTGTGGGGGTGTGGGGGTGTGAGGGTGTATGCGTGTGCACGCGCGATATTGGGGAGGGAAGTGGGAGTGGGCATGTAAGTGGGATGTCACTTTCTACCTTGGCTGCTGTAAGACAGGGTCTCTCACTGAAGGGGAAGTTCTCCCTTTCGGCCAGGTTGACTGGTCTCAGGATCTACCTGATGCCGGCGTTACAGACACATAATCATACTGAGCTGTCCTTTTACAAGGGTGCTGGGGCCTTGAACTGAGGCCCTCATTCTTGCATCGCAAGTGCTGGTACCCACTGAGCCACCTCCTCATGCCGAGAGCAGATAATACCTAAGAAGGGCTTGCTCCAGACCAGGCCCATGAAAATTCTTCCCTTGTTTTGCTCTTCTGTGTGAGGCTAAGGACTGAACTCAGAGCCTTTAGGGCAGGCACACCACCAAAAGGTCTGCCTGGCCTTTAAGCGCTTACACAGGTCTGTGTATGAGAGGCAGTGTGGTGGATGTGTGCATCTGTAAGAGCAGAAATGGTGTCAAATGGACTCATATTTCAATGTGCCGCTGCTGTTGCTGGTTTTTGAGAGGGTCTCATGCAGCCTGGACTGGCCTCAAACTTGCTGTATAGCAAGGCTGGCCTTAAGCTCCTAATCCTCCCAAGTCCACTCCATAAGCACTGACACCACAGGCAAGTGCCACCAGGAAACTCCTATGGAAATGTTGAAACTGTCTACTAATTATTTACCAATTTGTATTGCTGCGAACACTGTCATTGTATAGAACAGCCTCCCTGCACCCTTGTCATGCTCTCTTATTTTGTCCAATCCAGTAGCTAAAGGAAGATCTCAATTCTTCTGTAGTCATGCTATACTTTAGTCGTTGTCCCGTTTGCACCACCCCCGCCCCCGCATCCTCCCCGCAAGTTATCTTTTTCTGTGAACCAGCCTTTCCGAGATTTCTATTTTAAGGTACCCAGGACACTTCACCTCCACTCTCTGGGTTTTATGACTTCCTGAGAAATTTTCCTCCCTCCGTCTTCACAAAGCATCCGTCTTAAAGAGCATAGAGAATGTGGATGGTGGTATGCATTTTGCTTTCAGATTTTAGTGCACTTGGGGACTGAGTGACAGCTCAGCATTAGGAGCACTTGCAGAGGATCCCGGATTCCCCTCCCAGGGCCCACATTGAGAGTTCCCAACTTCCTGTGCATCCAATTCCAGGGAATGGGACCCCTATTCTGGACTCATTGAGCCCCTCCCATACGGCATACACTCATACAGATAAACATGCAACAAACATTTTTCTTTGAATTTTTTAAAAAATTTAGCCGGGCAGTGGTGGCGCACGCCTTTAATCCCAGCACTTGCGAGGCAGAGGCAGGTGGATTTCTGAGTTCCAGGCCAGCCTGGTCTACAAAGTGAGTTCCAGGACAGCCAGGGCTATACAGAGAAACCCTGTCTCGAAAAACAAAAAAACAAAACTATATATATATATATATATATATATATATATATATATATATATATATATATATATATATACTGCTTTAGACAGTCACATCTCTGTATGTTCTAGCTATAGTAAATAGTAATGTATTTGGATTTTTTTTTCTCACCCAAATCATATTAGTTAACCAAGAAGCCTATTTCTTCTGATTTCCAGTAGTATCTACTGGTCTTACGTTCTCCAAGAGCAAAGGTTCAGAATCAGAAATACCAGCCTCCGTTTTTTCAGTGAGAAATTTCTTTATATCAGACTTAACATTGATATAGGCAGTAAAACCTGCTAAGTATAACCTTACAGCAGGAGTCCACTCATCTGTGGGATTCGAATCTGGCTGGGGCCCATGTTTTTGTTTTTGTTTTAAAAGAAGCCAGGTAACTAGGACATGGCGGCACATGCTTACTTCCAGTTCAAGGCCAGATTGTTTCAGAGTGAGAGCCATGTCTGTAAATCAGTAAGTAAAACACCAGGGCTGAACCTAAGCACATATGTGTATATGGGAGCCTGAGCATGTGTGTGTGTGTGTGTGTGTGTGTGTGTGTGTGTAAGTGAGCGCAAGCATGTGTGTGTAAGGGAGCCTGAGTACAAGTGTGTATAAGGAAGCATGAGCACGTGTGTGTAATGGAGAAAAAGGTAGCGCTGGGGAGATGCTGAGACACAGGTGGCAGAAAGCTTCCTAGCAGCCTTGTGTGTAGGTAGGGGCAGGGGGTCTACTTAACAAGCTACCTGGCACAACCAAGTGGAAAGCAGATTCTAAGTAGCAGATAAAGCGTGAAGCAATGGCGGGAGGCAGGAAACCCAAGGCCATGCTCATGATCTGTAGAGTCAGAAGCTGCTGTGCTCCTGACAGAGCCAACCCAGCCACATGGCTGCACTGGAGTGTCCTCTGAGGATCACTTCCTTATAAGCTCTGAGGCAAGGCACTCCTCCATTGCAGGTGTCCCAGAAGGACTTGGACTGAGGGCAGCCTAGCTATGAACTGATGGGGCCCAAGAGCTTCACAGAGTAAGATCCCAACAACTGGTCAGCTAGAATCAGTCACTGAAAGACGTACCAATCGCAGCCATGAGGCAGGCGCTTCGAGGAGAGCTGAGACCCTGACTAGGCAGGTCCTCCACTCACTCCACCTTCCTGAGCTGTGAGATGAGGGGACTCTTGTCCATTGTCCTCAAGGAACTTTCTAGAAGGCTCTAAATTCTACCAGAACAGAACACACTTAGGAGTTCTACTTTTCCACTGTGTACCAGGGACATTCTTGGCAAATATTCAAAGTCAGGCAAAGGAAACCAAAGTGCAGTTCAGATGACCGATGCTCTGAAGACAATCAAGTCAAAACCATTTCCAAATTGTTCTAACAGTTCAAGGAGGCTCAACTCACACCAGCAGATACTGGGAAGCCTTCCAGACTTGTCTTGCTTGGCCCAGCTGTAGAAACATTCCTTACATCTGCTCACAGGCAGAGAGCTAGAGTTGTTGGGCCTGACAGACAGTCAAAGGTCCAAGAGAGGAGGCAGTGGAGGGCAGGCAGGCAGCCTCCCGGGCACCCTGCAGCCTTCCTCCTCTGATGCCCACCTGGACACAGATGGGGCTCTGGCCCCAGTCTGCCTGGGAGAGAGGCCCAGTCCCACTGGGCTCTCTGCCTCAAGCTTCAGTTATCAATTCTAGACAAACATCTCTCCCAGGACAACTCCAGCCTCATGTTCCTGTGGGTGGGAACTACCCTTCTTCATGGTCGCACATCCTTAGACCTCTGCTGAGCCTTTCACGAGGCCCCCTGTCTTTCTAGAGACAAAAGTCGGGGAGAAATGAACCTTCTCCTTTCTCTGGCCCTTGGAGAAAACAGAAACAAAACAAAACAAAACAAACAAAAAAATGTGAAGGAAGGCCGGCAAGAGATGTAGATATGTCTCACCAAAGATGTTCCACCAAGCCTTGTAATCTGAGTTCCATAAACTGGACCAATCTCTCTCTCTCTCTCTCTCTCTCTCTCTCTCTCTCTCTCTCTCTCTCTCTCTCCCTCTCTCTCTTTCCCTCCCTCCCTCCCTCACAGAGCAGCCTCTGTCTTGAACACCAGTCTCTACTCCTGCCCCAGGCACTACTGACAGATCCTGGAAGTTAGCCCCGCCCTCTGCTGTTTTCAGGAATGTCCTGACTCCACTGACCTGATTCTTGACCATGCCTCTCCCATCGAGGCCCTTCTCTCTCCTCATGGTTACAAGCCCAGATCCTAACTAACTAACCAGGGAGGCGGTGCTACCCTGTCTCACACAGCCAACTCCATACACTGCCTACTTCCCATGTCTCTACACAAAATGTCCCATCTATCCCTCCTGCTCCTCTTCCACACAAGCCACACCCAGCTCCAGTAAGCCCTAACTCTAAACTCAACAACCCGTCAATCCCCCAATTCTGACCACCCTTCCCTGCCCCACACCAAACTTACTTACTCTTGTCCATCATGGAATTTGCCAAATAGTTATCTGTAATGTTACCTTCCTTAATTCTCCAAGCTGCCTTAGGTCATATGATCCCAGAAAAAGAGAATTCTAGACAGGAAGCCAATGGCCCTATTAGTTAGCCCAGATAGCTCTCCCTCTCCACCTGGTTAAAACCTCCAGGGTCTGAACTCCATTTTCTGCCCAGCCCGAGGACATGAGTCAGCTTTGACTCTTGTGCAACAAGTTTTTCATTCAACAAAACCAAGACTTGGGAAAAGTAGGGAGAAAGCAGCCCTGCACAGGAGCCAGTGCCAGGCAGCAGGACGGTTGCAAAGCCCTGAGAACAAGAAGCATGTCGGAAGAAGCTAAAAATCTAAAGTATACCACGAAAGACGTTTGTCCATGAGCTCTAAGCGCCACTGTGGAAGACAGCATGGCACACTTTAGGGCTCAACAGAATCTGAACATACAGATTGCTTCACGTTAGCAAGGACAGCACTTGGCGGCTGCTCCTCAGTAGGCGCTGGAAGGAAAGGTCCAGGGGTGGAGGAAGAGCAAGGAGAGCAAGCTACCTATAAAGCAACATCGTCCCTGAAACTCTCTGGACACTCTGAAGATTTGGGCAGGGGGTGGTCCTGTTATTTGGCCCATTCAAGTTGGAGCTCCTTAGAGGCTACACATAAAGCAAAGGGAAGACTGGCTACGGGCTGGCTACTTGAGCCACTCTGCCCCTAGGAAAACCAACAAATCTCTCCTGTAGCCTGGGGCACCCACTGGGTCACTTGCTTGTCTACAGCACGTACCATGTATGTATGTATGTATGTATGTATGTATGTATGTATGTATTTAATGTGCATTGGTGTTTTGCCTGCATATATATGTCTGTCTGAGAGTGTCAAATCACTTGGGGCTGAATTACAGAGCTACTGTGTGTTTGCTGGGAATTGAACCCAGGACCTTTGGAAGAGCAGCCAGTCCTCTTAACTGCTGAACCAACTCTTCAGCCCCAAGTAGAATTAAGCTTTTGTAACTTTAAGACAGATGTGATTGTTGTGAGGTCTAAACTTAGATTTCTGAAATGAGATAGGAGTTGAATGAGTGGGCTGGAGAGATGGCTCAGCTCTTCTGAATATCCTGAGTTCAAATCCCAGCAACCACATGGTGGCTCACAATCATCTGTAATGAGATTCTGATGTGTCTGAAGTCAGCTACAGTGTAATAATAAATAAATTTTTGGAAAAAAAAAAAAGAGTTGAGAGCAAACCTACTATACAAAAATAACTGATTAAGAAGTCAAACTCACCAGGCAGTGGTGGTGCACGCCTTTAATTCCAGCACTTGGGAGGCAAAGGCAGGTGGATTTCTGAGTTTGAGGCCAGCCTGGTCTACAAAGTGAGTTCCAGGACAGCCAGGGCTATACAGAGAAACCCTGTCTCGAAACCAAAAAAAAAAAAGTCAAACTCTGGGGCTGGAAAGATAGCTAAGATGTTAAATACTTACTGCTCTTCTATAGGACATGAGTTCTGTCTCTTCCCAGTGCCCACATTGGGCAGCTCACAACCGCCTAGAACTGCAGCTCCAGGGGACTATGATGCCACCTTTCAGTCTCGTTGGGCACCTGCACTCACGCACATGCACATGTACACTGGAGAACTCATGTAATAAATCTTAACAACAGAGGCCAGGCATGGTGGTGCAAGCCTTTAATTCCAGCACTTGGGAGGCAGAGGCAGGTGGATTTCTTTGAGTTCAAGGCCAGCCTGGCTTCCATCCTGAGTTTTCAGACAGCCAGGGCAACACAGTGGGATACTATCTCAACAAAACAAAACAAATAAAAAAATAGCAGAACTCAAACAAGCAAACAGGCCCAGCTTCATTCAGGCCTTATCGCTCTCATTTGTCAGCATGTGACAAAGTTACAGCTGGAAGCATTTATGCTCCTATACAAAGCCAACCTAGGAGCTGCTGGGGGGTATATGAGGGGGATCAAGAAACACCCCTTAACTAAAGTGAGCTACTGTTGCTACTGGAATCAGCAGGAGGCCTGGACACATCTTTCCTGTGCAGGACGGCTGGCACACGGTCTCAGGAGCATGCGTCAAGGATCAGATACCTTTGTCTCCAGCCTTCCCTCGTCAGAACTAGATGGTGCAAGCAGCTTGGACCTCTAGCAAAACAAGGACAGTGTAGAAACATGGGAAGTCCCACAGATTAAAGCACACAATGAAAAAGCAGAATCTGGGAAGATGTTTCTACATTGAACACAACCAGTAAAACATACGGTTGCCAGGCGTGGTGGCTTATGCCTTTAATCCCAGCACTCTGGAGGCAGAGGCAGGTAGATCTCTGTGAGTTTAGGGGCTAGCCTGGTCTATATGAGTAAGTTCCAGGCCAGCAAGGGCTACTTAGTGACACCTTATCTTTAAAAAAATAAGTCAACAGTTTCCCAGGAGGTTAAGAACTAACTAAAGCCATCAGGGTCTCACTCCAACAATTGAGCTTTATGTGTTCTTTAAAGGTGCAAGGCTGTTTACAGGGGTAACTTCTTTTTTAAATTGTTTAAGATTTATGCTTTATTATTTTAAAATTATGTGTATATAGGTGGTGGGGTCTGTGCACATGTATGCAGTTGCCTTTGGCATGCAGAAGAGGTTGTTGGATTTCCCCAAAGCAGGAGTTACAGGCAGTTGTGAGCTGCCCAACTTGGGTGCTGGGAATGAAAACTCTGGTCCTCTGCGAGAGCAGTATGCTCTTCCCTGCTGAGCCAGGTCTCCAGTCATACCAACCTCTCTTGCTACTGGTGAGGGCTTTAAGATTTCACTGTGTAGCCCAGGCTAGCCTAGCACTCACTGTGGAACCCAAGCTGGCCTTCACCTTGAGGGAGGCCTCTGCCTTCCAAATGCTGGCGTGAACCTGCTCTGGCCTAGAACTCACTTATATAGACCTGGCTGGCCCCAAACTCCCAAAGATCCATTTGCCTCCACCTCAAGAGTATCAGAATTATTCACACACACACACAGCAATTGTTTGTTTTGTTTGTTTTTTTTTGTTTGCTTTGTTTTATTTTTGTTGTTTTTTCCCCATGAGGGTTGGCTTTTTTTTTTTTTTCTATGTAGCCCTGGATGTCCTGGAACTCACTCTGTAGACCAGGCTGGCCTCAAACTCAGAGATCTGCCTGCCACCACCACCCAGCAATTGCCTGCTTTTTTTTTACTGGTTGTGTTCAGCATATGCACATTTTCCCAAATTCTGCTCTCTCAATCTATGTTTCAACACACAGGACCACTGTACCAGGCTGACCCAGTCAACCTCCTTTTCTGTCCTCTCCCCCTATTGACTGAAAGCTTTGCAAGATTCTAACAATGTTTAACGGTAATTAATTGATTAATTCATTATTACCATTTCAAGGCAGATCTGAATTTTAATCAACAATACAATTTATAAAGAGTTCAGTGTGATAAAAATCAAACCACTGTCACAACTGTGATGATTAAACACCGCTAAGTTAGAGAGAATCAGTCAGTTGCTTGATTTTGAGTCAAGGAAATGAACATTCGAGGGTAACCTCATTCTAAGGGAGTGTGACCTGTTGCTATTTCTGATCATTGAAGCCAGAGTTAGACTAGATCAAGCCTGCTGCAAAAGGTCCTACTATGTCACACATGGCCAGTGAGAACTTGGAGCCAAAATGAAACCACACGCAGTTGCACTTCCACACAACAGCAAGGAAGGCTGGGGATGTGGCTCACTTGATTGAGTACTTGTCTAGTAAGCCCTGGCCTCAGTCTCCGGCACTGCATAAACCAGTCATGGTGGCACATGCCTGTTATTTGCTAGGATTCTTTGGAAGATAAAGGCAGAAGAATCAGAAGCTCAAGGCCTGCCTAAGACTGCATCCAAAACAAAACAAAAACAAGAAGGAAAATCAAAAGGTAAGGATCTTGATGATTTGGACAATTTTTGCGGTTTTATTCTAAATGAATAGCTGTATAGTTTCTAGTAAGCCCTTAAATTTTTTTTAATTTATTTTATGTGTATGGGTGTATATCCACCATGTATGTGCCTAAGGCCCAAGGAGATCAAAAGAGGGCATCAGCTCTCCTGGACCAGGAATTACAGACATCGTAATTCATGGTAACCATGCAGGAGCTGGGAACTGAATGCTGGTCCTCTGCAAGAGCAATGAGTGTCCTCAGCCTTCGGGCGGCCACTCCAGCCTCTCAAAGGCTGAAAATTACTCCCTGGCTCTGGGAGCCTCCTTTGTAGAAATGTGGTCAGAGTCACAATCCTTGGCTTTTTTTTTCCTATTACATTTATTTATGCAAAGTTGGGGAGGCACAACTGCCATGGCACATCCACTATGTGACCTCAGAGGACAACCTACAAGAGTCAGTCCTTTTTCCATCAAGTGGGTCCAGGGGAGCAAAGGACCTTCGCCTGATAAGCCATCTTGTCAACACTCTGACCACTATAATTCTTATTATGTTATATTTTATGTGCATGGTGGGTGTTTTGTTGCACGTAAGTCTGTGTGCGATGGGTGGTGCCTATCGAGGCCATAGGAAAGCAAGCAGCACATCTCTTGGAACTGAAGTCACAGGTAGATGTGAGCCTCCACATGGATGCTGGGACCTGGGTCTCTCGAAAAGCAGCCAGGGCTCTTACCTCTGAGCCAGGTTTCCAGCCCCAACCATTACACTATTAGTCATAGTTTTCAAAGGACAACTGGGTAAATGATTTACCAATAAGTCCTAGGAAACATCTTTCACACATGGATGGCCCAGCCGTCCTTTCTCATCTCATGGCTCATTATGATTGATGAGTGGAAAGGAAAGACATCATGTGGAAATATTCCCAGAAGCTATAAACCTATGTGTAGAAACACATACAGACAGACAGACAGAAAGACAGACAGACACACACACACACACACACACACACACACACACACACGTATGTGTGCACATGCTCCACAATTGGCTACTCTGGGAACTGAAGCTCACTAGTCCAAAACAGTAACATTAGGAAGACGTGATGAGCCAGGGAGGGGACAGACAGACAGACAGAGGGAAACAGGTGAAGCTGGACCAGGAACTCTGCGAGAGCTATACAGAACTCAAGCTGCTCTTGGGCATCTTGTGGTAATCAATTGGTTAATCCAGTCCAAGATACTACTTCAAAAGCCATTACTCTATGCCAGGCCTGAAACTCACTTGAGCCCTACCTCCTTAAGTCCAGACAATCAACTCCTTCAGACACTTCAAATGAGGAGTTGGAAGTGGGCTGCTGCTGCCATGACTATAGGCACAATGGGTCAGTGTCCTGCACCTTGTCTTTGCTGCACTGGTCTTGTGCTGTCTGGCATTTAGGTGGTGGCCTGATCCAGGCCCACAAACCCTAGATGTAGAGTTGGCCCCAACATGGCTCCACCACACCTGTCCCCGAAGGTCTGGCCCAGTGCTGTCTCAAAGGCCAGACACAAGGCAGGAATAAGGGGCAGCAAAGAAAAGCAGGTGGAGTGAAAAGAACCCCGGATGCATGAAGGCAGAAGAGAAGGCTGCTTCTTGGCAGAGCAGAGGAAATTAAGCACACGGAGCATTTCATAACCAGAAACATGAGCACACAGCACGGAACCAGACGGCCTGATCTAATTCTGGAGGTACTCTAAGCCTGGTGGCTGCACGGAGCTCTGCCGATGCTTCAAAGAAACAAGCTCTGGGAAACTGTGCTCTTGGTGTCTTTCTGCTCACAAGTCCTCCCACGAACTGTAGTATCCTGCCTTCCCACATGACTGGTGCCGAGTGCGTTGCTGGGTTATCCTCTGGCGTCTGTGAGGCCTTGGAGAATAGTGTCTGCCCAAGCACAATGCTGGACAGATTCAGAGCTTCCTGCAAAGCCATGTGCAATGAGACACCATTCAGATCACTCAACACCCCAAACTGCCCTCCATGGCACAGCCGAGAGCCACGGCTAACCAGAAGAGCATGTCGTGTTCAGGAGTAGCCCGGCTGGCCCCACACTCCTAGCTTGTCCACTGAGGATCCCAGTGTAGATGCATGGCCCCCAAACTGTGGGAAGGAGACAGAGTCCATAAAATGTAGAGCAGGAGTGTTTCAGTTAACTACACTGACATTTTTTTATGTGCTTGCTTGTTTACTTGCTATTTGAGACAGGATCTTACTGTATAGTCCCAGCTAACCTATAACTCACTATGGAGACTAGCCGGGCCTAAACCTACAGAAACCTCCACCATTTCTGCCTCCTGAGAGCTGGGAATTAACAGTATACACAGTATCACATCTAGATTCCCCTTGTATCTTTTTTTTTGGGGGGGGGGTTGGTTTTTCAAGACAGGGTTTCTCTGTGTAGCCCTGGCTGTCCTGGAACTCACTCTGTAGACCAGGCTGGTCTCGAACTCAGAAATCCACCTGCCTCTGCCTCCCAAGTGCTGGGATTAAAGGCGTGCACCACACGCCCGGCTCCCCTTGTATCTTAATGATAGAGAAAAATGCAACATCCAAAAGATAACAGCACTTGTCCTCAAAGACCCTATCTCTTTGACAATAGTTATACCTAAAGAAAATTTAAATTTGTTTTCCTTGAGAAAATATCTACTATACAATTTTATTTTTCTCCAGAAACTTTATGGGAGACCTAGGGAAATGGCTACGCTATTAAGACAACTGGTGTTCATACAGAGACCCAGAGTTCAGTTTCCAGCGCTTATATCGGGCAGCTCACAGCCTCCTGTCACTCTAGCTCCAGGCAGACCCAATGCCCTCTTCTGGCCTCTGCAAGTAAACACACACACACACACACACACACACACTCTCTCTCTCTCTCTCTCACACACACACACACACACATCTCTCACATATACAACATACACAACATACACACACCTATATGTACATATATCTACCCACATATCCTCAAATATACAAATACACAACTAAAAATAAATTTTACACAAACAAGACCCCAAACCCCTTGGGGCTGGAGAGGGGGCTTAGAAAACCTGAGTTCGGTTCCCAGCACCCATGCTGGACAATTTATAGTCTCAGCTAACTCCAGCTCCAGAGGGATCCAATGCCCCTGGTCTCTTCAGCCACATGCACATGCACACACATACTCACGGAGCCATATAATTAAACATATATATTTAAAGAATTTTATGAGAACAACTTTAATCTCTCCAGTAAAGACCAATGTTCCATACAAGTGACCTTATCAACTCCAGCAGAGAGCAGTGGGGCACACACCTGTACCCCCAATACTTGGGAGGTGAGACAAAAGGATCCCTACAAGTCTGAGATAAATCTGGGCTACAAAATAAATTCAAACCTAGCCTGGGGTACTGTAGCAAGACCCTCACTCAAAGCACAAACAAAGAGAATATCGAAGGGTGGGACAAGGGCTCTCTTGTGTGTCCAAGTCACAATTGTGATGTGTAGAGATGCACCAGAGAGCTCTACTCCCCAACAACTTGATACAAGGTCTTGTGTGAGCGCTCTGGCCAGCACTGTCACACTTAACCCTTCCACCACTCTATCTACCTGTTCCAAGGAAGGAGGGACATCTGTCCCAAGAGATCTTAAGTCTAAAAATCCTGAGGAGACTGGAGAGCTGGCTCAGGGGTTAAGAGCACTTGCTGCTCTTGTAAAGGACCTGAGTTTGGCTCACCATTTCTACATATTAGACAAAAGAAGTTTAGATCGGACAAAGTAGTCCTGGCAACTACAAGGCAGAGCCAGGCCTCCCGCTGCAGGCCCACTCTACGACACCGCGTGCGCTGCCTCTACGTCACCGTGTGCGCTGCCTCTACATCACTGTGTGCGCTGCCTCTTTCTGGAGCAGAGGGGCTTTCATGGCACCCCCAGTTTTAGGAGATCCAGCCACTAACAACCAAGCACACTGCTGGGAAAAGAGAGACTTTACCCTATCTACCTACACGGAGGCTCACAACCATCTGTTACCCTGGCTCCAGGGGAGCTGATGCCCTCTTCAGACTTCTTCGGACATCGAGCATGCAGTATTGTGTACACACATACATTCAAACAAACATTCATACATATAAATATAAATAAATCTCAAAGGAGAAAAATCAAAAGGGGCGGGGGGGAGGGGAAAAAAGAGGAAAGAGAGGGAGGGAAGGGAGGGAGGAAGGGAGGAAGAGAATACAGAAATGATCAGGCAAAAGCTACACTGAGCACCTTTCACTGAGCAGGCTACCAACACCACTGTCTATTTTTTTTTTTTTTTTTTGGTTTTTTGAGACCACTGTCTATTATCTAAAGAACCTGTCTGCAGCCGGGCGGTGGTGGCATGCGCTTTTAATCCCAGCACTTGGGAGGCAGAGGCAGGCAGATTTCTGAGTTTGAGGCCAGCCTGGTCTACAGAGAGAGTTCCAGGACAGCCAAGGCTATAGAGAAACCCTGTCTCGGAAAAAAGAAAAAAAAAAGAACCTATCTGCAGTAAACAGCAACCTGCCAAGGATAAACGCATGACATCATAAAGGTTTTCTTTTCTTTTTTTTTTAAGATTTATTTATTTATTATATGTAAGTACACTGTAGCTGTCTTCAGACATCCTAGAAGAGGGCATCAGATCTCATTACGGATGGTTGTGAGCCATCATGTGGTTGCTGGGATTTGAACTCATGACCTTTGGAAGTGCAGTTGGCGCTCTTAACCACTGAGCCATCTCTCCAGCCCCCCATAAAGGTTTTCTTATCATTTAAGAAATCACAGATAACAGCAGAAAGACACTCATTCTCCCTCAGCACCAGCCATCCGTCCTGCCCTCTCTGCTCATCGATGTACGTACGTATATGTAGAAGCAGATGTTTGTGTATATGTTTGCTTGAGACAATCTTAACAGGTAGCCTAAGCTGACCTCAAATGAAAATCCTCCTGCCTTAGCTTTCCTGTAAATAAGTGTTCTGTTGCATGTACTAACCGTGCGACGCCCACAATAGCACACCCCTGCTCACAGACAGGCATTTCCATCCTTGGGGGAGTGGGTGACAGTTTAGCCATGCCCTCTATGCCTGGTGGCTTTGTTCGTGACTCAGTCTTTCCTTTTACACTGTCCAGGGGAGTGTAAGATTTACCCCTATGCAAACAATGCCATGGATCAGTCTAAATGGCTCAAGGCACTACCAAACAGGAAGTGATTTCAAAAGTAACACCTAGCTAAAACCAAATACTTATTTCTCTCAAATTATTCTATAAAACAAGTATTTGAAATTAACTGTGCATCTTTCTTCATTACACAAGTTACTCACTGCTACAAGTCTGTTTGGGGAAACACTCTAATGGCAGTCACATCTTTCCAGCTCCGAGAGCAGAGGCAAAACAGTAAACACCCATCTGTACACCTCCTCAGAGTTCACAATGCAGAAGAGCACCCAGCCTGGCCTCAGGGGGGATGGGAGGAGGGAAGGATCTGATCATCAGTATGGAAGCCAGCGGGGAGTCAAATCAGTTTGCAGATTAATCACAGAAGGGTCTCCTAAGCAACGGAGTACGGGGCTGACACCCTAGATGAGAGGAATGGCTCACTGATCGTGGTGGCACGGGAGAAAAGGAAATGACCAAGGACCCGAGGCTGGACCATAGTCATTGAGAATTCAAAGACGTCCCTGGGGCCAAGTGCTATGACACAGCATAAGCAGAGAGAAGGCAAGGCTGGTGCCACAGAGGACCTGGTCACGGAAGGGAAGGAGGGACGCCTGAGACTGCACACAGTCTGCACATGTGGAGCTGACCAGATGTGAACACCTCATCACTCCCTCAGGAGCTCAGTCAGCCCTTACAAACTTCTGTGAGAAGTGCTGACAGCCTGGGCTACGAGTAGCCACATGGACAAAGCAGATCTAAGTCAGGAGACATGGGTTGCCACTCCGGAGGGCTGGATGTGAAAGAAGCTATTCTTATGGATGGAGCCTGGCCCTGGGATCAAAAGCTGGAAGGACGGGCCCAAAGTAAGAGGGAACTCAGTGAGGTTTAAGAAGAATGCAGCAGGGTCAGTTTGAGACATCCTAGAGGCTGAGACTGTTGGTGGCCTAGCCTTGTGGCTATCAGAAGATGCCCAAGGTTCTGATTCAGTAACTAATAATTGCCAGAAAATGGTGCCTGGAGCCCAAAATTAACAGAAGAGCCCAGACCTCATGCTGAACGATGACGTGTTTCTCACAAGTCCGAATGACAATGTGCAAGCAGCACGTGTTTGTGTCTGAGAAAGTGTATGTGAGTGAATGGGGTTGGGGGGGGGTGCAGGAAGGGAGGTGGAGGGGAGGGAAGGAGGGGGGCATTCAGAAGATGTCTGCTAGAGTCTGACTTCACAAAATATCTCTCCAGAGAAAGTTAATTCTGTCTACTATTGATAATAACATTCTTTAAATTCTGGCACCCTAATTGAATCTCACCAGCAAGCATGAAACGTAGAAATGGAGGAAGAAAAATAATTGTTCTCTGAAATGAGCAGCATGAGCGGACTTTCACTGAAGATTTATGTCCCCAACACTCTGGGACACGCATTCCTCTTCAGGGCTCAATGAGACAGAAGCTAAGCCTCCTGTTTCCTAAATAAGGAAACCGAGGCAGACAGGGAAATGGCATGTCCTGCCTAGGGCTTCCCAGCCAGTACAAGTGGCTATGGAAACCAAACAGGTCTGGGCACCCCTCTCTCGGCGCTAAAGACCAGGTGTACATCCAGGTCCTGCCAGGGACATCGTCCGCAGCGCAGCTTACCAGGAACAGTCTTTCTTATTGCTTGCACTGACTAGTTATTGTCTTAGCCTCACGATAACTTTGGTGGGTTTTTGTAGCTTCCTCCTCTTCCCTTGGAGATAGGGTCTCAACTCTATAGCCCAGGCTGGCTACAAACTCAAGGCAATGCTCTTGCTCCAGCTTTCCAGAGGTCTGAGATTATAGATGTGAGCCACTCCACACAGATAACCGCAATTTTTATTTATTTATTATTATTATTATTATTTTTTTTTTTTTTTGGTTTTTCGAGACAGGGTTTCTCTGTATAGCCCTGGCTGTCCTGGAACTCACTTTGTAGACCAGGCTGGCCTCTAACTCAGAAATCCACCTGCCTCTGCCTCCCAAGTGCTGGGATTAAAGGCATGTGCCACCACGCCTGGCCGTAATTTTTAAAGAACATTTTTTATTTATTCAATCCTTTCTGCTACAGTTTCTTTAAAGATTTTTTTTTAATTTTAAATTATGCATATATGCGTGAGCACAGTATCCTGAGGCCAGGAGGCATCAGGTTCCCTGCAGTGGGAGTTACAGGCCAGTGTGTGCCACCCAGCTTGGGTGCTGGGAACTGAACTCGGGTACTTTGTAAGAGCAGCTTCTGCTCTTGACTTCTAAGCCTCTGAAGAGATTGCTCAACATCTGATCATTACCCCAAAGCTTTAAGTTTTACTTATAATTACTAAGAGAATTTGAATCAAAATGTAAACTCAAGTTGGAAAAGAAAATCAAGTGTTTGTTTTCTATCAAACGCCTACGGCATGTTTCCAACTCAAACCGATGAAACAGGCGTAAACTGGCTCCCTTCCTTTACAAAGCAATTTTCCAAGCTGAGTTTATCTTAAAGCCAGACTCACAAAATCTCTCAACAAGAGACAGTGCTGCAAGATGAAGTCCTTGCCAGAGAAGGTTAACAGCTCAAACTGTCGGCTAAGGATTCTCTGTGTGCTCACAGGAAACATTATGCAGTCCTTACAGATGGCACATTTCTGAGCTGCCCAGAAACAGGGGTGGGGGGTGGGAGTGGGGGTGTGAGGGGAGTGGGAGGGTAGGGGTGGGGGTGAGGGGGTAGGGGGGTTGTGTATGTGATGAGATCATGACAATGAAGGACAGACAGTAACTCGTCAGTGCATGGAAGACAGTGTTTAAACCCCATACAGCACAGCAGTAGAGATCCTCCCTCCATGCCTGTGTTGTAGTGTTCTTTTGTTTGAGACAATCCTGGTAAACCTCATACTCACTATTGTAGCCTAGGCAGGCTTTAAAATGGTGGCAATCCTCCTGCCATCCTCGAGTGGCATAATACTCAGCTAGTGCATCCGTCATCTTTGATATGAACGTCTGTCCGTCCGTGTGTAAGTGTGCACATGCACACACGTTTCCAAGCCTACCATTAACTTTCTCTTTTGTTTGTTTGGTTTTTTTTTTGTTGTTGTTGTTTTTTTTTTTTTTTTTTTTTTTTTTTTTTTTTTTTTTTTTTTTTTTTTTTTTTTTTTTTTTTTTTGGTTTTTCAAGACAGGGTTTCTCTGTATAGCCCTGGCTGCCCTGGAACTCACTCTGTAGACCAGGCTGGCCTCAAACTCAGAAATCCGCCTGCCTCTGCCTCCTAAGTGCTGGGGTTAAAGGCGTGCGCCACCATGCCCGGCTTTACCGTTAACTTTCTGGGTGCCTGAGATAACTAATGGCATTGCCCACCCTTTCCTAGCTCAGACTTGGCAACAGTGACAGAAGTGGTGCTGGAGTACAAGAGGGAGGACCAGGGCCACATGGCTTCAGGCTGCTCAGGAGTGCCGGACGGTGGAGACAGTGCTCCTCCACCTGCCACTGCGCATCAACCCTCCATCTTCCCTCACCAGCCTGCATCAGCAAAGTGGGGCACCCGAGGGCATGGTATCCTGGCTTGGTCTCAGTGTCCTGGTCTGTGAAGGAAAGCTGGTGTGGAGCAGAGAGCAAACAGAGACGGTAACGACAGGGTGCTGTGGGGATCACAGGAAGACTGACACCCACCAACCTGCCGATTCCAGCTCTAAACAAATCTGTCTATTAATGTGCCCGAGACCTGTAGGTGTGACCAAAAGGTCACATATGTAGGAAAAACGCTTCAGTCAGTCAGTACTATTGGCAGAATGAAACTGCTTCATAAAAGGCAGGTTGTCATTTTTGTAACTCAATGCTTTAAAATGAAATACAGAAGAAAGGATTCAGGCTAATGACCACATCCCACATCCTGTGCCCTATCCCTGTGGCTCGGGTCACCTGGCCTCTGGATGCTGTGCTACTTCAGAGAAAGCATTCAGGGATCGGACTTCTGTGGGATGAATACTGAGGGGCTAGTGTGCTAATGTCAACTGGGCTCATAGAATAGCAGACAGTGAGGCTTAGTAGCCTACTTCAACCAAAAAACAAGAGGCTGCTCACTTCTGCCTTGAACCACAGCCAGGTAGCCCGCAACTTCACCTCTCTCCGCTCTTGCCACAGGAAACTGACAATAAGAAAATAAAGAATGTGACTGGACCACCCCTCAAAAGGAAAAAAGGTCTTCCAAATAAACCTGTCACAAGCTCCAAAGGAGCCCAGAGAAGTCTAAGATCCCAGAGAAAAGGGTTAGCCCAAGTTGGTTGCAGTGCATAGAAATCCAAGATCCCAGAGAAAAAGGGTTAGGCCCAAGTTGGTTACAGTGAACAGCTGTTGCTGCTAAGGTGTCTCCTCTTCTCAAAGACCTTCCAGACCGCCTGCCCCAAAAGAGCAGCCTCCCCACCCCCTACTCTGGTTTCTGAAAAAGCTGCACTGACTGACATCATGTCATGTGCCCATCACCTGTCACCCTATAAGAATATATCCCTAAGAAACGGGGTGGGGGTTCAGCAAGTCAGGTGCTCACTGACAACCATGTCACCCAGAGTTCAATCCCTGGGACCTATGTGGTGGTAGCATTGAAAACCAACTCTGCAAATGACCTCCATACACATGCAGTAGCACACCCACCAACACACACACACACACACACACACACACACACACACACACACACACAGACACTCGCTAAATAGACAAAGATGTAATTTAAATTTTTAAAAATATATCCTTTGTGTGTAGAACCTATTTATCTACTGCTGTGTCCCAATGATGGCACACAGTAGGCACTTTATATATTGGATAAATGACTAAATGAACACTGCCCATAAAACCTAAACAAGCTATTTATTTATATCTGGGTATTAGTGGCTCACACCTTAATCCCAGCACTTGGGAGGCACAGGCAGCCTGGTCTATAGAGTGAGTTCCAGGACAGTCAGGGCTACACAGAGAAATCCTGTCTGAAAAACAAAACAAAACAACAAAACAAAACAAAAAAAAACAAAACAAAACAAAAAACAAACAGATGAAAGCTTTTTATTTCATCCTTAGAAAATTCTGAATAGATCCAGCTTGGGGCACATGCCTAAACAATCCCGGCACATGGGGGATACAGGCAAGAGGAACCTCAACACATAGCACATAGGTACCTACTCTGACTATTCTAACAGAAAACAGGGAGGGAGGGAGGGAGGGAGGGAGGGCATCTTAGAAAGTGAGCATCTCAGCAGAAAGCACACCGAGGCTGCGCTGAGACAGTGAATAGGAACATAAGCCCAGGCCAACTTGAGAGGCCAAGCGAGGCAGAGAGACACTGCACAGCGCTGTTCCTATGAAAATGTGTTCCCCATAGGATACTGCACTCTAGTACACCTCCCAGGAAAGGGAGGACACCCAGAGGTGGCAACATTTCAGACCTCTAGCAGATAAACAAAACCTCCTCTGCAGACAGCTACCTACCAGGGTCCACAGGGAATCTGGGCCCTAGGCCTGTGGCTCCAGAGCTTCTTGTGTGCCAGAATCCCCCACTCCGAGCAGGGGAGGCCTGTGACACAGTGGAACAAAGGACTAGGACGCAAAGCTAACACTCGGCAGTTTCCATACGATACTTTTTTTGAGACAGGGCCTTATGTACCCAGGCTAGCCTCAAACCAGCTATTTAGCTGAAGATGGCCTTGAACTCCTGATCCCAGTGCCTCTACCCATCTATTAAATGCTCAGATTATAGGCCTGTGCAAGTACACCCAGATTATATATACTGTGTTGGGAATTGAACCCAGGGCTTTACACATGGTAGGCAAGTACTCACAGACAGAGCTACATCCCAAGTCCAGCCCTGTCTCTCCCTGCCTCCCAATTTTTTAATCAAGGCCTGGCTGGGTAGCTCAGTCTGGCTTGGTTCTAGGTAGATCGTGTGCCCCCATCCCTGGCTACAGTACACCATAGTCTCTAATAGGAGATTTCTGAAATGGTACCATATACAGTAAAAGCATCTGATGGCTCCTTCACAACTAATAGAAAAAGCAATTTATCTGACAGATTAGTTTTGGGTCTAGCACTCCCAGGTCAAAGGCTGCAACGTCTTTTTAACTCTAAGAGAAATGCGCATAGGAATAACCCAAGAAGTCAGTGTAGAGTGGGTGTCACTGCTTCAAATACACTCTCTCAGACAAAATAAGTTCAAAACGACCCTTCACAGGAACAGTGAGCCTAGGTTCCGGGGAGAGGAGAGCTCCAGTCTCCAGATCCCGCCTGTAGACCACACGGCTCCCCAGTGAGACCTGTCTGATGACCCATGCGGACAGTGCCAAGTGAGTGTTCTGTCCTGCAATGGAAGCTGTCAACTGCCCACACAGACTGCCTTCCCAACATTCTCTTCCACCTCCCTGTCGTATTTTAAATCAGTTGTTTTGAACATCTACACACATGCAAAAAACTTGGTCTATGCACACACGGGGTACACATGTTCCAAAGGGGTCAGTGTCCCCAAAGAAGCCGGCTTTTTTTTAAAAAAATGGAAAAAAAAAAACTGTGTGTGTGCCAAGGCACGCATGTGTGATGTAAGCTTTGGGCTGATTCTCCTGTCTCTGCCTCCTATGTTGCCACAGGGCTGCAGGGGCTGGGACGAGAGATGTGAGGAACCACATCCATGCATCTTTTGACCTGGGTTCCAGGAACTGAACTCCGGTAGTCTGAGTGCCTTACCTGCTATGCCACCTTGTCCATACTCTTTAACGTGTACCTGCTCTGGCTTGACTATGATCAGTCCCCCAAGGGACTCATGTGTTGAAGGCTTGGTTCCAAATGCAGCAGTTCAGGGGTGTGGCCTGGAGAGGTACCTGGGTCACAAGGGCTCTAAGGTCAACAAATTAATCCCTTGATGGATTCATAGTTCATCATGCCAGGAGTGAAGGTGAATATCTATAATCCACGCGGTGGGGAGGCTGTTTCAGAAGAACAGTAATTTTGTCGCTAGCCTGGGCTACATAGTGAGTTCTAAGTCAGCCTAGGATATAAATTGAGACCTGGTTGCTTAAAAAGGCTGATGGGATGGATGGTTCAGTGGCTAAACACACTGGCTCTTTTTCCAGAGGACCTAAGTTTCATTCCCAGCACCAATATGGTGGCTCCTAAGTGGCTGCAACTCCAGTTCTAGGTGGGATCTGACATCTTCCAAGGCCTCTGTAGGCACCGGACACACGTGTGATACACTAACATACATGCACACAAAACACCCATACACATAAAAAATAAGTTTTAAATAAAAACAAAACAAACAAAAGGCAAAAGCAGTAGAGACTGCCCAGGGGAAACGCATCACTGTGGGAACGCTTTGGCCTGGACCAGAGCACACACACTCTCCCCCGAAACCACACCCTAACACGGCCTCCCATGCCACATCACACACCCAGAACCTCCCCGACCCCGCCATTCCCCATCACACCCATCCTCTGCCTGCATCAGTGAGCAGCCTCTTGGTTCTACTGCTGCAGCTCTGCCTCGGGCCCAAAGCAAGGGGCTGGCCAGCCTTGGAATTAAACTCTCAAACTGTAAGCCAAAATACCCGGGTTTCTCCTTGAACTTTCTCCCCTGAGTATTTTGTCACTGAGACTAACATAGCATGACAATCTTACACTGGGTTATCTCAGTAAATCCAGTGTTCTCAGAGCTGCCTCCAGTAAGTAAAGTTCCTGCCAAGTTTGTTTGGAATCCAAAACTTTTCTTGGGAAGCCCACCAAGAAGCCAGGCCAGCAGCTCATAGACCATCTTTTTGTGGGTGCAGGGCTCTCATGGTTTGGGATGTTTTGGGGTGCCCAACCTTCCAGCTTCAGCCCCTGAAGCCAGAACAGCAGGCATGCAGGCAAGGTCTTCACTGGGGATTCTGGTCTTGGGTTTGCTTTGCACTCATAAACATTGACACTCCCTTCTGCGGGCTTTGGTAGTTTTTATGAAAAGCTTCTTCCCCCGCCTCTGAGATATATTATTTTATCCAGCTTCACATGAAAGGTTGAATTAATGTCGAGTCTTCCATACTGAAGCCCGTCACTCAAGCTGCACGGCCCATCTCCTCAGACGCTCCCCTCCCAGGCTTCTTCCCACAGTGGCTAAGAGAAGTGGGAACTGAAAACAGAGTGCTTTCGATGAAATTCTCCAGCAGACGACCTTCTGCCCCTTTTCCTAACCCAAAAGGTACCATTCTATTTGGAAAATAGTACATTTTAGAAAGACACTTTTATGCTATTATTTTCAAGATGACTAGATGTACAAAAGGAGAAATTACAATTTGCTGAGAAAATTGCAAAATAATTTCTAACTCTATTTGCTGTAATTTGACAATTCCCCTAAAAGCCTAGAAAATGAATGATTTTGAGCTATCTCAAACTCATTATCCTAACTGGGATCCACTTAGGTGAATAGTTAGCTCCCTTTCAAGTCACAAAAGCACGTATAGTGCAGACACCTTTCCTAGTATATATGCCTATAAAGTCTAAGTTACCAAGTAAATAGAGTCACAAAATACCTTCAGTATCTACTATAGCATATGTAAGATCTGGAAATCAGCCCATGGTCACACTCACACACACACACACACACACACACACAAAACAAAGTGATGGATGACCCGCCTTCACAGAGTCAAAGTCACAAAAAGAGGTATTGGTCTCCTTGGGTATATTTGCCAAGTTTTTGTTTTCCACCTGTTCCTGTTTTCCTGCAAATCCCCAGGGCAGTATGGCATGTGCTAATGGTCACACAGCTCAGAAGGCTGAAACGGGACAATGGCCTGGTTCCCTGAGTTCTACACTGGAAGTAACCTGCTGAGACAGCGGAGGGGTCGGGGTGGGCTGGAGAGACGGCTCAGCTGTTAGAAGTGATCACTGTTCTTGCAGAGAACCCAGATTCAATTCCTAGCACCTACATGCTGGTTTACAACTGTCCATAACTTTCGTTCTAGGGGAACCAGCCCCCACTTCTGGTCTTCATGGGCTAGACAGGGATGCAGTACATATATGTACATTCAGGCAAAACATTCATATATACGATAAACCTTTTAAGGAGAGGGAAAGAGGGAAAACCAAAAATTACACAGAGAGCACTGGGTCGTTCACTATGCTGTGGTCACAGGACACAGCCGAAACATCTGACCTGCATATTCTGGCAGCCTCTCATTACACTAAGTTTGTGTTGTAGGAATGTAAGCCGACTGGATAGAGGGAAGGCATCAAACCAAGGAAAGCCCGCTGAAGGCTTGGAGTGCAGCAGGAAGTCATCCACACCTGGACAATTAAGTCCCAAGACCTAACTCCCTCTGTATTTATAATCCACAGCGCTGACTCTTCATTAATTATGGATGAATCTCACGGTAGGTTTTCTGTAATTACCCACAGCTTGCATTACCAGCGCATGAGACACTCTATCAATAGAGACCCAGTTTCTTAACTGATGCCTCCCAGATATTATGCCCACCTTTGCGTACAGGTGTGTACCTCCACCAGGCTAAGGACCCCTCAGAAGTTATAAGAAAAGAACATTTTCTCCCTTTAAGAGCCAGGTTTCACCCCTCCAGAGCACTGGGGGGAAATGTAAATGGAAAAAGCAGATGATCTGGGGATGAAGGGGGGAGTTTGGATGATAGGTTTGCTGCAACACTGCCATCTCCTCTCAGGTTTAGCACTTACTGTGAGGCCCCTACAAGAATGGTCTTTCTGACAGCAACAGTCTCTGTCTTTACTGTCCCACTGCCTCTGGCAACACCAGAAGGGCGGCGAGTAAGGCGCAGCATAAGCTCACCGTCAAGTCTGCACAGCTGTACAAGGAGGAGTCCTAGGCCAGCTGGGGGCTGCCACTGCGGCAGGCAGCAGGACTGGGAACAGGAATGGGCAAGCTGAGTGAGGCCCCAGGGAATCTCCGGGAGGAGCAGGAGCCGCTGGCCAGAGAGGCACAGTGCTGGAAGCATCAGGCTTCCAGGTCCTTCCTGACTCTAGCAAGAATGACTATACCTAACAGAAAAGCAGTGCACAGCGAGATTTAGAAAGAAGAAGAAAAAGCCGGGCGTGGTGGCGCACGCCTTTAATCCCAGCACTCGGGAGGCAGAGGCAGGTGGATTTCTGAGTTCGAGGCCAGCCTGGTCTACAAAGTGAGTTCCAGGACAGCCAGGGTTACAGAGAAACCCTGTCTCGAAAAACCAAAAAAAAAAAAAAAGAAAAGAAAAGGAAAGAAGAAAGATAAATAGTAAAGAAAGAGGAAGAGAAAGAATGAGAGAGGACCCTGAGAAACATGGAGAGAAGCCTCGTGAGAGGGACAACCATGTACTTGTCAAAAGAAAAGAGACTAAGGAGACCAGAGGGAGAAAATACTGTGAGATCCTGAGAGGGGGGGGGGGGTGAGCGAGAGGCCTTCCTGGGACGGAGCTTGCGACAGGTGCCCAGTCGCCCTGATGGGAGCTGGTCACTCCAGTCTCACTTTAGAGTTGAGAACATGAGATCTCATAGCTGGTGTTGCTCAAGTGAGAGCTATATGAAAACTTAAACATTAAAGGCATCCCCCAAACGTGTGCATGTGTGTGTGCACACACACACAATCATCTACTCCAGACTTCCCTTCTCCTCCTCTGGTTAAAAATAACTAGGTGCCTAGCTAGAATAGCACACCTTTAATCTTGGCGCTTGGGAGGTAGAGGCAGGTGAATCTGTTAGTTCTAGGCCAGCCTGGTCTACACAGTGAATTCCAGGACAGCCAGGGATATGTAGTGCCCATCCCACCCAACCCCCCAAAAAAACACCTGATGTAAAGAACCCATTACATGTTTTTTTGTTGCTGTTGTCTGTTCATTTGTTTGAGACAGGGTCTCACTGTGTAGCCCAGCTGGCCTGGAACTCATGTGGACCAGGCTGGCCTTCAACCCGCTTCCCTCCCAAGTCATTATATACTTTGACTAACATAGGTAAGTAAAACTTTGATGGCGTCCTATCAGGTAGTGGTTTTGTAGTCCTAGAAATTTGACCAAGACACAAGGTGCTGGGTGAAGCGCCGCCCCCAGCCCCCCAGAAGAGGACACCCCACTGTTTTACCAAGTCAGACAGGAAAGCAGCTTGTTACTTACTAGACATAAAAGAAACAAAAATATTGAAAAACAAATTGAAAATCTAAAACATATGGAAGTATTCTCTTAAATTTAGAAAGAGAAAGAAAGAGAAAATGGAGGGAAACTGCTGTACTGACTTATAAGCTATTGGTTTGGGAGAAAATAATCCAATTAACCATTTGATAATTAAGAACCTATCGGGCTTAGTGTTCTCCCAGGTACTGAAACACTTGCTCTCAGAGTCTTCAAAGGCACCTAAACCTCAGCTCCTGGAAGGCAGAGGCAGGGGGATCCTGAGTTCAAGGTCTTTCCACAATCCACCACTGCAGAAGTTCCCAGAAGGCTGGAGCTGCCGGGAGAGGCCAGGCCATCAAGGTGCTGCACTGAGAAAGCCCAAGGCGACGCCTATGACATTCTGGGCCTGCCCAGGCAGTCCCTCAGCATAGCCACGAGCTGTGTGAGCTGTCAGTCCTCCTGGGACTGCTGGATAAATGGCCCACCTAACTCAAGGCCAGGATAATCTGTTCTAAGCCCTTTAACAAGCCCAAAGAATCCGCCTGAAGTCACACCAGTAGCTACGTATTAGATGCTGTTCCTTTTTCTTTCTTTCTTTCCTTCTTTCTTTTTTATTTTTTGGAATACAGGGATTCACTATGTAGCCTAGACTGGTGACTGGCCTCAAGCCCACAGCAACCCTCTGACTCAGTCTCTCCAGGCTCTCTAGTGCTGAGATTACAGTCATAAACCATCATGTCCAGAGCCAGCTTCTGCTGCCTTGCAAGTCTGTCAGGATGCTTCTGTCCTCTGAGCAGCACTCTTTGGAAGAGGCTGACACTGCCCTGAGAGACACGAGTAAAGGCCTGGCCTCAGGTACCTGTTACCTGGCTGCAGGAAATGGAACCTTCTGGTTCCTTCTTTAAATACCAACATAAGCACTTGTACAATGAGCTCCTAAAGCTGGAACATGACACTAAAGACTCATGGTCTCTCCTTAGCTTGCCACAAAAACACCCATCTCACCCAGTGTTACCCGATCCGTACGGTGCCCGCTTTGTTCATTCATCAGTGGAGTGCTAGGCTGGAGTACCACACTATAGCACTGCAGGAGGAAGCCCATGGTGAGAGGCTGCAAGCCCAGAAGAGGAAGCTGCAGCCAGTGTCAACTGCAGATACCATGTGCTTATCAGCTAGGTTCAGAAATAGTTAAAATTGCAGTTTCTCTAGTATTCCATCAAAGACATAGATCAAAACAGAAAAAATTCAGAAATGTGTGTTCAAGAGTAACACTTGGGCCAGGCAGTGGTGGCGCACGCCTTTAATCCCAGCACTCGGGAGGCAGAAGCAGGCCAATTTCTGAGTTGGAGACCAGCCTGGTCTACAGAGAGAGTTCCAGGACAGCCAGGGCTATACAGAGAAACCCTGTCTTGAAAAAACAAACAAACAAACAAAGTAACACAAGTAACACATGAGCTGGCAAGATGGCTCAGCAGGTAAGAGCACTAACTGCTCTTCCGAAGGTCCTGAGTTCAAATCCCAGGAACCACATGGTAGCTCACAACCACCCATAATGAGATATGACACCCTGTTCTGGTGTGTCTGAAGTCAGCTACAATGTACTTATATATAATAATAAATAAATCTTTTTTTAAAAGGGAGGGGGCTGGAGAGATGACTCCAGTTAAGAGCACTGACTGCTCTTCCAGAGGTGCTGAGTTCAATTCCCAGAAACCACTGTGTAATGAAATCAGATGCCCTCTTCTGGTGTGTTTGAAGACAGCTACAGTGTTCTTACATAAAATAAAAAACTCAAAAAAAAAGAGTAACGCCCTAGCATCATAAACTCCCCAACACTTGCCGCCTAACACAGGAGCTGTGTGATGTCTTCTTCCTCTCTGAGATTTTTGGGATCACAAATCAGATCTCCTGAAATAAAATTCACTTCAGGCTATTAAGTCTCCTAGAAACACGCTCTCCGTCAGTCAAGCCTTGAGACAAAAGCCAAGCTGAACAAATGAGTTTGGTCTCTGGCTCAGAGCATGATCAATAGTCATTTCTGCTGGGAGTTTTAGTCTTAAAAAAAAAAAAAAAAAGTAATGTTCCTGCTTTACTATTAACCTTCCTGTCAGGATCGAACACCACCACCCTATCCCTGTAGGCTTCCGTCTACCCTGGGAAATTAAGCCAAGGCAAGTCCTCTCCCCTGGGCTCTCCACTGCCCTGACTTGTTTTCCACCTCACTGTCTCCTCTGACCTGCACTGGGGCAGCAGCTCAACGACCCCTCAGGACAGTACCTCCAGGCTCACACCGTAGCTGCTGGAGTTTCTCAACTCTAGACAGCGTGAGGCAGCTGGGAGCCCAGAGGACCAGTCAAAATGACCATGATGGGTGGGGCTCCCCTGTCTGCCTGGTGCATGCCAATGGATGCGGAGGAACGGGCAGCTGGGCCCTCTGAGGCTCACCTGGATCAGGTGCGGTGGGACAGTGCTCACATGTACTAGGTCCTGCATTCAATCTCTAGTATGCTCCCCTGCTGTGGAATGATAGCCAAGAAGTCACCTCAAACAAGCATCTGGACACTGGGGACAACACAGAGGCTCCTGGCTCCAGAAGACTCCACCACTTTTACTCTAAGGAAACAATAACTGGGACAAGGAAACACTCAGCTGATGACTTTGGGGGTGTAGCTGGTCTGCATGAACATTGTTCACTCCTGGGACACCTCAGCTGACCCTCTGGACGGCTTTTACCTCAGCCATTGTCAAGTGTTTTTTTTTCCTACTTAGTACCATTAAGTGTAATACGAACGCAGGAGCACGAACGCAGGAGCACATACATTTCCGGCTTTTTCTATTTGGTGCCATTAAGCACAGTGTCTCTCTCTCTCTCTCTCTCTCTCTCTCTCTCTCTCTCTCTCTCTCTCTGTCCCTCCCTCCTTCCTCCTTCCTTCCCTCCCTGCTCTCCACAGGAGTTCCCACCTGAGCTTCCTTACACAAACATCTGCATACTTAATTATACCTGCCAGAGGGCCTGTTTTAAAATCTGCCTGTTGCTGCTTAGGTCAGGCAGCTGGCGTCTCACTAGGCTATCACTTGCTCTTCTGCGCTCTCCATTGCATCCAAGTGTTTTCTGTTTCCATCATCAGGCCCTACAGAGTGAATCCCGCAAAAGGGTTTTCCTTGGGGGCCATGCGACCCCACCTTCTTGGCTCTTCCTCGAGTGCTAACTCCCAATCCCTGTTCTTTGTGCTGAAGGGTTTCCAGTGCAAAGCAGTCTTGCTCCAGGAGCTGCTCAACCTTAGACATAAGTCTGTAGACACTTGAGCCCTTCTCTCGGTGCCATCTTCCACTTAAAAGTTCCTTCCTGGTCACCACCACCATGTCAGGACACACACCAAGTCCCACAGGCCCCCTTTTGTCTGTGTCTACACTTTTCCCCTATACTTTTCTGTGTCCTTAAAATCCACAACTGGAGGCCATCTTAACCAGACTTGCAAGTCTCCCAGAAAACACAGGTTGTGTGGTCTTTGTGATACCACCTCTCTTCTTGGGCCAGAGGATAGAGCTCAGAGGTACCACTGCTTAGCAACCACAAGCCCTGGGTCAAGCCCCTTGTTCTGGTTTCATTTCTGTTGCCATGACAAAATACTCTGACCAAAGCAACATGGGAAGAGAAGTTGGTTTGCAATTTCACATCTCAATCCATCACTGAGTATAGTCAAGGCAAGAACCTGCTATCAGGTCTGCTTCCTGTTCCACACAGCATTACCTCCAACTACAGAATTCAATGCTCAGCCACAGGGGCGCAGGAACCACGCAGGATGCTGCTTGCTGGCCTGGCCAGCAGGCAGACATAGACTCAACTAACTCTCCTAAACAGCTCAAGATCACCTGCTTGGGCAGTACAGCTGCCCACAGTGGGCTGGGCCCTTCCTGTATCAACAACCAGGACAGCTGCAGCTGCCCACAGACAAGCCACAGAACAATCTCATCTAGACAATTCTCAACCTGAGATTCTCTTCCCAGATATTTCTAGCTGATGTCAAGTTGACAAAGCTAATTAAGCACTGTTACCCCTCCTAACCCCGACACAAGGGGACCACCTCTTCTCTGGTACCTCAGGCCCTGATTTAGAGAGAGTCCCCTTCTTCCATACAGATGTCATCTAGAAACCATCAGTGATAGATCACAGCAACTTTCTCCCTTAGATCATAACGCTGTAGATGGAATTTACCCACCATCTTCACCCCGCCTACTCAAATCTTCAAAGTCTGGGAAAGATCAAAGTTTCCTCTGTACGTGGCAGTGGTCTGTGGGCACTGGCTGCTGGGCACTCCCCAATTCACCTGGAAGAGGGTCTGAGGAAGAATGCAAGTCTGCCAAGATACACTGCCAGGTCTACATTCAGGTACACCTTCTCTCTTCTCTCTTGCATGTTGGGGCAGAAAGCCTCCTGCCCCAGCATGCAACCCTCCTATAGCGCCCTGGAGCCCTCTTCAGTGCCCACCTGGCACAATGTTTTAGCAGTTCCAGTGGCTACAAGCAGGTATATCCTAAACAGGCTATTCCCCACCAGCAAAGCAAGCGAGGAGGAGGAGGAGGAGGAGGAGGAAGAGGAGGAGGAGAGAGAGAGAGAGAGAGAGAGAGAAAGAGAGAGAGAGAGAGAGAAACATGAGCAGCCAAGTCTCTCTGTGGATGGAGGAGGATCCTGCATCCTGACCACAGGTCACGCAAGCAAGTCACACACCCAGAGGCTGACTGCAGGCACACTGAACAGGGAGAGATGCTGCCTGAGGCTAGGAACCGGACGCCTGTTTGGACAAGGGTCCACCTCAAATCCACTCCTTGTAATGCGGCTGACCAATGTCTCTCAAGTCTGGGACAAAGGAACAGATAGAGCTCCCTCTAAACCTACCCTGAAGCTCCCCAAATGCATTACTTCAGACTCTCCCCTGCCTTGCCATCTCCTCTTCTCTGCCCTAATATTATTCAATAAGCCCAAGTGTTAGAGAGCGTTCCTCATGCTCAGCTTCCCCATGCTTCCTGATGTGATCTCTCAGCCAGTCACTCTTCAGACACCGGCAGCAGAGACTGCTGGATCCTAGGCACATAGGAAGAGAGAAATCAACACAGCCTCTACCCTCCTGGGAAGGAGGGAAAAGACGCTGTTTATTAAAGAATCTGGAATAACAATCTGTGCCAATCCTAAGAAGGAGAGATGTGAGTGGGGTGTTAGGTTCCCTGACGATGACTAAGTTCCGGAACGTCCAGGCTGGAAAAATGGCAGCACACCTAAGGAATCCTCCGGAGTCCAGAAGCCGGCTGAAGAGGGCAGAGGGCTGAACCCAGTGCTACACAATGGAATCGTTATCAAGTCTTTCAGGGGTTGCACAGAGACATCACACGATCCTGTCAGGATTTTTACCGGTTTTTTTTGTTGTTGTTGTTGTTGTTTTTTTGCAGGGGAGGGGGGGTCAGTTTTACCGTTTTTTGTTTTTGTTTTGTTTGTTTGTTTGTTTGTTTGTTTTGCAGGAGGGTGCAGGGGAGGCTTTTCAAGACAGGGTTTCTCTGTGTAGCCTTGACTGTCCAGGAACTTGCTCTATAGACCAGGCTGGCCTCAAAATCACAGAGATCTGCCTGCCTCTGCCTCCTGAGTGCTGAGATTAAAAGGGTGTGCCCTCACCCAGCAGGATTTTTTTTTATATTTTTATCTATTTAATTAATAATAGGATTTATTACATTGTATCTATTTATTGTGTGAAGGTGCTCAGAGGACAACTTAGGGGAATTGGCTCCTGTCCTTCTACCACATCTGAGGCTCAGGGATCAAAGTCAGGTCATCAGACTTGGTTACCTACTGAGCTATCCCAGGGGCCTAAGTGGTTTTTTAAAAGAGACTACCATGCTGTTTTAGTAAGCAGACTGGAAAGGAGGAGAGAGCAGGAGAGGGAGGGGGGCAGTCAGTGCAGAACTCAAGATGCCATCAACAGCACACAGCAAGGGAGTGGTAAAGCAAGAGCGGAGAGGAGAGCCCAGCTTGTCTCCATGAATGGAGAGGAGAGCCCAGCTTGTCTCCATGAGCAGAAACACCAATGGCCTCCAGCAGAAAGCCACTGCGCAAACCCTGTGGCTCCTTAGTACACGCCTTTGGCACCTGCTTTTCAGAATTTTACATAAATTTAAAGCCAGTCTCCCAGTCACTGAAACTGCCAGTATTAAATGTTTATCAACCAACCACCTTTCTGTGCCCTGGGGATAAAAAACTGCCCCAGCAGCCCTGTTGTGCCCTCCCAACCTGTCACCTCCCAGCACCCCCTGGGTGTTGTCTTGGAACAGCCTCTAACTCCTTACAGTAGTGTACACAGCTCCCAAGGCTGGGATCACCCTGCCTTCTGAAGCCTTCTGAAGCCTTCCCTTGCCTCTCTCTACCTCTCAGTGCACAGTGAACAGCATCACAGGGGTTTAGGGAACCTAGGTTCCCAAGGTCCTAGGTTCAGGAGACGCCACAGCATCAAATCCAATTGTTCCGAGTCTGAGGCCAGCACTAGTCCCTTCCACACAGACTCCGTTGCTATCAAAGAACTGAGCTTGGGAACTACACCAAGTGTGTACGCTTGTGTTTGCTGCTCCAATTAGCTGTGCTGGAAGCTGGGGAGACGGCTCAGTCATTAAAGGCTGGGCTCCAAGCAAAATGAAAATTAGTTGAGCTGGGTTCTAACTGGTGGTTCCTGGTTTGGGTTTTTCTGTGGTGTTGAGGATTAAACTCCCATCCATATACATGCTAAACAAGAGCTTGACCTCTGAGCCACATTTCCTGCTGAGACTGGATCTTACCCTGGCTAATATGACCACGTAGAACTATCTCAACTAAAAGTACTTAAACTTTCATAAACTGAAGCTTCAGTTTCTCAGTGGTATTACCACCTTTCAAATGTAGGTGGTGACCATTAGAGAGACCAGCTCCAGAATACTTACAGCTTTACAGAAAGATCTGTTGGACAGTGGTCCTCAGGGGCACTGCTATAGAGTTATTTCCATAACCAATTTTAATTGTCCCTTAAAAAAAAAAAAAAAAAGTCCCAGGGCTGGAGAGATGGCTCAGCAGTTTAGAGCACTGACTAATCTTCCAGCGGTCCTGAGTTCAAATCCCAGCAACCACATGGTGGCTCACAGCCATCTGTAAGGAGATCTGATGCCCTCTTCTGATGTGTCTGAAGACAGCTACAGTGTACTTATAATAAATAAATAAATCTTTTTTAAAAAAAAGTCCCTCTGCCTCTGCCTGCGGAATGCTGGGATTACAGGCGTGCAGCCCACCCCCGTCCACAATCTGTGCTGCGATTATGACCCATCTACTCTCTCTTTATTTAAGGTTTCATTTGTTTATATTTTATGTGTACGGGTGTCTTGCTTGCGTGCATGTGCACCATGTACATGCCTGCTACTGCCAGATGCTAGAAGATTTGGGGTCCTGGAAGTGGAGCTACAAGCGGTTGTAAGCCATAATGGGGGTACGGAGACCCAAACCCAGGTCCTCAGCAACAGCAGCTGCCCTTAACCACTGAGCCACCTCTCCAGAGGCAGGCTGATCTGGTGAGAAGCCAGCCTGGTCTAAACAGTGATATTTCAGGACAGCCAGGGCTACACAGAGAAACTTTGTCTCAGGAAAAAAAAAAAAAAAACCATAAACACCAAAACCTGTTAGAAACAGGGATCAGTAAAATACTGCACATAGCAATATCTGATCACCTGACCATAAAGCCACTGCGTGGTGATGCCTCCAAAGGAAGAATAAACAAACAAACACACAAATATCTTTCCACATCCAAATACTAGAGCAGACATGGGCCAGAAGGCTCAGCGGGCACAGCGCTTGCTTTGTCCAACCTCCAGTGAGAGTGAACACACAGCGTGGGAAAGGAGAACCAGCTCCCACAGATGTCTTCTGACCTGCACAGGTGAGCTTCGGGACACACGCAGTGCATGTTGCACACACGCAGTGCAAATTAATAAATGTAATTCAATTTTTAAAATCAGACAATAGCAACCCAGCTTCCAGTCCCGCTGGCTGCACTCTGAGCACTGGGCCTCCTGCAGGCAGGGCCGGCTCTCCCCCAGAGCAGCTGCACTGCAGAAGGCCACAGAGCTGCCTGAGAAAGCCTGGGAAGATGGCAGAGCAGCTTATCCACTTCTTACCTGTGCCTGGGTCAGGTTTCCCACTGCTGAGTCAGCAAGCCCGAGTCAGCAAGCCCGGATTCTCTTTCTCTTCACACCAGGAACAGCCTCAGGGTTTACTCAATCCTCAGAGGCAGAAGGCCTGCCCTGGAGGTTAAGAAACTTCCCAAGGCCTCCCAAGCACTGCCTGGCTCAGGAGGGCCCCTGTCCTGTGTCCCAAGCTAGGTGCATACACAGGCTCACTGTCTGTCTATATGTCTCTAACCCTGGACAGCAGAGTCACTGCCCACCTGCCTGTCACTCTCTTCTCTTCCCCAGTTGCCTGTTCACTCCTTTGGAGAGATTTCACATCCTCTACCATTTTGTATATACAGTCCGTCCAGCGCACCTGTTGGCTTGTCCACTGTCTAGACCACACATGCTGCCGTGGGCAGGTGGGGACCACATCTATTTTACTCCTCATCAGATTGCCAATGTCAACAACAGAGTTTGAGACCAGGGAAAATTCAAATGCTTGGTGGCTGACAGCCACTGTTCAGTTGGTCCTTTCAATAGGATATTTCTTAAATTCTCTATTTTAAACCCAAAATAATAAGGATTAACAGTTTTAGGAATGTTGCTTTAAAGACAGCACTGGGTGTAAGAAAGAAAGGCCTAAAATGTGGATAAGAGAGTGATCCAGCTTAGGCAAGCTTTAAACAGCAAAGGAGAAACAACGCTCTTATAAAATGCATATTCTGATCCTGACTGTCGGCTTGCGGATACCGACAGCAGGGTTTGATCTGAAATCCTAAGTAAGCTTAGGACTGGAGCCAGCTCCTCGCCCCATGCCATTCTCAGCAGTGAGAATAAGCTATTGAGGTGCTCACTGTCTCAGTTCAATAATCTGCTCAGGAGGAAGCGCTTAGAACCAATGTTCCAGGCAAATCGAACAGACAGAGGTTACTTCAAAGCCCACCTGGGTCTCCCGTCCTGTGAGATGCCAGGAGAGGTCAAGTTCGCCTCTCAACAGTCCCATTTATGCCCATTTATGCTCACACCGGCCTGCCAATGGCTTTGTTCACCAAAGGAAAGCCCTTCCTTTCAAGGACTTAACTTCCCTCTAACTCCTGGAGGAGTTATTCTTTAGGCTTAACCAAGCTACCCCAATTCACTCACGGTTGAACTGGTACAGGCTGGAGAGCTGACCTCAGAGCAAAGGACTCTTCCCTTTCAACCTGGGAAAGCTCCCAGAGCTCGTGGCTTGAAAGGGTTCCAGAAGGAGTGACACTCAGTGACCATGCCACAGAATCCACACTGGGGGCAGCAAAACCCTGAGCTCTGACCTCGTCCTATGATCCTGGCTTCAGTCTTTAACCTCTTTGAACTTTAGCCTTTTCATCTTAAAATAAGATTCATTGCCAGGTGCACACCCTTGATCCCAGTCCTACAGAGGCAGAGGCAGGAGGAGCACTGAGTTCAAAACAGCCTTATCTACATAGCAAATTCCAGGACTGTGAAGACTACATAGAGAAACCCTGTCTCAGGACAGAGAGATGGCTCAGAGGTTAAGGGGTGCTGGCTGCTCTTCCAGAGGTCCTGAGTTCATTCCCAACACCCACAGGGTGGCTCACCACCATCTGTAATGAGGTCTGGTGCCCTCTTCCGACCTGCAGGCATACATGTAGCAGAACACTGTATACATAATAAATAAATATTTTTAAAAAAGAAAGAAAGGAAAGAAAGGAACCCTGTCTCATCATACCCACCCACCCCAAAAACAGACAAAACAACAACAAAAACAAAAACAAACCAAAAAACCCCAGAACTTTCTGAAGTTTGAACTAGGTAAAGTTTAGCCCCTGGCACACAGCAATTCTGCATACGAATGACCAGTCTATTGTTATGGATTGTTGTGGTCTGCCTTTCTTTCTGAGACCAGGCCTCACTATGGAGCCTTGGCTAAGCCAGAATTCACTATGTAGACCAGGCTGGCCTCAAACTCACAGATATCTGCCTGGCCTCTGCCTCCCAAGTGCTGTTTTCTATTTTTAAAAACATTGTCATTGAATGAAACTCTCAAATGAGGAGTTGGAGAGATGGCTCAGCAGTTAAAGAGCTCTTCCAAAGGTACTGAGTTCAAATCCCATCAACGACATGGTAGCTCACAACCATCCATAATGAGGTCTAATGCCCTCTTCTGATGTGTCTGAAGACAGCTACAGTGTACTTATATAGAATAAATAAATAAATAATCTTTAAAAAAAGAAAAAAGAAAAAAAAAAAAAAAAGAAAGGGCTCGCAAGATGGCTCAGCAGGTAAGAACACCAACTGCTCTTCAGAAGGTCCAGAGTTCAAATCCCAGCAACCACATGGTGGATCACAGCCACCTATAATGAGATCTGACAACCTCTTCTGGTGTGTCTGAAGATAGCTACAGTGTACTTACATATAATAAATAAATCTTTTAAGGAAGGAAGGAGGGAGGGAGGGAGGGAGGGAGGAAGGAAGGAAGGAAGGAAGGAAGGAAGGAAGGAAGGAAGAGAGAAACTCTCAAATGACAGGACAAGTCTGTAACCTCAGCTACTCTAGAAACAAAAGCAAAATCAAGTCCAGACTGGGTCACAATACAACACTTTGTCTCCAAAATAATAAAAAGGACTGACTAAAGTAATTTCCTTTCAACCACTGAGTATCTCAGACCCTTGGGTTCAGAAGCTCAGATACTCTGAGACTATGTTGGGGGTAGATTTGAGGGGCCAGACAATAAATTAAAAAGAGTCCTTGGGTTGGAGGGTTGGAGGGTTGGAGGGTTGGAGGGTTGGAGGGTTGGCTTAGTGGTTAGGAACAGTTGCTCTTGGAAAGGAGCTGGGTTTGAGTCCTAGGACCACATGGAGGCTCCCCAATTCCTCGGGCATGCGTGTGGTACACAGACATACACGCAGGCAACACACTTATACACATAAAATAATAAAATGAATTTTGATAAAAGTAAGTACTCAGTTTGTAAGAGACTCAGGGTCCGGGGTGTAAATATGTCCCAGGAACCCAGGAATCACAGGTGACATCATCAGGCCTGCCAGGCCTCTAGGTACCAAATACAGGGCTCTGTTCATCTCATCTGGTACCATTAGGCACTGTTAGGAGTTTCAACAGGAACAACACACAATCTTGAATATAACCTTAATCACTTTAAAACTCACATATAAGAATACATCAGTATGGAGTTCCAGTCTTTTTAAATCAATCTTTATTTTTAACTGAGGGATTTAAAGGTGACAAAAAAACTTAGTGAACAGCCAGGACAAAGGGAGCTGACTGTCCATGGCTCATTAGTTCCTGAAGTTAATGCTTCTCATGGGGACAGCAGTTACCTAAAAGACAGTAAGTAGTACTCCAGGCACACTGAAAACCGTTCCTGCAGGCCAGGAGCCCAGTCCGTGGATAATCACCAGGGCTCTGAGTGCCAAAGCTTCCTGGACGCTCGAGGCACCTACAGCTAACTGTTCACTCTGCTGTGTGACAGCATCAAGTGGGGGGGGGCCCTCACTGTATGCCAAGCACACCAATGACCTCACTTAACCCTCCTCATAACTGCCTATAAATAATCCACTACCACTGTCCATCTAAGCTAAGACCACTGACTATAAGACACACCAATATTTCACACACCTAAAAAATATCTCATGTACCACTGTAAGGCTCTGTAAGTCTTAGCTGTTGTTATGAAAACTATACAGATCTCACTGTCTTGGTGTTGCGACACCATGTATACTGTCTCAATGAAGAGACTGAGGTACACAAAGACAGCAGTTTCCCCAAGGTCACCGAGCTGGTGAGCAGACACACTGGTGATGCAGTCCCAGAAAGCTGGATCACCTCTCCCCCAGAGCTCCTAAGGATCTAAGGATCTAAGGACTTCCCTCCCCCCAACCACCCACACCACACCAAATTCCACCACATAGAGGCAGGACACCAGTGCTGACTGTTCACAGACACAACACAGCAGCTCATTAGCCAGAGCTAAGCCTGACCTGTCATATGGACGCTGCCCTAGGTTAACTCTCATAAACTCCACTTAGATCCAGGAAAAGCAGTACGGAACAGTGGGAAAAGCACGTCTTGGGATCAAAGAGTCGGAGGTTGGCGGTTCAGCTCTGTGTCCAGTGAGCTTGTCATCCTGGTTAAGTCAGGGAACAGTCCTGAGCCCCTTTCCTCCCCCATATCCTACCCTGAGAGGCTGCTGCAGGACCAGTCTGAGCACAAGGGATGGGATGTGGTACGTGGCAGACCTACGACTTAAAAAACCACCTTTATTCAGTAGTGGCGCACAACTTTAATTCCAGCACTTGGGAGGCAGGGGCAGGTGGATCTCTGAGCTGAAGGCCAGCCTGGCCTAGAGAGAGAGAGAGAGAGAGTGTGTGTGTGTTCCAGGACCCTGTGTCAAAAAAAAATGAAAACAAAACAAAGTCCCACCTCTTCAGTTCCAGTCAGCTTCTGCTTTGGGAGAGAATCAAAGAATCCAAAACCCCTGTGACCTCAACAACCCCTATGTGGGACCCTTAGGAGATATTAAGGGTCAAACCGGAGAGAGAATTCCTTAAAGCAAAAAAGGAAAGGAAAAGGAAGGAAAGAAAACCTCGAGGCACCTAGAAGACAAGGACAGCATTCTGCAATGATTTTCCTAACTTGTGAATTAATGAACTCCGGGAGAAAAAGGGAAAGACAGACGCCTAACATCAAGACACTGGCCAACAAACATAAAGATGATAATTTTGTATTGAACCTGACACAGAAACTGGTCTTTGAAGATTCAGTTTGCTATCAAAGTAATCTGAGGTAGAAAGATTTCTCCCTCTCTGTTTTTATTGAGTAACATCCTATATATTTCTCTCTTCTTACTTCAAGGGCCGCAGAAAACAAGAGCTTTTGACTTTGATGGAACTCCTTCCTCCTCCCTCCACCTCTACCATAGCCACAAAGCCTAGCAGATTCTAGCACATCACAGACTCTCAATAAAAAGTTATCAAATAAATATTTTTGACTCTGGGCAATGTCTTTGTTCATAACATCCTACAGTTAGTCTAAATAAACGTGTAATCAAGCCAAGGAGTTGGCTCAATTGGTACAGGGCTTGCCTACCACACATGAAGCCCTGGCTTTGATTCCTACACCACACAAACCTGGCGTGCAGACGCAGGCCAGAAATCCTAGCGCTCAGGAATTGGTGGCAGAAGGATCAGACATTCAATGTCTATCTCAGCTAGGAACAAGGCCAGCCTGGGATATGAGAGACCTTTTCTCAAAATACATACATATATATATATATATATATATATATATATATATATATATATATATATATACTACACATATTACATACATACACATGGGGGGAGGGGGAGGCTAACCTTTGCTGCTTTTCCTAGAAGCAGTTTAAGAACATAACCTCTAATCACATACAGCGGTGTGTCTAGCATCGGCTAGAGCTCTCACTTCTCGCCACTCAGCCCCAACTGTCCTTCCTCACCTGTCCTTTACTACCTGTCAGTCAACTTCATCACCTCCTCGTTCTAACCTGAATCTCCTTGTTCATCTCCTTTCCCGAAGATACACGTACAATGATATGTAGTCCCCCAGAGCCCTCCTCTACCCCTCTCCAAGCCTTCATGTCCACTCCCAGGGAGCCCAGAGAGCAAAGATCAGCCATGCTCTGGCTTCATCCTCCTAGCCTTGGGACATTTATCTGTTTGGAAGACTGAAAAGGTACTGAAACCCTTAAAGGATTGGGAAAAGCAAACAGAAATGGTGTTTCTCACCGGCCAATACAAGATACAATTCCCTGCATGTCACCCCAATCCAAATCGCAAACCCAGACCCTTCAAATTCCCTTCCTCAAGCGCCAGAGATCACTTTTCCCTCAGTTTCCCTGGCTATTTTCCACATACATGTCAGTTTCTGTTCGGGTTTAATCTAGCTCCTGAAAAGACTATTCCTCTCAATTGAACAACGGTGTCATGACACTTGGACCTCACTCAGGAACGGGACACAACCTGTGTCTTCAGGTTGTCACACTTTTCCTTCAACTCTAAAAAAAAATATGTCCTCCTTACACAGTATCTATGAAATCTAATGACAAAGTACTCCTTAGCTCTAGGGGGAAAAAAAGAGCGAGGGTGTTTTACAGAATTTGCCCTTAAATTTGATGCCGTGTAACCATAACAACTGATGGTTTAGGTAACCATCAACCCACTGAGGGGCTAAGTTTTCCAAAAATCGTTTTTCAGTGGGGGAAAAACTCCCTTGCACCAACTCCCGCGCGTAGAGTCGGCACTCTGGAGTGGCATGTGGTGCAATGGAGGCGGCGGCTCCTGTCCCTGCTTCGGTCCCGGGTCTCCACTACCGTCACCTCCGTGCTCCCAGCGGGGCAGCTAGCGTTAGGCCTCAGCCCAATGTCACTTGTTAACCTTCCGATCTCCCCGGTTTTCGGTGCGCCGCCACCTCCCTTTGAAAGCACACAAGCCACCCCTCGGTCCCCGGTGTCCGCCAGGAGTTGCAGAAAAACAAGCGAGGCGCCGACAGCCACTGACAGATTCGCGCAAAAGTAACCGCGCTCCTCCATTCCCAAGCTTCTCCCACGGTGGCCCAGGGGGCGGAGGGCAGCAGGGGCCCCACGCACAGAGGTGACAAGTGTTTCCCTTCAACGAGCGTGTGGATGCTGCTTTCCCGGACCCACACCGAGCCGCGGACACTAGGCTGGGACCTGACGGCTTGCACCTCCCGCCCCGGAGCGACTCCGCCCTGCCCGGCCCCCAAACAGGGAAGGTCTCTCCCGAGGCCACCCGTGCTGGCGTCCCGAGCCCTGGCAGTGTGGAGGGGGCCGAACCGAGCCCCGCTGCGCCAACGGCTGCGGGAGCTGCCGGTGTCCCGGAGCCGGGCCACCCAGCCAGGGCCTGCTCCGCCCGACGTTCCCTGCGTCGCCCCACCTGGTCCCGAGCGCGCTCACCCCGGATCCGCTGGCTGCCTCATCCTACTGCGCCGGCGCCCGTACTTGGCGGCCGCCGCGGCTCCTGCTCCAGCTCCAGCTCGGGCTCTGGCTGGGGCCGCGGTGCTGCTGCCCGCCCGCCCCCGGGCACCGGCCGCCCCGCCCCGCCGGCGAACCCGCCCCGCGGCCGCGGGCCCCACCGCCCAACCACAGGGCCGAGGGGGCGGGGCCAGCCGCGCACCAGACATGACCAATCCAGCCAGTGCCGTGCGCCGGCGAGGGGCCTGGAGGATCGGCCAGCGATCAGTCAGGGCTGTTAAAGGGGCTGCGTTCGCTGCGGACTGGAAAGAAGGGGAGGCCGCGAATTACTGCGGGTTACCTGGCGGATTCCCAGTGGGAGGAGCGAGCGTTTCACTCTCCCAATTGAAACTGAGGCGCTTTCCCCAGTTCTTTGCGTTTCTTAATTTCCTCTTCCTGCAATTTAGCAACAAGTGCCTCTAGCCATGAGGGAAACTGAGGTTACGAAACTAGCAGCTAGGCTGACTCTTAAGAACTGAGGCCTTAGGAGGACGTCGGACTTTATCAATCCCAGCTAGTTCCAGAAACTGGATTTCTGAGCTCCTCCTCCACACCTGACCGGAACAACCAATCCCAAACTGATTAGTAGAATTAGCGCCTAGAATTCGTGTGACGTAAATATATCGTATATTATGATCTTGGGTTTTTTAATACAGGGTCTCCTGTAAACTAGTCTGTTTTCTGACTTGATATGTAGCTGAAGATAGCCTTGAACTCTTAGCCTCCTGCCTCTGCCTCTGCCTCTACCGCTATGACTAAGGCATATACCACTACACCTGGATAACATAAATTGACCTTAGAGGGACCGTGTCTGGGGGCCAGATAAAGGAAGGTAACTTTTTTTTAAGATGACTTTTAAAGATGAGTTTTCACTTAAAATTATCTTGGAATGGTGAAGGCTATTTTTACATTCATCAATTCCTTACAGGGGAGAGGGAGGGGTGGAGGGGGTAGAGGGTAAGCAGAACCCTCATAGCACGTGGGCGGATTGTGATAGCGATCTTTGCTTATCAACTTTGCCTTCTAAATGAGCTGGTCCCAAACTTCAGCATCAGCCCATCCCAGAGGACTCTAGCATGCAGATTCCTAAATCCCACCTAAAGTCTCAACTTTGCTATGACTGAATGGGTCTGGGACATTTATTTTTCAACATCCTTTCCCCAGGAGATTCCAGAAGGGGGCGCTCTGATGGACGTACTCTTTCGAGTCTCTTGTTGCTGTGAAATTAAAACTCAACCGGCCAAAAATAAAGCTAGATTCTTCTGTACAATCAAAATCCATATGTTTGGGAGACTTGCTTGTCAGTAAACCTAGAGACCGAAAAGGAGCTCAGACTGGTTCCCTGCATGTGACGCGGCACGAACTGAATGTTGACGGGCTCTAGAAGCAACAGATAACAGCTGGAACTCCTCCAGGAAGAAAGGCAAGGCTGTGACCTAGCACGTAAGGAAGTCAGTCTTGTTCTCTGACCAGTGAGATAATGCATAAGCATTTAATGGCAAACACACCCTTGCCCGTCTCACACTAGGACCAGTCAGAACCCCCAGAAGGATACCCTGCCTCTCTGGGACCACATTCCAATGTCACTGAGTCCTGCTGCCTACCCTCTTGGTTGAATACAACTTCCAGCTCTGGTGTCCCAGACACCTGTGTGACCCAGAAGTCTTTGCCCTGTATTTGGAGGCCAGCCCTTGTATTAGTCAAGTTTCACTAGGGGAATAGAATGGATGTCAGAGATACAGAAAACAATGGGGATTTATCAGATTGGCTTACACAATACAGTCAGAGATGCTCAGGCCATGAAGTTGGATGAATCAGTAGGCCCTGTCTTTCATCAAAGGGCTAAGGGATTCTCTGTGAGAAACTGGTCTTCAGTCCATGTTGAAAATCCAAAGACATTGGGTCCTGATGTCAGTGAAGGATCCCAGCAGCAGAAAGAGCATTCACCATCAAGAGGCCAAGACAGGCAGGCAAAACACATAAGCTCTTCCCTCAGACCCCCTCCGATCTCACCCTCTGCAGAAGGTTCCCCACAACGTAATCCAGAAGATCCCTCCTAGGTGTGCACAGAAGCATTCCTAGTTGGTTCTAGAACGAACCAATCAAACTGCTGAATGTAATGATCACTCTTGGAACGTGGGATCCCTGCACTGGGGAGGCTGAGGCAGACGCTTACCCTGAGTTTGAGGCCAGCTGGGGTGTATATCCAAACCCAGAAGAGAGTAGCAGGGAAAAGAGAAGAGAGGGAGAAGAAAGGGGGCGGGGAGAAAATTGTTGTCTCGAGAGATGAGGGTTCTAATCATAAGTACCTGTGTGGCAGAGCCAAGGTCCCACCATCTTGTGGGTCCTGCAGGCATCTAAGTTCTGACTTAGAGCTGACAGCACCCCCCCCCCCCCCCCCCGCCCACTTGCATTCCCTCTTATGGGAAAGTCTCTTAGAAAATTACCAAACTCCGCCTCAGGGACTTAGGTCGAGATGCCCTGGCTGACTGACACTTTTGCTTCTTCTGTTAAGCTGTTTGCTTGCTCCGCTTCCTTCTGAAGCTGCCAACAGGGATATGCTTTCAGGTTTGGGGTTTTTGTTTTGCTTCCCCCCCCCCATTAAAAGCTCCCGGCCGAAGGCAGTCAGGGCTGCTCTGTGAGATCTGTTCTCTCCAGGCAGTTGCTAGCTGGCTTTAACCTTCTTAAATTCCAACTCTGATTTTTGTCAAGTGGTCCCTGGGCTCTTTGCTCCACGACACCCAGAACTGCATGGCAAGCATGGGTTTCAGTGGTGACACAGCTTGAAGCTCTTCTTGGCCACTTGTCCAAGCCATCATCTTAGAAGAAGAACAAGAAATGGTGACTTATGATTAGAACCCATCAACATAACTTCAAACCAAGAACAATAAGGTCTGGTGTGAATGCTGGGAAGAGCCCTTTTTTCATGAGGCCCTTCTTTTTTAAAGGTGAAGATTTTGAGGCATCAAGATGACTCCCCCGACATGGATGTCCACCACCAAGCCTAACAATCTAGTTTAATCCCTGGCACCCACCTGGTGGGAGAAGAGAACTGACTCTCCGAGATAGTCCTCAGACACTGTAGCACAGGCACACACACACACACACACACACACACATACACTCATCAAGTACATAAAGGTAATCTAAAAAGAAAAGAGAAGCCGGGCAGGGGTGGCACACACCTTTAATCCCAGCACTTGGGAGGCAGAGGCAGGGAGATTTCTGAGTTCGAGGCCAGCCTGGTCTACAGAGTGAGCTCCACCATCAAGACAGCCAGAGCTACACGGAGAAACCCTCTCTCGGGGGGGGAAAAAAAAAAAAAGGATTGTGTGTGGTATACAGGTGTAGAAACTGAAGCTCACAGGGAAGAACAATGGTGTATCTGAGACAGGGACAGCTAGTTAAAGGAAGACCCATCACTCCTGACCCTAAGACTAGGCCCCCTCCTGACGTCTAACTGTTCTGCCTCAGAGCCTGCCGAAACACCTCTTGCTGCCAAGCACAGCATAACTTCAAAAGGCAAAAGGAGCCCACAGCACTATCTATGCCAAAAGGAAATTGAATACAGGAGCACAGCTTTGGAGTTTAAGTTCAGTTAACATCTGCTCCTCCTTGATTTGAGCGGTTACATAATTAAAACTCTTATCGGATTGCTCCTCCATATAATGGAAAATACAAAATTTTTACATAGATTTTTGTGTAGCCCAAGGTGGCCTGAAATTCACTATGTAGCCAAGGATAGCCTTGAAGTCATCCCCCTGCCTCCACTTCAGGAAGCACTCCCATGCCCAATGTATGCATTGCTAGGGACCGAACCCAGAGATTCATACATGCTAAGTAACCTCCACCAACCAAGCGAGCCATCCTCCCCTCCATCCCTGAGAAAAGGAAATTCTATCTCTTTGGGCTTGCACAAAGATCCTCTTAGCTGCAAATCATATGTCACTATACAGATGGACACAACTCAGGATGCTCCAACTGATGGTTTTTTAAATTATTTTTTGAGGGATGCATATGTACCACTGTATGTGTGTGGAGGTTAAAGGACAACTTATGGGGGTCAGTTCTCTCTCTCCACCACGTGGGTAACATGGAGGAAACTCGGGTCATCAGGCTTGGTGGCAAGCACCTTTCTCAGAGTCAGCCCTCTGCCCCGCCCCCCACCGCATAGTTTTAATGTTATGATAGAATAAACGGGAAAGGTACTCCATAGAAACTATATTTAGTTTGACACTTTCTCACATTGACAGTACGTGACATGGTAGCTTCTCAAAGCTAGGCAGTGGCAGTGATCATGTGATGACTCCCAGATCATGTGACTGAGAGTGGTACCGGCCAAAACGCCACAGCAAGCTGGAAGGCTAAGCTCCAAAGGTTGTTAAGTGTATTGATTTTGTGTGTGTGTGTGTGTGTGTGTGTGTGTGTGTGTGTGTGTGTAGGGGGGGGTTAAAGATTTATTTATTTTATGTATATGAGTACACTGTAGCTGTCTTCAGACACACCAGAAGAGGGATCCTATTCTATTACAGATGGTTGTGAGCCACCATGTGGTTGCTGGGAATTGAACTCAGGACCTCTGGAAGAGCAGTCAGTGCTCTTAACCACTGAGCCATCTCTCCAGCCCCTGATTGTGTGTGTCTGTCTGTCTTTCTTTCTTTCTTTCTTTCTTTCTTTCTTTCTTTCTTTCTTTCTTTCTTTCCTTCTGTCTGTCTTTCTTTCTTTCTTTCTTTCTTTCTTTCCTTCTGTCTGTCTGTCTGTCTGTCTGTCATTTTGTTTTGTTTTGTTTTGTTTTGTTTCGAGACAGGGTTTCTCTGTGTAGCCCTGGCTGTCCTGGAACGGGCTGTCTCTGTAGACCAGGCTGGCCTTTGATTGTATCTTTATTCATTTGTTTAACCTACAGTATAACCTTATCATAAATCAAGGAATATGTAGATGTTGTGGATTTGGTTTAATGTTTGCATTATGGGTTCCCAAATTGCACGAGAATTCCGCAGGTGAGACACTGAGGATCCCTGCCCCCAGCCTGTTCTGACTAGTAAATAAAGTTGCCAGTGGCTAATGGCTGGACAGGAAGACAGAGGCAGGACTTCAGATTTCCCAAGCAAGGGTACCCAAGGATGAAGAGGGATTGAGTACCACAGTTGCGGGAAAGCAGAAGGATCAGGCTTGAGAGCTGCGGAAGCGGGAGCTTACAATCACATTAAGAGTCAGGGAAGAGCGGTCCCAGGGCCCCTCCCCAGCTGGGTCTAGGATAGCAAAGATGGAATATAGATTTTAGTAAGTAAAAATTCAGGAGTATCCGAGGGGAGGTTTAGCAACGTGGAAGTTTGGGAGTGGCCCAACCATTGGGCTGTTTAAGGAGTATTAAAATAGAAGACTGTGTGTGTGTGTGTGTGTCTGCCTGTCTGTCTGCCTGTCTGTCATTCGAGAATCCAGAGCAATGGGCCAGTATTGAGGAACGTGAGCTGTCACTGCAGCCAGGCAGATTAGAGTGGACTTATCCACTACTGCTGCTAAATGCAGACGTGTGTTTTGAACTTTACAGATGCAGAGATTTTATGCAGATCAGGGACTGTGATGCTAAGTTCACACGTCAGCTAAGGTTGCTTGCTTTATATCCAAACATTTCTGAACACAGACTCTAAGTACATAGCATGTACACAGGGAGCTAACACGGTCTCCCTGCCTGGTAATTTTTCCTAAATTACATTTTTGTTTCTTTTGTGTGCACACATGTATATATAGGTATATGCATGCCTGGCTGAACATGTGGAGGTCAAAGGACACTTACAGGAGTCCATCTCTCGTACCACGTGGGTCCCAGGGATTGAACTCAGGTCATCAGCCTTCGGGCAAGCATTTTTGCCTACAGAGCCACCTCTCTAGTCATAGAATAGAATCTTAAGTCTTAGCAATCCAAGGCCATATAAATTATAATTATATGGGGCTGGTGAGATGGCTCAGCGGTTAAGAGCACCAACTGTTCTTCTGAAGGTCCTGAGTTCAAATTCCAGCAACCACATGGTGGCTCACAACCATCTGTAATGAGATCTGATGCCCTCTTCTGGTGTGTCTGAAGATAGCTACAGTGTACTTACATATAACAATAAATAAATCTTTTTAAAAAATTAT
>LR749527.1:1324536-1609538 GCA_902729485.2 Mus minutoides
GAGAGGGATGTTCTCGGCAACACTAAGGACCCTGCATTCCTAACATTTCTTGTGACCAAATATCTGACAAAAGCCATCAATGGTTGATTGGGGGCGGGGTGGGGGTGGGGAGGGGCCTCACAGTTTGAGGTGCTGCCTAGCATGGTGGAGAGGCCATGCCAGCAGCATGGGAGACAGCTGGTCACACTGTGCCCCCAGTCAGGAAGCAGAGGGTCAGAAGCTACTGTTCAGCTCTCTGTAATTCGACCCGTGACCTGTCAGCACTTAGAACATTTAGAAAGGGTCTTCCAACTTCTGGTAATTCAGTGTAGGAACCCCTCACAACATACCCAGACGTTTGTCCCCTAGGCAATCCTTCCTCTTGTCAAACTGACAACCAGTATTAACCGTCACAGGCCTGGGGTTTGCATGAGCAGATCTGGGGGCTCCGGCCTGAAGAATTCGGGGTCAGTGACTAACAGATGCTGAACGTGGGAGAACTTAGAACCTCGGGGCTGAAAAGATATGTCCCTGGTTGTGTCACATGGTAAAGGAAGGGAACCCAACGAGCCAGAACTGGGACGAACCAGATTTCTACGTTCATCCCGGCACAGAGTGAGCCAGACAGTCACAGGCAAGTTCTGATTGGTGACAAGGTCAAGTGTGACCACAGAAGCAGAGCACTGAACTTCTCAGGGAACTGGAGTCCTCTAGGTGACTCTGGCTCCTCTGCCTGAGGCCTGGAATAGACCCCAGCTTTCTTTTCTGTCTCATCTCATGGGAGCAACGGCCCATGGTGGAGGTTGGGTGGGGAAGAGCTACCTCACAGCTAGCTGTCCTTCACAAAGGAAAACCTGTTGCTAATCAGGAGGTCTGCCATCTGTTTCAAGAGATGAGCATTTGTGGGGAAGTTTTCTGAAGCTTTCTGAGGATTGTAGGCACCTCCTCACCAGGAAGCCAGGTGGTCACAAAAAGAATTCCTTTTTGTTTTGTTTTGTTTTGTTTTGTTTCGAGACAGAGTTCCTCTGTATAGCCCTGGCTGTCCTGGAACTCACTCTGTAGACCAGGCTGGCCTCGAACTCAGAAATCCACCTGCCTCTGCCTCCCAAGTGCTGGGATTAATGGTGTGTGACACCACACCTTGCTTGCCTTTAACTTTTAAATGGCGGCTTATACACCCCATACAGCATAGCTAGAAGCAGAAAATGTCGGCTCTCTACCAGGTCATTCAACAGAACTGGGAATGGAAATGGTGGTATCACCAGCCCCTGCCCCATGGCCATTTAATCTCTACTTGATTCAGAAAACAAAGATGGAGATCATGTTTGAGAGAGAACTTAGACAAAGAAAATGTTTGGATCTGTTTTGGCCAGAACTGCCTAAAGCTAATCGTGAGACAGAAAGCACATGTGTGAGCACATTATTGGGTGTGTACACTCGGGAAGCACTCCTGAGGCCCAAGGGCTGGAGCAGGGATAGGGCAGAGACACGTGAGATGTGTTATTAGTGTGGCTGTGTTCCTGGACACTTAGCCTCAGGGGAGCTGTCAGAGAAGCACCTCACGGCACCCTCTGATTCGGAGGCCTCAACTCAGCTTGCAGGCTGCACAGGCTTGGCAGAGAGTAGCTTTCCACATCTGCCAAGCCAGTGTCAGCAGAGCTTGTGGGGCTAGACTGAGAGGTCACACACACACACACACACACACACACACACACACACACACACTGGAGGTAAGGTATAGATAGCCAACAGCAGCTGCCCGCATCATCACAGATCCGGACACTCCAGCAGTCCCTGAAAGGTTTGTTTACAAGTGGAATCTGGCACTGAGACCCTGAGACCATTTGAAAAAGTAAAAGAAGAGAATTTTTGCTGACCCAAATTGGAGGGGGTCTGGGGCAGGCTGTCATCTGAAGTAAGGACGTGTGTGTGTGTGTGTGTGTGTGTGTGTGTGTGTGTGTGTGTGTTGCCTCTGTATGCACACTTGAACTAACAGTCATGAGGCTTTCAGAGAAACCATATACTGGAAATACCAAAAATACCAACTCACAGAGGAGGAACCAAATCTACACCCTCATCTCCAGCCCCACTCCCAGCCCCATCCTGCTGGGCCAACAGCCTCCACCACCACAGCAGGAAATGGTCTGAGTTTTTCTGTTACGAATGCGATAGCAGCTTCTATTATCAGTCCAGATGGGAGAAAAACACCCATCTTCTCCCAACCTATTCACAATCGCTAACATCACTGTATTCCCCTGTGTGAGCTCTGAAGTATCGTTTTACGATAGCTATTGTTCACACTCTATAAATCTCCTCTTTATTTAGAATATAACCGTGTAGAACAGCGAACAGCAAGATGGTATAAGGCAAAGAAGGGCTTGGTTTGGCGTCGGTCATAACCAACGCTCTCCACTTGCCACTTGAGTTAGGGGACTTAGCTTTCCTGAGTCTTGGAGTTAGCATTTGTATAACAAAGCCAATAGTCTGTGTAACGGCCATTTCTCTGATAGTGTTTTTCTCTGTGGTCCTGAGATGGTAAGTGTAGTGGCTGGTCTCTGTGAAATGTCTATAGCGGTTTAATGACGGACACCATGTTGTAAGAAGCCCCAGGGGCTCCCCCATCTTCAGGGATCACTGTGTAGCCTGTGTAGTCTTTCTCTGCCCTGGTGTGGTACCCAGCCTCCAAGTGATCCTCACTCTCTGCTCATTCCTGACATTTCAGTCTTCTCTCGGGTGACCCGGGGCTGCTCTTTGTGGTAAACAGACTCGGAGTGACAGAGAAGACAGCGTCTGCCTTTCAGGATCCTGCCTTGGTGTTTTGTATCATTAGGAAAGCTGCCGTGTTGTAATGCTACTCAAACAGCCCACAGGATGTCGTACGCATAGAGGAACAGAAGGCCCTTGCCAACAGGAGGGCCAGCTGGACAACTGGATGGATAGATGGATGGATGGATGGATGGATAGATGGGTCATCTTGGAAACTGATCTTTCAGCCTCAATCAAGCTTTCAGTCAAGTGCAGTCTTGGCTATACTTTTAAAAACAAAGTGTGGGGGTTGGGGATTTAGCTCAGTGGTAGAGTGCTTGCCTAGCAAGCACAAGGCCCTGGGTTCGGTCCTCAGCTCTGGAAAACAAACAAAAACAAAAACAAACAAACAAACAAAAAATGTATGTGTGTGTGTTCCTTGATCATTTCCTGCATTCCTTATTTATTTGTTTGAGACAGGGTCTCATATACTGTCTTGGCTGGCTTTGAACTCACTATATAGACCAGGCTAGCCTTGAATGATCCACCTGCCTCTGCCACCTGAGTGCTGGGATGAAAGGTATATAGAACCATGATGTCTGGCTTTCCACTTTATTTTTTGAGATAGATATTCTCTCTGAATATCTAAGTGATCGGTTAGACTGGCTGTCCAGGGAACTCGGGGACCTGCCATCTCCTTCCCCCAACTCCCTCCCCGCACCCTCAGTGCTAGACTCACAGATTCGCACTACCAAGCTCAGCTTCAATGTGTGTTCTAGAGATCTGAATTCCAGTCTTCATGTGTGTGCTGCCACATGGGCTGGTGACACAGAGGTGACAGTGACTGAATCGAGAACCTCACACAAGTCAGACAAGCCCTCTATCAAATGAGCTACATCTCCAGTCCTATTTATCATAATTTTAAACCATTGAGTTTTAGGGCCCTTCATGTACCAGCAGATACTTAATCTGCTTTATGGCTATCTTTAACCAATGGACTAAGGCAGAAGAGATATTTCAACACTTGGCCCAGGCCTCAGGAGGACCAAAGGTTTTACTTCTGGCTTCCCACCAGCTCTGTGTTGTAAGAAGCTCACACCAAAAGGAGAAATCTGAGAAGGGAGTTAAATGCCCCAGCTCCAGATAGAATGCTCAGTGAGTTCCCAGCCATCAGGCAGCACCAATGCAGGAACCCTGGAGGTCTCCACCGAGTTGGACCCTGGATAACTGCAGCCTTAGCTAACGTGACATGGGACAGAACTCATGGCTGAACTCAGTCAACCCACAGCCACCTGGGGAAAACAAAGATGGCCAGGGTTTCAAGACCCTGTTCCCTATCCTGTCCCCTCTTCCTTTTTCTGTGGGTCCTCACAGACCCCAGCAGCTGCTCCTTAGCAAGTACTCCTGAGGTTTCCTCCCGCAAGGCTTTGAGGCTGGGTTAGAAGTGGGCAGTTGAGGCCCTCCACCTTACAGGTGACACCTGCTCGTTTTAGCCAGAGGGAACTAGAAGTAGTCCCAACCTCTCCCTGGGACACACAGGCAAAGAGTGGAATAGATGTTGTCTGCTATTTGTCTTAGTCGGGGTTACTGTTGCCTTGATGAAACACACCGCGGCCAAAGCTAGCTGAGGAGGGAAGGCTGCATTGTCCATCCTTGAAGGAAATCACGACAGGAACTCAAGCAGGGCAGAAACCTGGAGGCAGGAGCTGATGCAGAGACCATGGAGGGGTGCTGCTTACTGGCTTTGATGAGTTCAGTTTTTTGTTTTTTTAAAGTGGAAACCCTAGGGATCTCGCCTCACCCATGGCTGTAGGCTCTGCTGGTAAGATTAAGTGGAGGCTCTTTGGTAAACAGAGGAACTTCCAGCCGCTGAGATCTTCCCAGAAACAGGGACCACAACCCTGTGTTAAACTTAGCTCAGGACCCTGCTGGCCTTTCTATAAGAAAGCAGGTTGAGCAAGCCATGAGGAGCAAGCCAGTAAGTCAAGAAGCTATGGCTCAAGCCGGGTGTGGTGGCGCACGCCTTTAATCCCAGCACTTGGGAGGCAGAGGCAGGTGGATTTCTGAGTTCGAGGCCAGCCTGGTCTACAGAGTGAGTTCCAGGACAGCCAGGGGAATACAGAGAAACCCTGTCTCAAAAAACCAAAAAAAAAAAAAAAAAAAGAAGCTATGGCCCCTAGTCACAAGTACAGCTAACGGCTTCCCTCCTGATCCCAGCTCTTGCTCCTCTCCATCTTGTCTCCCTCCTGCATCACACTGAGCACTTGTAGAAGTGGCCCATTTTAGTTGCTATTGGCAACAGCCACTGACCCTCCCTGACTCTGCGCCATCATCTCTACACCATCATCATGAGTAGTAAAGCCATGTTTATTAAGCTGGGAAGGCCTGACTTCAAAGCTACCCAGTCTCCAGAGGTTGGAGGGCATGACGTCACTTATTGATCCAGGCTGGCTGGGGATGCAGTAGGGCATGACTGGCCCCTCCCAGGACGCCACCTAGTGGGAAACACCAGTCTCTACTCTGGCTTTTTCTCCTTTAGTGTTGTTGTTGTTGTTATTTCTTTTTTTTTTTTTTAAAGATTTATTTTATTTATTATACGTAAGTACACTGTAGCTGTCTTCAGACACCCCAGAAGAGGGAGCCAGATCGGATGGTTGTGAGCCACCATGTGGTTGCTGGGATTTGAACTTATCACCTTCCGAAGAGCAATCGGGTGCTCTTACCTGCTGAGCCATCTCACCAGCCCCCTGTTGTTATTTCTATTATTGCTCTGTGTGTGTCTGTGCTTGTGGCACCTGTGGAGGTCAGAAGGTTCCAGGTTGTTTGGCAAGGGCCTTTATCTGTTCAGCCAGCTCCCCACCTCCACCCTCCTCCCTCCACCTTTCTTCGATTGTATTTCCTTGCTCTCATCTTTCAAGACCCACACTTCTGGAATAGCCTGACAATGGGCAGTTCTCCTTGGCCTTTGTAAAATAAAGGCTGCTTTGACTCAGGAATCTCAAATAAAAGCCAATTACATCTCTAACCCTGATCTTTGTAATTTTATCTCTTGATACATCCACTGGCACCTTCCTACTCTTCCAGCACTTGCCCTGATCTCTCTTATTGTCTTCAAGCTGTGGTGGGACACAGATACCGGCCCGCACATTTCTGGCAGTCCTTTTCATATGTAAGAGGCTGGTGCTGGGAAGTCCAGGAGGAGGATGGGGCAGGGGTGGGCCATGAGATGACCACTGTATCCGAGAACAAAATCCCCACAGCCCTGCTCTCTTCATGGAGGAATGAACCATAGTTCAAATCCCAGCAATCACATGGTGGCTCACAATCATCTAGAATGAGATCTGATGCCTGGAGTGAGTGGGGCCAGAACGAGAAAGAAAGAAAGAAAGAAAGAAAGAAAGAAAGAAAGAAAGAAAGAAAGAAAGAAAGAAAGAAAGAGGAAGGAAGAAGCCACCTGGCAGCGGTGCCCACCTATAATCCCAACAGAGGCAGGAGGATCTCTGGGTTCAAGGCTAGCCTGGGTGTTGGGGATTTAGCTCAGTGGTAGAGCACTCCCCTAGCAAGCACAAGGCCTTGAGTTCGGCCCTCAGGTCTGAGAAAAGAAAAAAGACAAAATAACAAAGGCTAGCCTGGTCTACAGAGGCAGCCAGGGCTACATAGAGAAAGTCTGTCTCAAAAACAAAAACCAACAAACAAAAAGGGTGACTTGAGGATAGAGAGAATGGGGTGTATCCCTGTCCCTTTTCCTTCTCTCCTGCCCACAATTGCTGTTTTTACAGGGTTTCTCTGTACAGCCCTGGCTGTCCTGGAACTCACTTTGTAGACCAGGCTGGCCTCGAACTCAGAAATCCGCCTGCCTCTGCCTCCCGAGTGCTGGGATTAAAGGCATGGGCCACCACGCCCAGCACAATTGCTGTTTTAACAATGTTTGGGCAACTCGGGAAAATCCAAGTGCCAAACAAACAAACAAAACCCAAGAGAACTTGGCACCCACAGAGATCCTACCTGTCCATGCCGAACGGGGAAGAGACCACCGTGCTGGGGGAGGCCCATGGCTGATTCCTTGTTGCTTTGAAGGGCAAGACAGCCAGGGGCCTGCAGGGTGTTACTCCAGGTTCTCATGGAGCTGGGTTCGAACTGCAGGGACCTTTCCAAGACTAGCTACGAAACTCATGTGTCACTGATAACTGTTTAATCTTGATGCTCTCAAAGACCACCCTGGGAGACAACATGGGACCTTCTGCCTTTTCTCGCCCTCAGGAAGTCAAGCCTTTGTGTGAGTGCCCACCTCCTCCTATGGCCCGGTCCCCTGCCACCAGACCCGTCAAGCCTGTCACCTGGGTAACCGTTTTCATTTGGCCTTGGGTTGTGAATTGAGAGTGGCCTAAGTAGCTCTGCTCCTTTCTTGCTGTGATCTCTGCATCTCCTTTGTGGCACTTGATGAGAGGGATTCAAGTCATTACTGGTGTCCCCAACCCAGGTCCTTGACTTCCAGAGGTTCAGCGACCAGCTCTCGTCCTTGTCCTTCCCCAAAGCCAGGATGCCACAGTCCCTATAAACACTTGTTACTGACAGAATGGGGGTCTTCACACAGCTGTTGTTCTCTTCAGAGTGTGTGGGAGAGCTATTAGCTACTCAGCTCGTTGGCACCACCTTGTGGTCAAACTGGGTAACTACACTTCAGTTATAAAGCTCTGGCTAGCACTGAATTTCAAACAATTCTCCTGCCTCCACACTCCTGCCTCTGTCTCAAGAGTGCTGAGATTACAAGGATCTATCATCAGATAGTTTGTTGTTTGTTTGTTTGTAGACAGTGTCTCTCTGTGCCCCTGTCTGGAACTCACAATGCAGACCAGGCTGTCCAGGAACTTATAGAGATCTGCCTGCCTCTGCCTCTCCCCACAGTTGCTGGAGTCAAAGGTGTGGGCAACCATACCCAGCATCAGTAGATAGTTTTAAGCAACTATTCTTAGAAAAAAATAATCTACTGAATAATCCAATTGACAATGGTACACCTCTATAAGCATCAAGAATGTCATGCTAGGTCACCTACAGTGTGGCTACCCTTGCACCTCGGTCCATGGTCACAGGAGTATCCCAAAAGCCTTATTGATCTTCGGTGAGGAACACGTGCCTGAGCATCCATCCTCCACTCCAAACCTGTGTGTGCACATGTGCACACACGTGTGTGTGTGTGTGTGTGTGTGTGTGTGTGTGTATCCCACTCTCTCCAAAGCTAGTCTATGTCTACTCGAAACCTTTCTGGAAAACTGTCTGTCCTTCAGAGACCAGCTGGCCCAGTGTTTTAGGCCAGTCCTTTAAAATCCCAGCACCTGCCTGCCAGCATGTCACCTGAGGGAGGTGGAGCCCAGGAGGAGCAGGCACCTGGATTCTCCTGAGTAACTCTACCCTCTTGGGAATCTTTCCGGTCACCTTGTCTGTATACAGGCCAAGCTGGGAGTGGTATTGTTAAAGTCACACAACCATGCCAAGTGGAGGAAGGGAAACCTGAGGCTCCCAGAAGCCAATGCCCTCCAGGGGGAACAGCAGCTGCCTCTGCAGCCTGTTGGCATAGCTAGTCTAATGTTGCTACCCAGAAATTTTGACAGAGGTGTTCAGACAGAGCTTGGTGCTGTATGATTGACAGAAGCTCGGTGAGCTTGGAGGCCTGGGAGTTCTCAGATGGCGTCTGTGAAATGAAGGAATCATCAGTGAAAGCCTTGCAACACTGAAGTAAAGATCACCTATGGTCATGTGTTTACATTTAGTCATAAGTATTTGTGGACCCCCTCTGTGGTGGCTTGGCCCGCAGAAAGTAGCACTATTAGGGGGTGTGGCCTTTATTGGAGGAGGTGTGGCCTTGTAAGAAGAAGTGTGTCCCTCTGGAAGTGGGGCTGTAGCCACCTGTGGCCGCACTAACTGGGTTCCTGAGTGGGAGGCCGGAGCTGTATGGAAAAAAAAAACGGGGAGAGAAATAATGGGAGACTAAGACAGTTTTCTGATCAAGGCCCAAAGTTTACTAACAATCTGTGTTTATATAAGCAGAAAGCCCATCTCCCACAGATCCACTCTTGATGCCTGTTGCCAGCCTGTAGGCAATCTGCCAGGACAGAACTGGTTTGGCAAGTAAATTACTGCATTGCTTGCTGTCTCCCAGAATATTTCAAGGGCCTCTCAGCAGGTAGCAGTGTCTTGGAGAAGAGCAGCGGCAGGTGACAGAACAATAAAGCCATCTAGGTCTACCCCAGGTTGTCTCATTCACAGAGGCTGCAAGGTCTGAATCAGCCTGCTTCAAGGCTAGGGGAGGCTACAATGGGACTTTGAGGTCTCCAATATATGCTCATGTTTGGCCAATGTGACATAGAGTCTCCCCCTGGTGCCTGGGGAAGACCCTTTGTACTGACTGCAGATCAATATGTAGAAATCTCTGCTCCTCCAGTGCCATGTCTGCCTGCACGCTGCCCTCCTTTCTACCATGCTAAAATGGACTGGACCTCTGAAGCTACAAGCCAGCCTCAATTAAGGGTTTGCCTTTATAAGGGTTGCATTGGTCACAGGGTGTCTCTTCACCGTAGGAATCTAACCCAGGCTCTCTGGAAGAGCAGCCAGTGTTCTTAACCACTGAGCCATCTCTCCAGCCCCTGGAGCTGTATCTTTTTAAAATTATATAGATGTGGCCGAAGCTACAGCTCAGTGGTAGAACACTTACCTAGGATATATAAGGGTCTGCTCTGACCTTCCGAATTGAAACAAATAAATAAATACTCTCTGTTACTCGTGTCTCTAGCTCCACATGTAGCAGAAGATGGCCTAGTTGGCCATAATTGGAAGGAGAGGCCCCTTGGTATTGCAATCTTTATATACCCCAATACAGGGGAACGCCAGGGCCAAGAAGTGGGAGTGGGTGATCAGGGGAACAGGGCAGGGGGAGGGGGAAGGTCACCTACAGTGTGGCTACCCTTGCACCTCGGTCCATGGTCACAGGAGTATCCCAAAAGCCTTATTGATCTTCGGTGAGGAACACGTGCCTGAGCATCCATCCTCCACTCCAAACCTGTGTGTGCACATGTGCACACACGTGTGTGTGTGTGTGTGTGTGTGTGTGTGTGTGTATCCCACTCTCTCCAAAGCTAGTCTATGTCTACTCGAAACCTTTCTGGAAAACTGTCTGTCCTTCAGAGACCAGCTGGCCCAGTGTTTTAGGCCAGTCCTTTAAAATTTGAAATGTATTGAAATGTAAACTAAGAATGCATTTGAAATGTAAACTAAGAAAATACCTAATAAAAATATTGGAAAAAAAATACTCTCTGTTACGGCTTAAACATATGTGTCATTTATTTCCAAGGTCCCTTGCTCTTAAGTGGAACAGTATCAAACTTTGAGACCTTCAGGTGAGGATGTCACGAGGCCCCATCCTGATGGACAGGATTAGTGTCCTTACCCAGGGGTTTAGGCAGCTGCTTATAGGTGCTCACTCCTGAACCTGCCTGCTTTCCTGGGCTCTTAACTCAGGAAGCCCTAATCACGCTCGCCTTGACACCCTCGAGACCTCTCTTTCTCTGACCCATGCTTGCCGACCTCCGACCTTTCCTGAACAAGCTGGCTTTCTCGAACCCTAACTCAAAAGCCATGGCTTCCTCTCTTCCTTGCTGCCCCACCCTCACCCCCGTTTGTAAACCCCCCACCCCCACAGCCTGCTTCAGGCTGAGGCAGACCTTGTCTGGCACTGAGGTGAGGCCACCTACGGCATAACTCTCCAGCTAGGTTGTTATGTCAACTACCCCTGTCCTCCTCCAAGATGCTGCTGCCTGCCCAGACCTTCCAGGGACAAGATGCCTGATGCACACAGTCTTCAAGATGGAGGCAGACGCCCAGGAACAGAAATGGACTGGCGGGGTGGATGGGCAAACCCTCTTATAAGCTAAGACTCTAAGTATTAAACCTTGGAGCCTTTAACAACGTAAGTCTTTGTTTTTTGTTGTTGTTGTTGTTTTTTGTTTGTTTGTTTTTTGTTTGTTTTTTGTTTTTTCGAGACAGGGTTTCTCTGTTTAGCCCTGGCTGTCCTGGAACTCACTTTGTAGACCAGGCTGGCCTTGAACTCAGATATCCGCCTGCCTCTGCCTCCCAAGTGCTGGGATTAAAGGCGTGCGCCACCACGCCTGGCTCAAATAAGGACATCTTAACTAGAAGAAGATGGTCCTATCTTTACTTGTCTTTCCTGTATCTATGGAGGATGGAAATTACCTCACACAAAATGTCAGAAAACGTTCTCTTGTTTTCAGTACTCATGAAGACATGCTGATGCCACTCAGTTGGAAAACACTGAAGTACCGTCACTCAGGTCACTTATGTCCATTCAAAGACAGCACAGTCCCTCCCAGCCTGGCTCCACAGCAGGGGAATGACAGCCCTCCACTCACTGAGAAGAGACACAAGCTGGAGCTTCCAGAAGCGAGGCAAGTGACTAGTTCTCTCAATTACAATTTATTCTTCCTCCTTTTGTTCTTACAGGTGTGTGTGTGTGTGGGGGGGATATTCCTTGAGTCCGGCAGAGAAAAACAACACAAAATTCTATTTGAAACTGGAAGTAAGCATTCTGCCTACAGATCGAAGAAAAATAAACAAATCAAGGCGCTCTAAATAAACATTTTGAGCTGCCCCAAGTCAGCTGGAGAACCCCAGTGAGTTGGGAAGAGGGCCTAGAGGAATTGTTTGGCTCCCTGGGGTGCTGCTCTGCCTGGACTTTGTGCTCTGACTTATCCTCTCCCCACCCCATCCTGGCACTTCAGCCAGTGCCACTGGTTTCAGAGCTCTCTCACAGCGTGGGGCCTCCACTGCACCTCTCCGTGTCTGACCTGTCAAGCCAGCTGACTGAGCCACATACTCTGTAGTTTCCTGACCTCCAATCTGAACTTGGCTGGGTCCCTTCAGGTTACAAGGGGTGTTTGTTTGTTTGTTTTTGAGACAGGGTCTCACTATATAGCTCTAGCTGGTCCTGCAACTTACTATGTAGACCAGGCTGGCCTCGAACTCACAGAGATCTGCCTGCCTCTGCCTCCCAGTGCTGAAGTTAAAGGCAGGCACCATCACATCCTGCTCAAGCAAAGAGAAAGTAGTAATGAACTTAGGTGTGTGTGTGTACACGCACGCACGTACTGGAAAACACACACAAAGAGACAGAGAGAGGGACACAGAGAGAGACAGAGACAGAGACAGAGAGAGATTGAGTGAGAAAGAGACAGAGACAGAAAGACAGACACACAGACCCAGAGATACAGAGAGACTTAATGGCCCATATCGTTTTAAGGGGTACTGTTTAGGCGATTGCCAATATTTTTGTCCAATAACCAAGATCTTCAACGCATAAATCTTCCCTTTTGGTATATTTTATAAAAGGCAGTATGACGCAGCAGGAGGGGGAGCCTGAGCTGGGCCCAGGCTGAGGCATCCCCTGCGGGAATCACCCATAGGACAGGTCTAGTATAAAAGGAAGTTTATTTAGCATCTAGGAAGGGGGATCAAGACAGAAAAAAAGGAGCCAGAGAAGGACAGAAACAGAAGGGAAGAGGTCAGCCAGGAACATGTGGGAAGAGAGGAAGAAGATGGGGAGGCCGGAGGGAGGGAGGGAAGGAAGGAGATAGGGAGAGAAAGGGAGGAGGGAGGAGGGAGAGGGGGAGAGAGAGAGGAGAGGGGAGAGGGGAAAGGGGAGGGGGGAGAGGGGAGAGGGGAGAGAGGATGGACAGTTCTTCTGTTGTGAGCCAGGCTGTTACTAGGTAACTGTTGGGTGGAGCTGAGAGGAAAAGGTAGCAATTTTGCCTTGAGACAGGTTTGGTTTTTTTTGTTTTTTCAAGACAGGGTTTCTCTGTGTAGTCTTGGCTGTCCTGGAACTCACTTTGTAGACCAGGCTGGCCTTGGACTCAGAAATCCTCCTGCCTCTGCCTCCCAAGTGCTGGGATTAAAGGCTTGTGCCACCACACCCGGCGAGACAGGGTTTTTGTTGTTTTATTTTTGGTATTTGTGAGACAGAGTTCCTCTGTATAACGGCTCTGGTGTCCTGGAGTTTGAAGCCTCTGCCTCCCAAATGCTGGTATTAAAGACATTTGCCACAGAGACAGTTTATGTAGCCTAGGCTATCCTTTAACTTGCAGTGTACCCAGGGATGACCTTGAACCTCTTGCTTCTACCTCCCTGTGCTGGGATTGAACCCTGGGCTTCCTGTGCACCAACTGGTGTGCACTCTACTGACTGAGCTACACCCCAGCCTTGGATTTCACCAAGATATGGAGTCACTGAGAGAGAGAGAGAGAGAGAGAGAGAGAGAGAGAGAGAGAGAGAAAGGTTGCCTAGTCCTTGGGACCAGCTGTCCCTGCATCTTCCCAAGAACAACTGTGGCACATCCCTCTCAACCGTCAGCTTCACGGGACACTCGTCTCAGTACCACCCCCCAACTTCCCCGCTGCCGCCAATTATGACCACTTTGGGCAGAAAAGAATACAAGAATAGTCAAGAATAGTCACTATTAAATGTGAGAGAAAAATTGCCTAGCTGAAAGCTTTTGAAAGAGGGGCATTTAGCGAGCTTTTGACGCCTAATTACTGTTTAATCAATCCAGGAACGCAGAAACTGGTTATTTGCCTGTTGCAGAGGCTGGGAATTGCAATGCATGGCTGGTAATTTTGCCAGTGTTGGGAGCGCCCTTCAGAGGCTTTTCCAGGCTTCCTTCCCACTCTGGCTGAAGCCTGTAAAGTCCATCCCGGCTACACATTTATCTAAGGAGCCCCCTCAGTTAGCTGCAACTTAGCAGAGAGGCTCACAAGGCAAGCAGGGACTGGCTGGCTGCCATGGTGCTGCCTAAAGCTCCAGGTTTCTAGCTGCCACGTGGTGTCTTGCTCCTTCCTCTTCCTCCATCTGTGGCAAGCAAGGTGTCCTTGGCAGCATTTCCAGATGTTTGAATCCACCGTGAGGCTGGAACACCGCTGGATGGAAGAGCCTAGCAGATAAAGGTCCTGGGTTTGTAGCACAGTGGTTAGAGGCACCTGCCCAGGAGGGAGACGTCTACACTAGGCAGCACCTGCCCAGGAGGGAGACGTCTACACTAGGCAACACCTGCCCAGGAGGGAGAAGTCTACACTAGGCAACCCATTCTTAATTTTGTTTTGTTTTTGAGACAGGGTCCCTCTGCGTACCCCTGGCTGTCCTGGAAGTCACTCTGTACACTAGGCAGTCCTTGAACTCAGAGATCTGTCTGTCTGTCTCCACCTCCTGAATGCTGGGATTAAAGGTGTGTGCCTCACCCACTGGCTGGCAGTTTTGGTTTTGTTTTGTTTTTTTGTTTTTTTTTTTTTTTTTTTTCCAGAATGGAAAAGGCCAGGTAGAGAATCTCCTAGAGCTACAGACTAGACAAGGGGAAGTTTCTAGAAGGAGAGAGAACAGCATCATAACTAATCCAAGGGAGGATCATGCTCATTCCAATGTTCAGTGTGATAATGACCTGGCCACGAGAGAGTCAGGAGGAGAGGAGGGGGGGGGAGCGAGCAGGGGCTGGGGAGGAGGAAGACAGGAAGAGACCCAGAGCATAGCCAAAATAGCAGGTTCTAAGGAAAAGGCTTAGCTGGAGGGACTGGTAGGGGAGGAGGCGAGAAGGGCTAGCAAGCTAGCAGGGCTTTAAAATGTGTGCCGAGAGCCTGGAGGCCAGTGTGTGCTTCGGTGCTGACAGCCACACAGATAGCCCTTTGTCCAGTCTGCCTTTTTGGAATATTGAGGAAATGGAGTTTCCTCTAGACCTGACTGGGAACTTCTTAAATGAGGCCAAGGGTCATATGTAGGCCTTCGTGGTCTTCTGGAAAGCAAAAGGCCATTTTGGGTTTATGTGAGCGTCTGTGTGGTGAGCCCTTTCCAAGGTGTCTGGGCCACCACAAGTCTTAGTTAGGGTTTCTATTGATGTGGTAAAACCCCATGACCCAAAGCAGCAAAGGGCGGACGTACTTCATCTTACAATGCTCAGGCCACACTCCATCTCTGAGGGACATCAGGACAGGAACTCAAGGCAGGAACCTACAGGCAGGAGCTGATGCAGAAGGCATGAGAAGAATGGTGCTTACTGGCTTGCTCTCTGTGGGCTATTCAGTCTGGTTCCTTATACCATCTAGGGCCACCTGTCCAGAGATGGCACTGCCCATAGTAATCATCAGCCAAGAAAATGCCCTACAGATTTGCCTAAAGGCCAATCATTTCGAGGCATTTTTCTCAATTAAGATTCCCTTTTCCTACATGGCCCTAGCTTGTGTCAAGTTGATGTAAAATCAGCCTCACCCATCTGAGATACTCAAAACCAAGTGCAAGCCAGATGTGGTGGTATATCCCAGCACCGGGGAGGCAGAGGCAGGCAGATCTCTGAATTCTCCGTGTCTCAAGGCCAGCCTGGTCTACCTAGAGAGTACTAAGCCAGCCCGAGCTACATCGTGAGATCCTGTCTCAAATAACGAAAGTAGCACACCTACCTGCCAACACGTTCTCACTTTGGAGTAGTTCTCCCATTCCCAATACTCAGGTTAGCACCTATTACCAAGTGCCTTAAAAACAAAACAAGACAAAAATTAATTAATTAATCAATCAATTAAAAAAAAAAACTCTCAGGGCTGGTGAGATGGCTCAGCGGGTAAGAGCACCCGACTGCTCTTCCGAAGGGATAAGTTCAAATCCCAGCATCCACATGGTGGCTCACAACCATCCGTAACGAGATCTGGCGTCCTCTTCTGGAGTGTCTGAAGACAGCTACAGTGTACTTACATATAATAAATAAAATAAATCTTAAAAAAAAAAAAAAAAAAAAACAAAACTCTCAATGTAGTCCAGGCTAGCTTTAAAGTTGCTACATGATGGAGGCTGGCATTAAATTCCTGGTCCTCCTGTCTGTCTCCAGTTCCCAAGTGCTAGGATTGGGGGTGAGAACCACCACACTTGGTTTTATGTGATGCTGGGGATTCAGCCCAGGGGTCTGTGCATGTTAGGGAAGCAATCTACCCACTGAGCTACCTCACCAGCCAACCTGCCTTCCACAGCCTAATGGAGGAAGCCAAGTCGTGTACCACCTTCGGCAGCTCAGTCAGCTGAGATGATTGCTAAGAAGTCAACTGGCTACCTCACCCTCATCCTAATCGTCACCTGCTCTGAGCAATCTTGTTTGCTTAACTCTTGGCCGGGTTTCTACACATGAGCCCTTCCCTCCAGGCTTGCCTGCAGGCATTTAGGTGTATCTCAACTGCTTTGCCCTTACCCACCCGGGATACATTCTGAGAGCAGAAATCTTTCGGTTCATTTGTTCTCCCACTAGATATGCCTAGTGCACAGTAGGGATTCCAGAGCCAAATGATCTTCCCAGATATGGGAGCAAACTATGACAGCAGCTTGGTCTGAGAGACTGGGAGTTCAGAATAAACCGATTCACCTGGGTCCTGTTCCTGGGGAACTCTCTCTTGAGTAGGCAACCCGGAGATCCTTGCTCGAGTCCCTCACAATAAACTTAATTTTTTTCTAGTGTGTGTGAGTGCGTGTGTGTGTGTGTGTGTGTGTGTGTGTGTGTGTGTGTGTGGCATGTCTCAAAACAGAAGTGAACTTCACCTGCAAAGCAGACCTACATAAAGCAGAGTAAGGTGTGTGTCAATGAGCTCTTTCTTTGAAAGAGCCAACTATAAAGCAGGAGAAAGTGAACGTAGAGGTGGTTATCAGCATTAGTGTAAATACTTGGTTATCAGCAGATAGGTGGATCTGGGGGCTGGGCGGGACAAGGCTGGGTTAAAGGGGAGGGAAGAAAGGAACCTGTTTTCTGGGATAAGAGATGAACAAAGGGCCAAAGGGCCTGCTCAACCCTGTGGGTGAAGCTTGGCTGAAGCCAAAGAGAACCACAAAGTGATCCCTAAGTCTCAGGTTGACCTTCATTTTATTGTTAAAATTATTGTTTTCTCTCTCCGGACTCTGAAGGCATGTGCAGCTCCAGAGGCTAACCTGTCCCCTAGATGAGTGACAGCTGCTCAAGACAGCCTCAGACACTATGGGATACATTACCACAGATAGGATCCTGCCTCAGGGCTCCTTCCTCAGAGTCATGGAGAGGGCGCTTATTCACACAAGTGCTTCAAGCTTGTAGCTGCCTGGGTACTCTGTGTGCACAAGGGGTTGGGTTGTATCAAGTTCTCACAAGGAAGCCCTCCAGGCCCGTAAGGAGCCGAGGAGAGATGCGAGCCTACTAACCCTCTACCTTGACAAAGAGAAACCTCACTGTCAGGGTTCCCCTGCAGAAGGAAAGGTATGGGGACACCCCAAAGTCACACCATGCAACAGGCCTCAGGTGGGAGTTTTATTGAGGATGGTTATACAGAGGTAGCCTCTGAGCAAGAAGAAGGTAGACCTTGAAGGCATTGGTTTTTATAAAGAGCTATATAGCACAAAGGGAGACTATGAGACTCGTGGCATCAGTGGGCATGTGTTGTATTTTGGTGGCTGGTAACTGATGTGTTTATAAAAAGATAAAGAGAGAGGGGATATGTTTTGGTGAATGTATAGTAAGGTATGGGGTGAAGGGGCCCGTGCTGAGGCATCCCTTCCCCCTGAGGGACCAGCCACAGATGGTATAGTATAGAATAGAGTTTATTCAGGGCATGGGGAGGCAAGTTAAGAAGGTAGTGTAGGGGCTGGTGAAATGGCTCAGTGGGTAAGAGCACCCGACTGCTCTTCCGAAGGTGATAAGTTCAAATCCCAGCATCCATATGGTGGCTCACAACCATCCGTAACGAGATCTGGCGCCCTCTTCTGGAGTGTCTGAAGACAGCTACAGTGTACTTACATATAATAAATAAAATAAATCTTTAAAAAAAAAAAAAGAAGGTAGTGTAGAGGCAGAGAAAGGGGAGGGGGGAGGAAGAATAGAAGAATAGAGAAGTAGAGGCCAGCCATGAGCACGTGAAGTGGGGGGAGAGAAGGCAAGAGCAAGAGAGAGAGCAGAGGGGGCAAGCAGCCCCTTTTATAGTGAGTCAGGCACACCTGGCTGTTGCCAGGTAACTGTGGGGCAGAGCTTAGACAAAATGCTAATAGCAATAATATGGCCTCTGTTGCTGGGCTACTGAAGATGGGCTTGAGTGGTGTGGTTTTCCAACACTCACTCCCAGTCCAATCCCAGGTCAAGGTGGTCAACGCACCCAGTGGTACAGCTGTAACAAAGGCAATTTCTCACTCTGCTTCCAATGGAGCTCCTGACCCTCACACTCAATCCGCCCTTCAGCTCGGGAGCTGCCTTCTCTTGTACTGTTACAGCCCTGCCCAGCACCAAGTCTGAAAATTGTTGGGGACAAGGCTGGCCTTGAACTCAGAAATCTGCCTGCCTCTGCCTCCCAAGCGCTGGGATTAAAGGCATGCGCCACCACTACCCGGCCACATTCTATTCTTGACTGTAATTCTATTCCATCTTTCTGGCTAAATGACTAAAGTCATCTCCTTAAACTTTCTTCCTAAAATTATTTGAATTCTATAAAGTCATTAATTCATCTAAACAGCATCAATTCATGAAAGTCCATCTTCAAGTTGATCTGCAGGAAATTTGCCCAATAAGGTGGGCTGATGCCCAGTTACTGTTAGGCTAGGTAATAGTGGCAGGAAAGGCATATCAGTAGCGAGAAGTGATCCTGGGATGAAGTCTCTGGGCCTGGGCCATCTCCCCATTGAAACCATGCAAACCAGTGGGCCATCTCCAGGAAGCTCACTTGCTTGCCATAGTCTTTCCTAGATGGCTTCTGTCAGAACTTGATTTCACCTTTTGAGCAGAATGGAGATACAAAATGGCTACAGTTATGTTAAAAGGAGCAGGCCTTCACAAGAGTAAGAGAAATTAGGAAGTCTGAACTTCAGGGAGCTCAATTTCTTTACAGATACTTGTATGTGAAGGGGAGCAGTCAAGAAACTCCTAGCAGGAGCCGGGCGTGGTGGCGCACACCTTTAATCCCAGCACTCGGGAGGCAGAGGCAGGCGGATTTCTGAGTTTGCTGCCAGCCTGGTCTACAGAGTGAGTTCCAGGACAGCCAGGGCTACACAGAGAAACTGTCTGGAAAAGCCAAAAGAAACCGCTGGCAGGTCAGCTCTGTTATTGGGGAAACGGAAACATCTGAAGGCATCTGGAAGAGTCTAGAGAGGAGTTTGAGCTACAACAGCTGAGTTGAACCAGCCAATCAGATATCAGAACAAAAAAGGGTAAGCTTATTCAGCAATAAGTCTCAAAAGGCTGAGAACATTCTATGCCGCAGACCCTTTTTGGTCTCCTGTCTGCGTGGAATGGGTCTCTGGTTGCAGGTGGGCAAGGAGTCGGCAAATGAATGACAGAGAGGACACAAGAGAGTGTGTAGAAAGCCGGGCGTGGTGGCGCACGTCTTTAATCCCAGCACTCGGGAGGCAGAGGCAGGCAGATTTCTGAGTTCGAGGCCAGCCTGGTCTACAAAGTGAGCTCCAGGACAGCCAGGGCTATATGGAGAAACCCTGTCTCAACAAACAAACAAACAAACAAACAAACAAAAAGAGAGTGTGTAGAATCTGAGTGTATTGTCACAAAGTGAACACCAGTCTTATATAATACAGAAAACAAAGGGGTAGGATGTCACAGCAGGCAAAGTACATTGAAGTTATCTCACACAAAACAGAAGAATGACTTCAAAAGGACTTACAGGAACCAGGTAATATTTACAGTAAAGATAAAACAGCTCTGCCTAGGGGCAGCTAATGACAGGTAAGGATTTCACACCCTAGTCACAATTTGTGCTATTCCTTTGAGCCCTGTGAAAGCTAGCACCAGCGGGTTCTGCTCTAGCAGACCTTCTCATGAATAATGCAATACCACCACCACCCCCATTTCCTAGACCTTGGTAAATTCTTGCATATGAAGGTAACTTGGCTGTACTTTTTTTTTTTTTTTTAGATTTATTTTTATTATATGTAAGTACACTGTAGCTGTCTTCAGGCATTCCAGAAGAGGGCGCCAGATCTCATTAAGGATGGTTGTGAGCCACCATGTGGTTGCTGGGATTTGAACTTATCACCTTCGGAAGAGCAGTCGGGTGCTTTTACCCTCTGAGCCATCTCACCAGCCCCCTCCGCTGTACTTTTAAGTATCTGTAGAGAATCTCCATTTGTCAGAAGAATTCACCAACTTGCTTCTAATATGCAATGTAGTCTGCTATACCTGGCTGTAGTGAAGATTCCAGTCTCAGGGGGATTCCCTAACTCTTTCATGGTAAACCCACCCATTCACTAGGCCATTGTGTATACCCTTGTTTTGGGTGGCTAAGTAATCACTCTGCAGACTAACCCTGAGCTGTTCTAGCTCTGTTCTTTGTAATGCCTAATTAGTTTCACTTTCTCTGCTAGAAGTAAATTTGAATGTTACTGAATAGGTAACCTTCTTACTGAATTCCTACTGGGTGGTTTTTGTTCACAGCTTGAGGGTAGCAACTCTCACACCAAGGAAGGTGTCCTGGCTGGAACATGAGGGAACTGGTCCCGTCCTGTCTGAAGTCAAGAAGGAGATCAACACTGTGGGCGCCACCTTTTCTCTCATTTTCCCTTCTATTAATTACATTTTTTTAAAACTTATTCTATGAGTGGAGAGGAGGCAAACACATGGAGGTCAGAGGGTAATTGGGAGGGCATGGCTTCTCCTTCCAGCTTGTAAAGGAAATATGGGGCTGGAGATACGTGGAAGTTAGTAGAATGCTTGCCTCAAGTGCAGGCTAGACTCCCCCACCCCCAGCACTACATAAACTGTAATTTCTGGAGCTTAAAAGGTGAAGGGAGGCACATCAGGACTTCAGGGTCATCCTCAGCTACATATAGACTTCAAGGTAAGCCTAGGCTACATAAGATCCTCTTTTTAAAAAATAGCATTTAAAAAAAAATTCCAAGACAATTGTGCTAAAATTGTAATTACTTTAAACATGATCCTCCAATTCTTGAAGATTACGACCTAGGAAGGTAATAAATGTTATTAACATATTAGTCCACCAGGTGGCGATCTCTGCCACCCATGAGCCGCAAAAGCCCTTGGAAAAGAGCTGTTGAAAACCTGTGGGGAAAACGCTTGAAAGATGCTGGAAGCCTCTGGATTTGTAAAGACACGCGGCGTCTTTTCCAGTAGGGCTCCCAGTGAGTCACCCAGGTTTGGCTTTGGTAGACACAAGGTGTAACCCCGAGATTCGTCATTTCTAATGCCCAGTGCTCTTAGCCACTGAACCATCTCTCCAGCTCTCTTAAGATATGGGTGTGAGTTTGTGGGCTTGGATGTGCACGTATTTGTGCAGGTACCTGCAGAGGCCTGGGGAGGGCTTCAGATCCTCTGGAATCAGAGTCAGAGACTGTTAAGGGCAGCCTGATGTGGGTGCTGGGATCTGAACTCAGATCTTCATGATAAATTAATATCTATTTATTTGAAATGGAGTCTTGCTAAGGAGCCTTGGTTGGCCTTATACTCTTGATCTCCCTGCCGTAGTCTTCTAGGTACTGGGATGACCGGTATACATCACCAAGGCCAGCTTCTGGTGGCTTTTTGATAAGTAAAAGTCACCATGGTTATGTTTTAAAGTGGCCTCTACCACTCTGCTGTTTGTCTTTGTCCCAACTGCAGCCTGCCCAGTCCCCACCTCCCCTGCCCCATGTGCTTTTTTTTCCATCTCATGTTGACTCCAGCAGTTTAGTAATCTGGTCTGTAAGGAGCCTGGTGCTGGCGTTCATCTGGTGTTGAGTGGCCTCAGCCTTTGCTAAGGTAGATTTGGTTTGAGTGATTCAAGTCCTTGTGTGTTAGAAGCAAGGGGGTGACAAGGTAGGGCCTAGTGGGAGCTGTTTGGATCGCAGCAGGTACTGAGTTAAGGAAGTTCTCATGGGACCCTAAGTTAGTTCTGAAGAGAGTAAGTTGTGGGCTGGTGAGATGTCTCAGCTGTTATGAACACTTGCTGCTATTGCTGGGGAACTGAGTTCAGTTCCCAGCACCCACACTGAGCAATACACAATTGGCTTTAACTCAGTTTCCAGGTGATCTGATTCCAAGTGATCTGATGCCTTCTGTTGGCCTCCAGGGGAATTCCTACACACGTGGCATAAACTGAGACACGTGAAAGCACTTAGAATAAAAGCAGTAAAAGTTTTAGAAGACAAAGTTGAAGGCTAGCAAGACGACGGCTCAGCAGGTAAAGATGCTCGTCTGGCAACCTGAGTTCAATCCCCAGGACCCAGGTCAAAGGGGAAAGAGAAAACCAGTGCCTGACTGTTCTCTGACCTCCAGATGTGCACAATCACATGTGCACACCCTCATTCTCAACACATAGCACACACACACACACACACACACACACAGAATGTAGCTTAAAAATAATAAAATAAAAAGAACTTGCCCTTTGGTCAATTTTAAAAACTAACCTCACCAAGAACCCACCTGCAAAATAAACTGGTCTTGGTACAGGACACACTTTTTGTTGTTGTTTGTTTTGGTTTTGAATTGGGGCTCTCATTTAGCCCAGGCTGGCCATGTAGCCAAGGCTGACCTTGGACTTCTGACCTCTGGCCTCTACTTTCCCCAGTACTAGAATTACAGGCGTCTGTCACCACTCAGGGTATCTTAGTTTCATTCCCGTTGCTCNAAATAAACTGGTCTTGGTACAGGACACACTTTTTGTTGTTGTTTGTTTTGGTTTTGAATTGGGGCTCTCATTTAGCCCAGGCTGGCCATGTAGCCAAGGCTGACCTTGGACTTCTGACCTCTGGCCTCTACTTTCCCCAGTACTAGAATTACAGGCGTCTGTCACCACTCAGGGTATCTTAGTTTCATTCCCGTTGCTCCGAGAAAGCACTCCAACAGAGGGCTCAGCAGTTAAGAGCTCTTGTTCTTGCAGAGGACCCAGGTTCAATTCCCAGCACACACATGGCAGCTCACAACTCCAGTTTGAGGGGATCTGATGTCCTCTTCTGACCTGCTAGGGGACCAGGCACACAAGGTACACACATACACAGGCAGTCTAAACACATAATATTTTTTATTTTTTTATTTTATTTTATTTTATTTTTTTGGTTTTGCAAGACAGGGTTTCTCTGTGTAGCCCTGGCTGTCCTGGAACTCACTTTGTAGACCAGGCTGGCCTCGAACTCAGAAATCCGCCTGCCTCTGCCTCCCGAGTGCTGGGATTAAAGGCGTGCGCCACCACTGTCCGGCATTGGTTTGTTTTTTGTTTTGGGCGTTTATCCCAGTGCGTCCAAGAATCTGTGAAGTTGTTTTCTGAGAGTATTTATTTGATCCTTAGTCGGTCATTTTTCTGAGTATTTATTGGGTTCCTTGGAAAAAGACCCTCGCTGCTGCCTTCTTTCCTCCTGAGCCAATGCATGCCAGGTAAGCACTCTACCAACTGAGCCCCATCCCCAGCCAGGGACACACACGTCCAGTCAGCACGTGGTGGCACGGCAGAGCCATCCCCAGCCAGGGACACACACGTCCAGTCAGCACGTGGTGGCACGGCAGAGCCATCCCCAGCCAGGGACACACAGGTCCAGTCAGCACATGGTGGCACGGCAGAGCCATCCCCAGCCAGGGACACACAGGTCCAGTCAGCACGTGGTGGCACGGCAGAGCTTCTAAAGATGGCGTGGCACCCAGTTCTGACTTACACTCTGTCCTCACTCTGGAAGACATTCCACATTTCCCTATAGAAGTCCTGAGACTGGGGAGACTTTTCTTCATGTTGCAAATTCTGGTCCCAACAACACAAAGCTGAAAGAGAGTTATCTATTGGGATACCAAAAAGTACCGAACAGTTACTAGCACCACACCCACTGTGCCAAGACAGTTCAGGAAAAGCGAGACATGCATACCAGGAGGAAGTTAGGCTGCAATGAGGGACCTTTTCCTAAAAAGAAATAAACACTCGGAAAAAATAATCCACAATGCAGAAAAGAACTTCACCGAAAATATTCCATGTATCTGGCTTTTGAAAGCAATGGCTGGAGATGCAAAGCTCTTCACTAGCTATAAGCTATGTCTACTCTTCACCTCTGTCTCAGTCGGGGTTTCTGTTTCTGCACAAACATCACAGCCAAGAAGCAAGCTGGGGAGGAAAGGGTTTATTCAGCTTACATTTCCATGTTGCTGTTCATCACCAAAGGGAGTCAGGACTGTAACTCAAGCAGGTCAGGAAGCAGGAGCTGATGCAGAGGCCATGGAGGGAGGTTACTTACTGGCTTGCTTCCCCTGGCTTGCTCAGCCTGCTTTCTTATAGAACCAAGACTACTAGCCCAGGGATGGCTTCACCCACAATGGGCCCTCCCGTCCTTGATCACTAATTGAGAAAATGCCTTACAGCTGGATCTCATGGAGGCATTTCCTTGAGGGAGGTTCCTTTCTCTGTGATAACTCCAGCTTGTGTCAAGTTGACACACAAAACCAGTCAGTACAACCTCTGTTCTGATCATTTTTTAAAAAAGGATTTATTTAATTATTTTTCTTATATAAGTACACTGTAGCTGTCTTCAGACACAGCCAAACTGGGCATCTGATCCCATTACAGACGGTTGTGAGCCACCATGTAGTTGCTGAGAATTGAACTCAGGACCTCTAGGAAGAGCAGTCAGTGCTCCTAAACGCTGAGCCATCTCTCCAGCCCGTTTTGGCCATTTAATGTGAAGAAGATACAGTGAAAGTTGAATGGAAGAAGGAAGGGGAAGGAAGATCCAGAGGAAGAGTGAAAGATGGTCCAGCCCTTGAGAGGGAGAAGCAGGAGGACCACGAGTGTGGGGCTAGCTTGGGCTACATAGTGGGTTTGAAGTCCAGCCCAGGCTGGACTAATTAATGGAGTACACACAATGAGACCCTGTCTCCAAATAAAATAAAATAAAAATAAAGTAAAAAAAAATAGCAAAACAGAAAAACTTAACAAGCATGACGGGGGTAGGGGGATGGGGAACTGGGGGTGGGGGTGGAGAGTAGGGAGGTTGCTTCACTATCATGAGGACCTGAGGTGGACCCCAGCATAGTGCAAAGGCTCGGCTACCCAGGCTGTTGGTCTGTGTGAGACTCCACCCAGAGACAAGAGAGAACTGCCTGGTTCTCTGTGACACTGGACGCACTGAGAGTCCCCAGGGCCACATTTATTTTATTGGCATGTGCCCTGTCTCAGTAGATGACACTTGAACGCAGATAACTGAAGAGTAAAAATCAATTTTATTTAATACAACTCCCCTCAGGGGCCCTACAGCCGGGTGGCTGAGGCAAACAGAGAAGGCGAGGAGGGCTAGGTATGATAGTCCTCAAAATGTCCGCAGCTCCTGCCCACCCACTCAAGCCCACCCTAGGAAACAGCTCAGACCTTAGGAGACTGTTTCTTTAGCGGGGAATAAATAAAGAAAAATTAGTGAGAAAAGTACACATTTCCTTTTACTATTAAAAAAAAAAAGTAACAGTTGCTGTAGCCAGCCATTTCTCTTCTTTGGGCCTTCGGCATGGACAGGGAAAGGAAGATAATGGTGCACTTTATGCGCTCGCTCCAGTTTCTAGCCTTGCCATTGCCGGCTTGAGGTCTGTCTTCAAGTGACGGGTCATTCCACAGCAATCTCCCAGTCAGCTGGTTCGCTTTGTGTGTGGGGGAGGCCACACAGGGGAACCAGGCGAATCTGAGCAGCGCTGTATACCTCCAAAGATTAAGATCAACCCAGAAAGAAAAGAACAAAAACAAAACAAAAAACTAACCCAGTGATTGACGACAGAGCAGAAGGGGGGCTTCTGTGCAGGAGGACCCACGAAGGAAGAAGCACTCTGTCTATCTGAGACACATTTCAGCCTCAGAATATTCCAGGGCATTATTCTCCTGGAACCTCCTCTCACCTCCCAAAACACAAGGAAGACAGGTTAGGCTGGCCATTAAATAGCGCCTCTGAGTCTCTGTATACCCAACATTAACAAGGCAGGGGCGTTTAAAATCGGATGGCTTGGCCTGAACAATTACTACTTTCCGTGGGGACAGGCTCATAAATGCGTGCACAGGACTCTTGCAATCCAGGAATCGGCTGCTCTTCTCGGGACACGGACGACCTCCGGGGGACGTGCACCTGCCTTGGCTTGTCTTAAGTCGCCTCAAGGGAGCTTTCCGTTCTCTGTAGGACAGAAGACCAGAGTTAGGTCACACCCTGAGTACTAGAGATCACCCTGGAGGAGAAAGGTACAAATTGAACCAGTACAGCACACGAGAATGCCAAAGGGGCTGAGGATGTGGGTGCTTGGGTATAATGCTTGCCTAGCATGCAAGAGGTCTAGGCTGCACCACCACCACCACACATGGTCCATGTCTGTAATCCCGGGACTCAGGAGGTAGAGGCAGGAGGATCACAAGTTCAAAGTCCAGCTCTAGGTTAGCCTTCGTACTGGGGACCTTGACTGAAGCATACAAAAGCACTGAGCTGTGCCACCATCCTTAGGGACTCCATCTTCTAGGGCAGCTGCTACTCCCACCCCATCTTCTTTTCTCTCCATGATTGCTCTGTAGAGGATGCCGTTGCTACCCCTACCTTCTTGCTGTAGTATCAGGCCACTGCGTCACATGCACCCACGGGCACCCAGTGTGGTGTTCCACGGGTGCCGCACAGGGATCAAATGGAAGGAACCGTCAGGTAGGAGAGAGCTTACACCTAACTCCCTCTGGACCTGTGGCGAGCAGACACCTTCTCCAGTCTGCCTTTGTTTTGTGTTTTGAACCAGAAACTCACTCTGTAGCCTGGGCCAGCTCAGTGGTCCTTTTGGTCTTAGCTTTCTCAGTGCTGGGATTGTAGAGGGTGAGTCACCAGGCCATCTTAGGTCCTTAGGTCAGCTTAAAAACTTGGTTAACCTAAAAAACGTGGCTGGGTGTGGTGGTGCACACCTTTAGTGCCAGCATCCAGCTGGCAGAGGCAGATCTTCGTACGTTTATGGCCAGCCTGGTCTATATCGCCTGGAATTCCAGCTCTGAGGGGAGCACGGACTGTTAGGGCTTTCTGGTTTCCAGCCTAGTGGAGAATATATGTATCCCAGGTCCAGGGAGAGAACTTGCTTCAAAGGTAGTTGTAAGCAACAGCTAGCACCCTCTTTGCCTTATGGTCCCCGGCACAAGCGTGTGTGCACACAAATCCTTTATAAAAAAAATGTTCTGGAGGGCTGGTGAAATGGCTCAGTAGAAAGGTGCTGGCTGCCAGGCCTGACAAACTGAGTCCAGTCCCAAGATCCAGAGACTGAAGGAAAGAACCCTGGCTCCCAGAAGCAGTCTCTGACTGCTGAATGCCTGCACGCATGTGCAAACAAACATGTAACAAGAATTTAAGGGAAAAAAAATTGAGAGTGCATTGTAGTCACAGTTACTTTATGAATATGACTTGTTTTTAAGTGCTGGGGATGGGCCTCACACGGGGAGTCATTGCTCCATCACTGAGCCACACCCCGGCTCTTGAATGATACTACTTTACAATAATATAGTGGTTAATTTTAGGTTGTGTATGTTCTACTGTAATAATAATAATAATAAGCCAGGCATGAACACAAATGTTCAGAACCCAACACTTGGGGCCATCAAGGTAATCCTCGAGCTAACCTGGGCTGTCTTCATATGTGACCTGTCTCAAAATAGCACCAAAATACAAATGGTAGTTTGAGTCACACACCCACTTCCTGGTTTCTGGACCCTTATCTGACCCAGCACCAATCTCTATCCGGAAGAGGGCAGACTCTGCCCCAAGGATTTCATAGTCCACCAGATTTTGCTTCTGTGTGTGTGTGTGAACAATGTGTGCATATTCAGTTCTGTGCTATGGGGTTCATGTGGAAATCAGAGGACAGCCTCAATTATTTTCACCTTCCATTTTGTCTGAGATAAGGTCTCTCTCTCTCTCTCTCTCTCTCTCTCTCTCTCTCTCTGTAACCCTGGCTGTCCTGGCACTTACTCTGTAGACCAAGCTGGCCTCTAACTCAGAAATCCGCCTTCCTCTGCCTCGAGTGCTGGGATTAAAGGCTGCGTCACCACGCCCGGCTAAGACAAGGTCTCTTATTGTTCCCTGTTGCTAGCTGGCCCAAGAGCTTCTAGGGGTTCCCCAGGTCCCATCTCTGCCAAGGAATGCTGGGGTTACCGATGCCCAGGGTAATCGAGGGGAGGGGAGGAGAGGATCCAATTCACAGCCTCACAATTGCCACACAGGTGATTACCCACTGAGCCACCTCCCTGCCCTTTATCAATTCCATACCAACATTTCGATGAAAAAGTTTGGAGGCAATGGGGCCACCACATTCTGACCAGGATACTCCTGAAGTACTCAGAAGTGACCTGAACTTTTTAAGATTTTTGTAAAATGGAAAGAAATTTGCAAGCAAAGGAGCTGGGCAGGCTGGGAGATTCAGGATCTGAGAGCCTTGCAAAGGGAAAACCCTGAAGAGCAGGAAACACTAGGCCCACTGTTCAGAACCCTCTGTGGACAGAGGACACCTTGCTGTAAGTGGAACTTACAGAGGTGAGGGCAAAAGAAGGTGTAAAGAAAGCTGGAGAGGTGGCTCAGTGGTTAAGAGCACTGACTGCTCTTCCGAAGGTCCTGAGTTCAAATCCCAGCAACCACATGGTGGCTCACAACCATCCATGAGATCTGATGCCTCTTTTGGTGCATCTGAAGACAGCTACCGTGTACTTAGATAAAATAATAAATAAATCCTTTATTTTTGTTTTTTTGTTTTTCGAGACAGGGTTTCTCTGTGTAGCCGTGGCTGTCCTGGAACTCACTCTGTAGACCAGGCTGGCCTCGAACTCAGAAATTCGCCTGCCTCTGCCTCCCAAGTGCTGGGATCAAAGGCGTGTGCCACCACGCCTGGCATAAATCCTTGAAGAAGAAGGAGGAGGAAGAGGAAGAGGAGGAGGAGGAGGAGGTGGAGGAAGAGGAGAAGAAGAAGAAGAAGAAGAAGAAGAAGAAGAAGAAGAAGAAGAAGAAGAAGAAGAAGAAGAAGAAGAAGAAGAAGAAGAAGAAGAAGAAGAAGAAGAAGAAGTAAAGATTGCCTGGCATCATAGGGAACCTGTGGCCAGGCTGGCTGGCTTCCTGGAGTCTCTCTCCATTTTGTTTGGCTGGGTCTGGGGCTTTTAGCACAGGATGCAGACCTGAGAGTCCCAACTAGAAGTCTAAGGCTCTGGATCCTCCCTTGCCAAGTTGGAACTGCACAAACGGGCCAAGCAAGCTGTGTGAGCCTAGAGCGCTGGAGGCTTGCCAGCGCTGGCAGCTGCTGCCTGCCATTTCCTCTTCTCAGAGCAGGGAGCCGGGTTCCTCGTGTCTAGCCTTTCTGCAGGCCCCAGACCAAGTCTCTCCCCAGACGCCTCTGTTCTCCCTCTCTTAAGGCAAACGGCATTCTGGATAACGGGACCAAGCTCACAGACAGGAAGGGCTAGTCCATCAGCAGGGCCTGGGGACTTAAAAGTGAAGGTTAACATGCTCTCAGTGAGGAGCGGACTTGCTTTGCATTAGTCAGAAGCCAGCTGTCAGCTCTGGATCTGCCCTGCTTCTGCTTAGCTTGTGGGGGCCCAAGTAACCCCGAATGCCCTTCGGACTCTGCCTCCTTTCCGGGGTCCCTGACTCCTATTTCTAGAGAGTACTCTGGGCAAGCACTTCCAGTCTATCAGGAAAGAGCTGACTGTTCTCTTTATCCCTGCAGAATCCAGGTGAGAAGTCACCCAGTTTGCAGATCGTGGAAATGGAGCTGGGAGAGATGACTCGGCAGGCAGGCAAAAGTGCACAAGCCTGAAGATGTACCTGAGTTCTAACCCTGAAGCCCACAGGAGGGGGAGATGGACTCTCAGACATTATCCTGACTGCATCATACATACACATACACAAGCACGCACCATGCACAAGCACGAGCGCGCGTGCACACACACACACTTTTTATAAAAATGATTACTGATGAGAAGGCAGAAGCTTACATACTAGACTAAGCAACTAGTTAAGATAATTTTGTATGTGGTTCTCCTAGGCCTATGTCAAGCTTTGGCTTTGATGAATCCTAGGCTTTGAGTGTTTTTCCTCTGTGTGTGTGTGTGTTGCATTTCAGGGCCAGAGTGTTTGAGGAAAAGATCTTTAAAGGAGATGAGTGGCTTTTTTGTGATGGCTTAAGTTTGCAGAGTCTCATTTAACCCTTAAGAAAATCCCGGTGGGCAGATGTTACTTCGTTACTTTCATCATCATTACAATCATCACCACCATCACCATCATTATCATCCTCCTCACCACCATCCTCCTCACCACCACCATCATCATTCCAATCATCACCATCATCATCATCACCACCACCACCATCATCATCTCTACTTTACAGGCAGTGGTGCTTAGGTTTGAGGAAGTCACCCACAAGAAGACTGTAGAATTGGGACCCCATTCTTCAGCAGCAACCCTAGGCCCACTCTTGAGCAGGTTCTAAGATAACTCCTCTCCCTGCTGGTCCTGGGGAGGAGGGAAGGGACCGTTACTGACAGTGTCTTGTTCCCAACCGGGAAGAGACAGGGGTTCCGCGCACCATCTGGAGACCTTCGCACAGCTCCAGATTCGAGCTCTTTCTTTTAAGCACAGGTTGTTCTCTTCCACGTTATCTGTCTGTGTGGGCCACAAACACGGTTTATAAACAAGGCAAAAAATGGCAAGAGGAAAAAATGAAGTCAGCCTGTGCCATTGGAGCAAGTCAAACAATACCAAGCTAGTAGCTGGCTAAGTGGCTGTCTCATTGTCCAGATATTTCCTCCGGCCATTAAACAAGCGAGGAATGATTGCCAGGTTTGATTTCAGGAAGGAAGCCCCTCCCATTTCCCTGCCAGGCAATTCAGTGTTCATTTTCTTCTGACCCGCGCTGGCTGGTTAATAGGGAAGCGCTGTATGCTTCTTTCATAAACAAAAGTTATTTGCTTCAAGATTCAAAATTCACTTCTCAACGGCTGGGAAGCCCTGAGTTCCTGCCAGATGGCTTTATTATTTTGGAGGTAGGGCTAGCCCTGCGACCAGAGTAGACTTTAGGGGCTGAGGGAAAGCCATTCTGCCACTGGCCTGGAGTTCAGAGCCTTTGTCCAGAAAGCCCCTTTGAGTAGAAGACAAAGTAACTAGGTTGGTTTGGCAAAGTTTGGACGGCTGACCCGCAGCCCTGCCTTGGGTGGCCACAGATACACACAGCCACGGGAACAGCCAGAGAACTGTTCTTTTTTTTAAAAATCAGGGTCCCACTCTGCCTGTGGAGCAAGCTTGTCATTATTCTCAACTCTTAGGAAACAGTCACTATTTTTGTTTGTTTGTTTGTTTGTTTTTCCTTTTGAGACAAGGTTTCTCTGTGTAACAGAGCCCTGACTGTCCTGGAACTCAGGGTTAAAGGATTGTAGACCAGACTGGCCTTGAACTCACGGAGATCACTTACTGCCTCTACCTCCTTCTCTCTAAGCACCACCAAGCCTGGCTTGTGTCACTTCTTAACAGTGTGGACAAAGCACAGGCCAGGACTTTTGGAGACGTGGCCTCTGTTTCTGCTTCTCAGGGATTCTGGATGAGCTGTTTTTAGCAAGGCAGGCCTCCATTTCTTCCTCCATGAAATAGGTTCCCTTACCCCTTCCAATACAACAGTGCTTGCAGCAGCCTGGGTGGGTGCAGGCTAAGGAAGCTGTTCACCTCATTCCTCTTTTCCTTAAACGGACAGCCTTCATCCCTACAGAGAATGTCAGCGCCTTCCTGTCTGTCCAGAGCATAATGAGCTCTGTTTAACAAGAATTCAGACCCAGCAAAACAAAGGAAGCCAGGGGCCCACTGAAGGCTATAGAGAAGTCTTGCTGGAAGTTTCTCCCAGACCTGAAAGACCAGTTCAGAGGCCAGTTCCTCATTTTTGAAGATAATAGCTGCCCTGTTAACCCCTGTGCTGCTGGGTGCCCACAGACAGGCTGGGAACCGGAAGGCTGTAGGTTATGAATGGGTTGAACTTAAACCCCTTCCCTCCCTCCCTCCTGAGTTTGTACCCTTTTGTGTGTGTGAGTGTGTGTGTGTGTGTATGCGTGCACATGCCTGTGTATGAATGTTCCTTTGTGAGTGTGTCTACGTGCGTATAGAGGCAATCTCAGACGTCATTCCTTAAGAACCGTTCATCCTTTCCTTTCCTTTCCTTTCCTTTCCTTTCCTTTCCTTTCCTTTCCTTTCCTTTCCTTTCCTTTCCTTTCCTTTCCTTTCCTCCTTCCCTTCTTTCAACAGGGTCTCTCGTTGGCCTTAGGCTCACCATGTAGGTTGGCAAGCCCCAGGGACCTGTCCTCACCTCCCCAGGACTGCAGGGACCTGTCCTCACCTCCCCAGGACTGGGATCTCGCATGTATGCCGCTACAACTGAATTTTTCACTTTGGGTTCTAGGATTAAACTCAGATCCTTGTGTAAGGGCCAACTGCCCTGTCTCTCTACACTTCCCCTCTTAATCTCTCTTCTCTTCCTCTTCCTCCTTCCTCTTCCTTTCTCCTTCCCTCTCTCACCAGGGACTTAGTATGCAGTCCAAACTGGTCTTGCACACAAGCTCCTCTCTCAAGCATGTGTCACTCACTATGCCCGAGACTCTTTCTTACTAAAAGAGCAGAAAGACTCCCAACTACATGGAGGATTTCCAGGGTCCCTCTCCCTATATAGACTGATCTGTAATGGTATAGACAGGAAGAGAGAATCCATACTGGAACTAGCTTAGACTGCCAGAGGATGTCACAGTTCCTGGTCTCACATGGGCCAGGTTAGAACAAGGTGCTGGGGAGAATTAGTGAAAAGCAGACCCTGGACAAATTGGGAAATAGTTTGTTGTTCTATAGAACACCTTTGTAAAGCAACAGCAACAAAACCCAGTCATATCATGCAGTCCTGAAAGGGAATTCTATAGCCAAGGAAGGCCTCAAATGTTCACAACACTCCTCAGTGTGGTGATTCAGGTATGAGCTACTACTACCAAGCTTCATGGATGCATTTTTAACATAGTGTGTGTGTGATGTGTGTACTTACAGAGTATCTGTTTTCCATGAGATCTGCAAAACAAAGACGGCACAGAGGTGAGCTTGCAGGGTGGGGCAGCTTCAGGCTGGATCTGTGCAATGTGGCAAATGGCAAAGGGGGGGATATAGAGGAGGGCTGGGGACAGGATGGGACGGGCCAGGACACTAGTGTATTAGGGGTCTCAGGCCATCTACCGATCCCTAGGCAAGCCCCTGGGATCTTCTCAGCCATGAGTTAGGCATGTAGAGTCCCTGGAATTTTATTTGACCTTTTTGTGTGCTAGCTTTTATTTTTTTATTTTTTATTTTTTTTTTTGGTTTTTCGAGACAGGGTTTCTCTGTATAGCCCTGGCTGTCCTGGAACTCACTCTGTAGACCAGGCTGGCCTCGAACTCAGAAATCCACCTGCCTCTGCCTCCAGAGTGCTGGGATTAAAGGTGTGCACCACCACGCCCGGCAGTTTTGATTTTTTTGAAGCAGGGTTTCATGTAGCCCAGGCTAGCCCTGTAACTTACTATGTAGTCCAGGATAACCTTGAGCTTCTGAGCCTTCCATCTCCCAATTATAGGCATGAACCACCACACACAGTTCATGGGGTGCTAAGAATGAAGTCCAGGGCCCAGTGCATGTTAGGCAAGCATTCTACCAACTACACCCCTACTGTCACTTTTCTTTTCTTAAAGACAGGAACTCAGTAGCCCTGGGTGTCCTTAAGCTATCTGTTCAAAACTATCCAAGGTATCCTCAAACTCCCAGAAATCCACCTGCCTCTGCCTCCAGAGTGCTGGGATCCAAGAAGTACAGCTTCTCGTTTGGCATTTTAAAGATTTTTTTTTAATTAGCAGAGAAAAATAGAAAATAACAGAAAATTAGAAAGTTGCAAATAAAAGTGATCTCTGCTCCCACCCTCACCCACTTTTGGCCCCTCCCACTGTCCCCTAGCAGTGTTCTGAGTGGACTGTTGGGGAGGGTCAGGAGAAGTTAGGGTGATAGGTCGGTGATGTATTCTACCCTGTCTTTTCATGCAGTGTGGTTTTATAAGAACTTTCATGACCTTTCTCAAATGCAACTATCTAAGTAGCTACATGGTCAAGTTAAGTGGCTACACAGCTAATTGTTTAACCAGGTTCCTAACTTTAAAAAGTTAGGTTCTAGGCAGAGACAGTTGGATTTCTGAGTTCAAGGCCAGCCTGGTCTACAAAGTGAGTTCCAGGACAGCCAAGGCTATACAGAGAAAACCCTGTCTCGACACCCCCCCCCCAAAAAAAAAGTTAGGTTCTGGGGCTGGAGAGGTGGTTCAGTGGTTAAGGACGCTGGCTACCCTTCCAGAGGTCCTAGATTCGATTCTCAGTACCTACATGGTGGTTCATAACTGTCTATAATTTTAGTCTTAGGGCATCTGACACCTTCTGCTGGCTTCCTTGGGTACCAGGCACATACATGTTACACAGACATGCATACAGTCAGAACCCCCATACACATAAACAAAACTTAAAAACAAAAGAGGTTCTTTCCAGGTTTTTGCTCTCTTAAATAAATAATGTCGCCAATATCTTTGGCAGCAAACCTAGCCCCACAGTTGATTTTACACTGTCTGCCCATCCTGGGAGCAAGGATGGAAGGGGAGGAGGTAAAAGAGAAGGAAGAGGAAGAGGAGGAAGAGGAGGAAGAAGAGGAGGAGGAAGATGGGGAAGAGGAAGAGGAGGAAGGGGAGAGGAGGAAGAGGAGGAAGAAGAGGAGGAGGAGAGATGAGGCTAACTCAGGCTCCTGGTATCCATGGCCAAACTGCCTAAGGGCAGAGCCAGCAATTTCCCTTTTCCAGGTGAGGCTCATCTTGGGGCCTCCTTTTGTGAGAATGCACACTGTGCCCGGCTGTGCCCGGCTGCCCTGCCAGGCCATCCTTGTTGTGCCCATGGCCTCTGACAAAAGCCTGGAAGTGGAGAGAGTGAGAGAGCAGGAAGCTCTGCACAGGAAGGATCACATCACTGCCTGCATCCATGGGAGACGTGCTTCACCACCAGATGGGAGGCTGGGGCAGGATTTGCTTCTTTGTATAGGACCAGGCTCCTGCCCACCCCAGCGACTGACTCTGTGTTGGGGCTGATTCTCCAGGTCTGGTGGAAACAGCAGCAATGGATGCTTCATGTGCTCTCTGGGAAAAAGGTTCCCATGTGGTGCTAGGGGTAGGACAGGGCAGGGGTGGGGACAGGGTTGGGGACAGGGTTGGGGGGGTTAGGGGTTGGTGGCTGCTCTTACAGATGTTAATGGTCATGGCAAGAAAGCCAGAGACAGACAGGCAGAGACACAGAGGAAGAAGAGGTGGAAAAGGAGGAGAAAGAGAGAGAAAGATAGAAGGCAAAACCAAAAAAATCCTAAGAAACAAACAAAAACCCCTTTGAGCCTTGTATGGTGGTTCTCTCTGTAAATCCAGCACTCAAGCTGCAAGGCAGGGGATTACCAAGAGGTTCAGGCTCTGTCACAAAACAACAAACAAATAAAAACCTGCTCTCCCCAAGTCTACCTCCCCTTCAAACCCTGTCATATAATATTTCATTGTTCCTAGTTCGAGGGAACAGAAACTGCTGTCCCAAAGGCAGTAGGCCTCTCAAAAAATCTGAACATCAGCCCAGGCACTGAGCAGCCACTCTGTCAGCCTCCACACACCAAGGGAGGCCATGACAGCTCCTCCTGGCCAAGGTCTCCACAGGGGAGAAGAACGCCAAGCTCTGGCCTCCCTCCCACAGCCCACTGTTTGTTCTCTGGAACCAGAAACAAAACGTGAGGTGTTAAAAGTCCGCATGGGAGAAGGCAAAAGACTGATGGCAGGCAGGTCTGGGCCCACTTGGAGATTGTTTCTTTGGTGGGTAATGTTACACAGTGGGGCATGGTGTAAGGTACTTTCCCCTCCTGTGTGTTCAGGCAGGAAGTGCCACCCTGGCAGTACCTGCTGGCCCAGCTGGCTTTGGGCCACACAGGATGGGTGGGAACAGATTTTCAAGTGTTCTTCTCTCCTTTCAGAGGGGACTTAGCCAGGACCCCACCCCCGCCCCCACCCCTGCTCCTATTTTTTCCTTTTTAAATGTAGAAACAACAAAAATTTATTGCTTAGAGTTCTAGGAATGGGGGAAGGGGGCGGGGCAAGATGAAGCCCAGGGCTCAGTGACCAGAGAGTGTCCCACCCTTAGACATGGTGGCTTCCTGCTGAGAGGCCTCTTCTTAATTTAAATTGATACAGGGTCTAATCCTGGCCCAGTCTGGCCTCAGACTTACAGCAATCCTCCTGCCTCAGCCTTTCAAATGCCATGATGCCCAGGTTAGGTTCTTTCTGGATGGTGATTCCTGTCATGGCTGTCCTCTTGGTAGGAGCAGTAAGGAAAGTGAGAGAGAGGAGGGATTTCTACCCCCTCCCTCCTCCCCCCCTTCACACATCCTGGGCTGGGTCTGATGGTGCACAACTGTAATGCTGCCACAGGAGGGTTGTGAGTTGGAGGTTAATTTGAACTGTCAGGCTGCTACCAGCCTAGGGATGGCACCACTCACAAGGGCTCCTTCCCTTCCCCCTGCCTAAGCCCTTCTGCTTATCTAGGGGAGTGGCCTTCCTTTGAACCTCTCAGGGGAAAGGGGGTTTCAGAGCCAAAACTCCGCCCTATGAGCCATTTCCCCAAACAGCCTGTCCTGGGGTGCCACTGAAGATATAGCAAAGACTGTGAGAAGGGGGCGTCTGCTAAGAGCCTTCTCTACACCCACCCAGCCCCCAGCTGCACACACGCACCTTCTGTCACCCTCTGTGCACACACAGGGTATTTCTGGATTTTCTCTCAGCTGTCCCTGTTCTGATCAGTCCAGGATGCTGGGGGAGTGAGAGAGACCCTAGGGGCAGGACCTGTGTGTCACAATCACAGCACCCACAGACCGACTCTCAAACTGGAGTCCCCAGGCCAGTCTCAGCCAACATTGTATGAATGGTTAGAAATCTGCTGGACAATGGTGGCACACGCCTTTGATTCCAGCACTCGGGAGGCAGAGGCAGGTAGATTTCTGAGTTCGAGGCCAGCCTAGTCTACAAGTGAGTTCCAGGACAGCCAAGGCTACACAGAGAAACCCTGTCTCGAAAAACAAAACAAAACAAAACAATTGATGTGGGGTGTTTAGCCCACTGTGGGTGGTGTCAACCCTAGGCATGTAGTCTGGGTCCTATAAGAAAAGAGGCTGAGCAAGACATGAGGGAAAAGCCGGTAAGCAGCACTCTTTCATGGCTTCTGTGTTAGCTCCTGCCCCCAGGTTCTTGCCTTGCCCTGACTTCCCTCAGTAATGGAACTGTGATGTGGAGATAGAAGCCAAGCAAACCATCCCTCACCCATGTTGCTTTTAGTCATAATGATTTATCCCAGGATTAGAAACCCTAACTAAGACAGTTATGGAAGTTTGAAATATTTGACCAAGGCCACCCAGGGCCACCCCATCACACAAAGATACCAGTTTTAATGTCAATAGTAAGTAGAATTGGATTCTCCAATGGATCTGGTGATGATGGGAACCCAAATCAAGACAGATGAGCAGGGAAGACCATGAGAAGCATAAGGACAATCTGCCCTAGATAGTATAGATGCTTTGTCTGCATGTATATATGTGTACTATATACATTTCTAGTGCCTCTGGAGGCCAGAAGAGGGTGTCAGATCCCCTGGAACTGAAGTTAAAAATGGCTGCAAGCCACCATGTAGGAGCTAGCAACCAAATCCCATCCTCTCTGCAAGAGCGTCTTAACCGCTGTGTTCTTAACCGCTGAGCAGTCTCTCTCCAGCCTCTCATTCTTTCTTCTCTTTCTCTCTCTCTCTTCCTCCTCATCCTTTAAATACAGCTCTCATGTACATAGCCAGGCTATTCTTGAACTTTATGTACAGGCAATGGCAACCAAAGCTTGCTTTTCCAGCTCTCCCTGCCCCGTGCTTGGATTACAGCCCTGTACCTCCAGGCTCAGCATCCTGTCCTTTCTGTACACGTTTATTGTTAAGTAGCTGCATGCCTCCCCTCCCCCAATCTTCTTTCTGAGTCACTCCTCTCTGAGATTTCTTCTACATGTTAATCAACCTAGTGTTCTTATCCCTTGCTGGACACTCTCATTTGCAAGGCCTCAGGCAGGAACACAGGCATGTAAGAGGAAAAACTGTCCTGCCAGTTCCTTCCCTCTAACCAAAGACTGAAACTCAGTGATGGGAATGTGGAGTCTAGCTCTGCATGCTCAGAGGCATGCTTCTGTGGTCTTGGGCAAGTGCCTTAGACTGTCTGAGCCTCTGTATTCTTAAGGTGGTAGGAGGGACAGAGTCAGACCCTAATATAAGAGTTGATGCTCTGCTGGGCAGTGGTGTCCCACACCTTTAATCCCAGCACCTGGGAGGCCAAGAAAGGCTGATTTCTGAGTTCGAGGCCAGCCTGGTCTACAGAGTGAGTTCTGGGATAGCCAGGGCTATACAGAGAAATCCTGTCTCAAAAAAAAAAAAAAAAAAAAAAAAAAAAAGTGGCGTGGGGTGGGGTGATAAAGAGTTGATGCTCTTTTGGGCTTTCCCCCACCCTTCTGCCCACTCTCAAGGCCCCGTTAGTGATTCCTCCCACTCTGGGAATCAGGGGCCCCTCACTCACTAGGGTCGACCTTCCGGATCTCACTGTACACCGTCTCTGTGGCTCTCGTTCCCAGAGCTGGAAAGGGAACCAGGCACAGGTCAGTAGCTGCCTTGGCGCCCCAGGCTAGCCCACTGCTGTACCTACCCGACACCCAACACTGCCCTGTCCAGAAGCCCCACAGAGCATATCATCACCCCCCCAGCTTCAGAAGTTCAGACCTAACCAGAGGCTCTTAGACACTGAAAGTAGGTCAATAGGCCACCGTGTGACGAGCCCGGCTGCAGAAGACTGCACAGACCCATAGTCCCTAGCCCAGTGACCCACCCCCCTTTCCCTGCCACAGAGACCCTGTGCCAGCCACCCTGCCAGGACCTGCCTATCATGGCTCGGCTATGTACAGCCTCATAGCCACTTGGGGGAAGGGGGGACTGGATCCCAAGAATTAGAATTGGATCCTGAGGTCTGGGTTGGAGTCTGGCATGAGCAGCAGCCATACAGATCGGCTGGAACAATGGCCACTTGCAGCTAGAGCTTGCGGATGGCTGCCTCTGGTGTCAACATCTAGGCTAACTATAGAACCTAAGTGAAGCACATTGGGGCCTGGCCTGGTATGAGTTTATTCTGTATTGTGTTTTGTTTGTATTGTTATTGTTGCTTGAGACGGTTTCATGTAGCCCAGGCTGGCCTTGAATTTGCTAGGTAACCCAGGCTGGCCTTGAACTCCGGATCCTCCAGCCTTCACCTCCCAAATTCTGGGATTATAGACCTGCACCTAGGTACATGGGTGTACTCTGCATGGTCTTGAACCTGCAGCCAGTGTCATAATTTTCTGGGTTAAACCTTCAGAACAGAAGACAAGGCTACCTGCTTATTTCATATTGAAATATGTTCAAGGATGTGTATATACAGGTGTGTACACTCACACAGAGTATGCACACACTATACATACGGACATGTATCTCATGTATACACACTTGTACACAGTATTCAGACTCACTTACATGGAGAATGCACTCATGTATATACATACATATACCCAGAGACCCCAAGGAAGCAGGACAAAACCAGGTCACATCCAAGGTTTCTGATAATAGCAGGGAAGACCAGGAAATCTCCTTGCACAGCTGGATGGGTTTGGCCTAATCCTCTCCTCTGCCTATCTCTCTCAGATAGCCTGAGATATCCTGCCACATGCTGTCCACATTGCAGATGCCTGGGGATTCTTTTTTTTTTTCAGATTTATTTTATTTTATGTATATGAGTACACTGTAGCTGTACAGATGGCTGTGAGCCTTCATGTAGTTGTTGGGAATTGAATTTTAGGACCTCTGCTCGCTCCGGCCCAAAGATTTATTTATTTATTTATTTATTTATTTATTTATTTATTTATTTTACACAAGTACACTGTAGCTGACTTCAGACACACCAGAAGAGGGTGGCAGATCTCATTACAGGTGGTTGTGAGCCACCATGTGGTTGTTGGGATTTGAACTCAGGACCTTTGGAAGGGCAGTCAGTGCACTTACCCGCTGAGCCATCTCGCCAGCACACCCCCCCCCCCATGGATTCTAATTACACCAAAGATACTTTCTCACTTTGCCGTGAGGCCACTCCTATAGCGACCTCTTCCTTTCTCTGGACTCTGAGCCCTTCCATTGCTGACACGATTCCTTCTCTTACAGCATCACCCCAACAGCCATATGCATATACACCCCCAATATTTGCATCCTTGGTGCCCTGAGCAGTTACATGGGCTCTTGTGACCCCAGAGCAGTTTGGTGACATTTACCCAAAGCATGCTTACTTTCTTTGTTCCCACAGTTGTCTGCCCTGGTGGATTTCCAAGGTCTTATAGAGCAAAGGCCCAGCTTAGGTTCCACCCCACCCCACCTCTCAGGCTTTGCATAGTCTTCCAGTCAGTCTTGGCTATCCCTAGCATTGTCTGTAGGGAGAATGAAGGAAAGCACCAACCCATACCCTGAAGCATCGCCAACCTTGAACTTCAGAAGGTCGAGGCACAGTTAGCCCCTTCCTGAGATTTCCTGTCTATGTAATAAGGAGCATGCTACAGGACTGGTAGGTAGGCTGTGGGAATAAAGTCTAGGTTCCTCATTAGACACTGGATGTGGGTGGCTGTATAAATCCTGTACGACTCCTGTGGCCAGGAATGGTCCACATCTCCACAGAAGAACTTGGGGCACCCAGAATAATGAAAGTGTTGCAGAACTAAAGTGACTTCCCAAGGCAGGAGTTGGAGGTCAATAGAGTAGCTGAGATACCCATTCCCCAGTATAAAGACATCTGCCTAAGAGAACTATTAAACCCAGACACTATTACATATGCCAGCAAGAATTTGCTGAAGGGACCCTAATATAGCTGTCTCGTAAGAGGCTATGCCAGTGCCTGGCAAATACAGAAGTGGATGCTCACAATCATCTATAGGATGGAACACAGGGCCCCCAATGGAGAAGCTAGAGAAAGTACCCCAGCAGCTGAAGGGGTCTACAACCCTATAAGAGGAACAACAATATAAACTAACTAGAACCCCCAGAGCTCGTGTCTCTAGCTGCATATGTAGCAGAAGATGGCCTCGTAGGCCATCATCAGAAAAAGAGGTCCCTTGGTCTTGCAAACTTTATATGCCCCAATACAGGGGAATGCCAGGGCCAAGAAGTAGGAGTGGGTGGGTAGAGGAGAAGGGCGGGGGGAGGGTATAGGGAACTTTTGGGATAGCATTTGATTGGATTTTTTTTTTTTTTTTTTTTTGGTTTTTGGTTTTTCTTTTTGTTTTTTTTCGAGACAGGGTATAGCCCTGGCTGTCCTGGAACTCACTTTGTAGACCAGGCTGGCCTCGAACTCAGAAATCCGCCTGCCTCTGCCTCCCGAGTGCTGGGATCAAAGGCGTGCGCCACCGCGCCCGGCTTGGGCTAGCATTTGAAATGTAAAATAATCCCAGCAACCACATGGTAGCTCACAACCATCTGTACAGCTGCAGTGTACTCATATACGTAAAATAGATAAATACATCTTAAAAATAAAAAGAGAGAGAACTATTAAGAAACAGCAGGATCCCATGCAAGCAGAGATTGAAACTCCAGGCATCTCCAAACCTGCTGTGGGGCCTTCTGCACACCAAGAGATCCATTCAACGACTGTACACATCTCCTGTGTGGCCTCAACCACTAAAGGAGAAAATGTGGATCTGGTCCTAGCTTTCAGGCGCTCTAGGCTTGGGGAAGACAGACGTGCCAAGAATGTTAATGAGCTGAAGATGTGGTTCAGTGATACTGCACTAGCTCAGCATGTACAAGGCTCTGGGTTCAAGCCCCAGTGCAAACAAACAAACAGTATCACAGGGCTGGGAGATGGCTCAGTGGGTAAGAGCACTTGCTACACAAATGTAAGATCCTGAGCTGGAATCCCAAACTCAAATCCCAGACAATCTGGGGCATAGCTGTAGGCACCTATAACCCCAGCAATTGTTAGGGATAAGCAGAGATAAGAGGGCTGACTGCTAGGGCTTGCTGGCTGCCAGCCTAGATCCAGGATCAGCAGGAGACTGTCTCAAAAGAATAAGGTAGTGGGCGACAGAGCATGACACTTGACATAAATCAGAGTCTGTGACTTCTGCATGTGCTCAGGGACACATACAAAACACACACACACAGCTAAAAATAACTGTGTGATAACTGCTATAAGATGTCGTCCATAAGAAGCAAGGCTAGCCCTTCCTCTGCCCTAGCCTAACAAGGAGCTAGGCTAGAAGGGGGATGAATTGGGATGAGGGTGAGGGCTGGGCGGGCTGGGCAGCCAAACATGGGTGGCATTAGCCTGGACATCTTGTGAACTCCACTGTTCCAGGCACCTCTCTAGTCTCCTTGGCAACAGTTTTTCTCTGGACCTCAGTGGCTTCAGTCTGTGCTGACCTCAAGTCAGGAAGGGATGCTTTCCACTTCTAGGTAGAGCTGCATAGACTACGCTTGCCCCTGGTTTTGCCCAGCTCAGTAAGAGGGGGTGGGGGTGGGGGGAGCAGGGTGCAGCTGCTCACTGCCCTCCCCTTGGCAGCAGCTGCCTGCTAAACACTAGCCCAGGCCAGGAGCTGTTTGTCTCTGCTTGTCAGAGGCGTTTCCTGATGGGTCTCTATTTTGGTTTCTGTTTTTCTCTGTGCTAACAGAGAAAAAGAGGGCTCCAACGTCATGGGGTTTTCCCAGCAATTAGCCTCCGAGCAAACAGACAGCAAATCGGGATTTAATGAGTTCCTTCCCGTCCTCCTCCATCCCCAGTGACCACTTGGTTAGCTGCCAGCCAGGGTTAGAGCTGGACCCGCTCCCTATAACCTCCTCCAATTGTGTAGGATGAGAGACCTTGAGAACGGGACCAGGCTGGCAAGCACCAGTTCATATTTAGTCATCACTGGCCTTGAACCCACAAAGCCCTTCTTTCTTCACCTAGCGATGCCCTCCTCCCTGCTTGGAGGAGGACAAGGGGCCAGCACCAGTGGTCTAGACCTGAGTTCCTCACTGTCCTTCTGCAACAAGGAAGAAACACAATTTGTATCCTCTAAGTTCCTCTTGCCACCCAAATGACCTTTGTTCTAGAATCTTCCCCAGAGCCCTGGCTGGGCACCCTGCAACTAATGCAAGCTGGGAAATGTGACTGATAGCTTGGCTGCAAGGGACAGCTGCAGAGTCTAGCGAGGGAAGCCAGAGGCAATTGCCACGGTCCCACCCTATTCTAGGAACTGCCACACTTCCTCTATTCAATCCTTCCACACCCTCAAGAATGCAAAAGAACACCAGATACAAGAACGCACTCCCAACAAAGGGGAAATGGAGCCTTTCCCAGGGGCAGAGATGCTTCCTTCTTCCCTCTTCAGCTTTCTTTTTTTTTCCTTTGGTTTTTTTTTTTTTTTTTTTTTTTGAGACAGGGTTTCTCTGTATAGCTGTGGCTGTCCTGGAACTCACTTTGTAGACCAGGCTGGCCTCGAACTCAGAAATCCACCTGCCTCTGCCTCCCAAGTGCTGGGATTCAAGGCGTGCACCACGACTGCTGGGCCCTCTTCAGCTTTCTTAAGTCCCAGGTATACACGTGCACTCCCACACATTTGAGTACCATGCACAACCCCTCAGACTTCTGCCTGCCCAGACCCACGCCTGGACCACTGTGGGAGGATCGATCCAGCCTGGTGTCAGAGCCCAGGGTGACAGGCGACTTGAGGATGTTCTGCACAGACAGAAAGCAGGGATTTGGTCCTCTGTGCCTTGAGCTGTCAGTCCTCACCCACCATGGTAGAATGCAGCAGTCCAGAACAGAAAGGAAGGACGGTGTGGCCGGCTCTGATCTTGTCATCCTCCCCTCAAGCTAGCACCTTCCCTTACCTCTCACCTCACAACCATTTAGGAAGAAGGAAGAAGGAAGATGTTACCTGGGTTGCTAAGCCCAGGATGCAGTGGAAGCCCAGGCTGGACCAATGACAGCGGGTACTGAGCACACTACAGTTTCGTCTGTCCTGGCTTGCCTCTGAGCTCCAGCACCACCACCCCCTTCCTTCTCTTGGGTGTCTCGCCGGCATCTTAGACTTGACCCAGCCAAACCAGATTTCATCCTCAAACACCACAGCCGTCCATGCAGCTATTCCAGCAAGAAATGTGGGGACTCTGGCTCCCCAGTCCTGGCCACGGGTTGTGATGGGTCTCAGATGTGCACCTAGACACCATCCTTTGCTGGCACCCACTGTCTCCTGCACAGTGATAGCACATCTGTCTTGTTCTTCTGCAGGCCACTTCCTTGCTGGTCCCAAGTTTGCTTTTGTTTTTATGTATGTATGTATGTATGTATGTATGTATGTATGTATGAATGTATGAATGTATGTATGTATGCAGTGGTTGCATGTCTTGGGAGGACTGTATATGCACATGTATGGAGGTCTGAGAAAGACTAGGACTCTTTCTCAATAGTTCCCCAGCTTTGTGTCTCTATGGGACTTCTGTGTGTAAGTGTATGCATGTGTGTGTATGTGTGTGTGGTTGTGTGTATGTGTGTGTATTCCTTGGCTTTTCTTTGGCTTTCCTTTGTTTTGCTCTACTCTGGTTGGTTCATTATTGTATTGTGTATTACCTCATTTTTTAAGGATGCTTGTTTTTTTTTCTTTTTTTGTTTTTTTTTGTTTTTTGTTTTTCGAGTGTTTTTTTTTTCTTCTAATGAGAGAGAGAGAGAAGAGGTGTGGATTTGTGTGGGTAGGGAGCATCTGGGAGGAGTTGGAGGAGGAAAAACCTTGATCAGACTATAGTGTATGAAAAAAAAATCTAGTATCAATATAAACAACAGTTCTTCACCATATTCATGGAAGCCGGATGCAGACATGGCTGGTCTAGCTAGGCAGCTTGCTCTGGGAAGCCCCTGTCTGCTTTCTGAGGAACACTGGGATTACAGGAGGGCCATCATGCCCACTCAGTTGTTACGTGGGTTCTTGAGACCCAAACTCCAGTCCTTACACTGACAAGATAAGGCCTCCCTTGTCACTCCCTTGTCACTCCTTGTCACTGAACTTCTCGAGTCCCTAAGGATGTTTGTTTTTTGTTTTTTTTTTTTTTCTAAAGAAAGAGCTCAGAACCAACCATTGCCCAGCCTGTAGCCTCTGGAAACATTCCCTTATTTGTTTAGAATAGGACTGAAATCCTCAGGGTTCCACATGCATCACCCTGTCCTAACTCCATCCACGCCCTTCTCTCTGCAGACACATGAGCCTGTGTCACACAGCCACACTTTGGGATTGAGTGTGGGTATGCACCAAACACCCAGCAACCCTTTCAGACCAACTAAATGAGCTAAGCTAGCTGTGTCTTGCCAAAACTACCCTTTCTATTCCCTGGGTCTAACCAGCCCCACCCTTAATCAACTGCCTTCCTTACAACCTTCAGCCCCTCCTTAACCAACAGTTCTCAAAGAGGTCCTCTTGCATGACTCAGCGAAGGTCAGAGAAAGCATCCCCTTACAGCAGCCCACTCTACCCATCCACAGCACTTACAATCACCTTATACCATCTACTCTTTAGTTTTCCAAGCTCCCACTTAGACTACACGCACACCAGGGAGGGAACACCCTTGCCTCTATGTCTCACACAGTGACTGGCACCTTTATGTCACTGTCACTATCAGCTACCAAAATGAGTCAAACACTTTACTTTAAAATAAAAAAAAAGACAAGAGCATCATGCCTTCCACGTGCCCCACCCCTCAGGTCCAGTCAGGACACCACCAACACCCATACAGCAAGCACATTAAAGTCTCCAGTCCACACCACACCTCTGGAGACAATTCTGACTGGAGATCACAGGGATGTGCCAGGGGTGTTGCACAGAACAGCACAGGTCATGTCCCCCGATTGGAAAGTTTCACATATATAACTGCTGACGGGGCACTTGGAACCGAGCTCGGTAAGAGATGGAAGAGAAACTCCAGAACTGATCCTAAATCATCGAGCAAAAGGCGGTTTCAGGATGCCATCACCACGTGGCTCCAGCTAATGATTGGCAGACCCAGCCTGGAAAACTGCCCAGGGTTGCTTGGCTGAGAACACAGCACACACAAAGGCAGACAGACGGCAGCAGTCCTAAGGAGCTTCTCACAAGGGCCAGAAAGCTTGGGACGGCTGCTTCCTTTGAAGCACACAGGAGCCCAAGGGTGGGGCCAAGATAGAGAAGGGTTGGGAGATGGGAATTGTTTCTGGTGCTCAAAGCGGCTGAGATCCGTGTTCGGGTATCTGCTGTAACGCACCTACTGTGCGTCTGTCTCCCAGCACTGAATCAGATAGGGACTTACAGGCAGCTTGCCCTATGTGGTTGACACCATGTCGTGGGCTGTGGTCCCAAGTTGCATAAAGAGGGACAGATGTAGCTGGGACCCAGAATTCATTGCTTTCCCTGGACACAGTATCTAAAAACCTGTCTAAGTTATTACACTTTCTGTGCCATGAAGAACTGCATCGCCTCCAACGGTAAAGCAAATAAACCTCTCCTCCCTTAAATTGGTCTTGTCAAGCATTTGGTCACAGCAACGAAGTAAGTAGCATATACATCGTCCACGCCCTCATCACCACCACCACCACCATCACCATCATCATCATCATCATCATCATCATCATCATCATCATCATCATCGGTTGTGTGTGGTAGTGGTAGGGGATCTGTGCAAATATGAGAATAATGCCTGCAGATACCAGAAGAGGACGCTGGATTCTCCTGGAGCTGGAGTTACAGGTGGTCGTGAGCCACCCGATAAGGGATGCTGGGAACCAAACTCAGTTTCTCTGGGAGAACAGTCTGTGCTCTTAGACACTGAGCCATCTCTCCAGCCCCATGTTCCCCATTTTATGCATGCATTTAATTGACACGCGTTTGGTCCACAAAGACAACTGTTCTAGGAGCACAGTGCATCTGGGCAGAGGATGGCCTCTGAAAGAAGGTGTGAACACTTGGCGGGGCGGGGGGGGTAGGGAGAGGTGGGCTCCCAAAGACTCTTCCAGAGAAGAATGCTCAGCTCTTAGTCCCTGCCTGGCCCGCAGTGAGTTCGCAGGGTACAATCACAGTTTTATAGCTCCAGACTTTGGCGCATCTAGTAGGTCTACAGAAGACCATCTCCATTCTAAGAGACAATTCTGACTGTACATAGCATCTCATGTGGTATCTACATCTAAGCCCAGAGCCTTACGTGGGCTCCGCTCACTTGGCGAGGGTTGCTTACCTTGATGGGGCTCAAGAGAGGACACTTCCACTTCTGTGTATTCTACATCCATGCTCTGCGGGTCTGTTAAAGGGATCACAGCACTGTGAGTTTAGATAGCACCTCCTCTGGAGGCATCAGACCACACTAGAGACCTTTATTCTGCTCAGCCCTACACCGGTTCGGGCAGTAGACACTGTACATAGCCTCTCTGACTTGTAGAGTGTGGGAGGATTTTCAATAGGTTAATAGGTGTGGACAGCAGCCCAGGATAGGCTCCAACAGTCAAGGGCCGCCCAGTCTCAAGGACTAAGCTTACCAGCCTCTAAGTGCTTAAAGAAGATAAGGCATTCTGGGTAACAAAATCTCCAGGCTTTGGGGAGACACCCAAGAAATTATTTTTGCTTTCAACTTTGGCTATTACTGCTGCTGTTTTGTTGTGTCTGGTACCCCAGGGGACCAGGAGAGGGTGTCAGACCCTCAGGGACTAGCATTACAGATGATTGTGAGCCATTCACTGTATGGAAACTGAAGCTGGCACCTCTGACAGAGCAGCCGGTGCTTCACAGTGAGCTATCTCTCCAGCCCTTATAGCTGTTTCTTCAGACAGGGCCACATGTATTCCAGGGCAGCCCGGACTTGCTACACAGTCAAGGCTAGCCCGGACTTGCTACACAGTCAAGGCTAGCCTTGACTATCTGGTCTTCCTGCCTCCCGAGTGCTGTGATTACAGATGTGACCACATCTGCACTGTTTTAAGACCTCACAGAATTAGGGGGTTTTTTTGTTTTTGTTTTGCTGGCAGCTAAAACAGATGGTGTAGCCAAAGAGACTTCACAGAAGCAGGTTGGGGAGTTTTAGTTCTCAAGAGAGTGGCACAAAATAGAAAATATCTTGAAGGGACGATTTAAGCCAACACCTCCAAGCCTTAGGCAGAAGTAAACTGTCTATTGTTTGTTGTCTTTAAAAAATTTCTTTAAAATCTCCACCTCAGCCACCAAAGAGAAACATCCTCCTACAGCACTTGGAGAGCCAGAAAGGTTTTTTGTTTCTTTGTTTGTTTTTTAGATATGGCAGCTTGCCTCTACTTAGGTTAGAAGGCATCACCATTCAGAACACTGGCTAACATCTTTGGGGAAAAAAACCCGGCCACCTACACTGTACCATTAGGCTCATATAGATAGAGCCGCTAAGACGGGTGGAAATTATCCAGACAGCTCAGAGTTTATGTTTCCTTTTCTCTGTGATTATTTATTTATTTTTAAAGATAGATTCTTTTTTTTTTTAAGATTTATTTTATTTATTATATGTAAGTACACTGTAGCTGTCTTCAGACACTCCAGAAGAGGGAGCCAGATCTCGTTACGGATGGTTATGAGCCACCATGTGGTTGCTGGGATTTGAACTTATCACCTTCAGAAGAGCAGTCGGGTGCTCTTACCCGCTGAGCCATCTCACCAGCCCCCTAAAGATAGATTCTTACTAATTACTATGTAACTCTAGAACTCTCTATATATGCCAGACTGGCTTTTTTGTTTTGTTTTGTTTTTCCAGACAGGGTTTCTCTGTAGTCCTGACTATCCTGGAATTCACTCTGTAGACAACAGAAATTCACCTGCCTCTGCCTCCTAAGTGCTGGGACTAAAGGCATGTGTCCCACCACTGCCTGGCAAATCTCTTCCTTCCTTTCCTTTCTTTTCCTTTCCTCTTTCTCTCTCTCTCTCTCTCTCTCTCTTTCTCTCTCTCTCTCTCTCTCTCTCTCTCCCTCCTTCCCTTCCTTCCTTCCTTCCTTTCTTTCTATTTTGTTTGTTTTTTTGAGACAGGGTTTCTCTGTATAGCCCTGGCTGTCCTGGAACTCACTCTGTAGACCAGGCTGGCCTCCAACTCAGAAATCAGCCTATCTCGGCCTCCCAAGTGCTGGGATTAAAGGCATGTGTCCCACCACTGCCTGGCCTGCCAGGCTGGCTTTGATTCCAGAGACCCACCTGCCTCTGTGCTCAGAGTGCTGGGATTAAAGGTGTGTGTCACCACAGCACACAGCTGCCTGTGATTTTTTTTCTTTTTTTTTTTTTTTCTTTTTGGTTTTTCGAGACAGGGTTTCTCTGTATAGCCCTGGCTGTCCTGGAACTCACTTTGTAGACCAGGATGGCCTCGAACTCAGAAATCTGCCTGCCTCTGCCTCCCAAGTGCTAGGATTAAAGGCGTGCGCCACCATGCCGGTGTGATTTTTTTTTTTAATGTAGAAGTTTCTACTAGGGCTGGTGAGATGGCTCAGCGGGTTAGAGCACCCGACTGCTCTTCCGAAGGTGATGAGTTCAAATCCCAGCAACCACATGGTGGCTTACAACCACCCGTAACAAGATCTGACGCCCTCCTCTGGTGCGTCTGAAGTCAGCTACAGCGTGCTTGTGAAGAATAATAAGAAATGAATCCTTGGACCGGAGAGACCAACCGGAGCAAGCCAGGCTGTCCGGAGCGAGCGGAGCCGAACGGGGACGGCCAGAGCAAGCAGGGATGCCGGAGCTAGCAGGGCTGGAGCGAGTGGGGCCGAACGGGGACGGCCGGAACGAGCGGGGCCAAACCAGAGCAAGCGGAGCCGATCGGAGCGAGCGGGGCTGGCTGGAACAAGGGGGGGCCGTACGGGGGCGGCCGGGAGCAAGTGGGGCTGGCCGGAGCGAGCGGGGTCGAGCAGAGCGAGCGGGGTTGACCGGAACAAGGGGAAAAAAAAAGTTTCTACTACAATATTTAAATAATTACCTTTATTTTGATTTATGGGTTTTACTGCATCGTTTCCAGAAAGATCATCATAACCTGGTTGAAAAATTAACAGTAAGTGTGAGTGACAATAGAAATCAGTTTCCTGTAACCGTGTGTGTGTGTGTGTGTGTGTGTGTGTGTGTGTGTGTGTGTGTATGCATGTGTGTGTGAGTGCATGTGTGTGTGAGTGCATGTATGTGTGAGTGCATGTGTGTATGGGTGCATGTGTGTGTTCTCACCCATGCATGTGTGAGTGCATGTGTGTGAGTGTACTCTCACCCGTGCATATGTGTGTGTGCGCGGGTGTGCACATGCTTGTGTGATGTCACATGTCTTCCTCTATCACTCTCCCTCTGCCTTTTGGAGGCAGCATCTCTGTGAACCTGGAGCTTGCTGATTCAGCAGGACTAGCTCATGTTGGAGCCCACAGGGTGTGCTTGGTGGTCACGCCCTTGCCCAGAATGAGTGAAGGCTTTGGCTCAATCCCAAGCACTATAAAAGCAAACAAACATCTTAGCATGTTCTTTGCCTTAAGAAATCCTTATATATAAGATATTATAAATACTATTCTTCAGGAACGCATGGCTTTCCAAAGTGGTTTGTGCTAATTAGTGCTATGATTCAAATCACTTGGTTGTTTTTATTGCTTGTTTTGAGACAAGGTCTTGATATGGAGCCCCCAACTAGGCTTGGAACTCACTATGTAGACCAAGGTGGACTCCAATATGTCCACCTGCATCTGCTCCTTCCTCTCCCCAGAGTGCTGAGATGCTCAGAGTGAACCACCACACTTCCTCTGAGTGACTTTCTCACAGACTCACTGGGCAGCCTCTCTCCACTGAGGCCTGCACCAGAATGACACCTCAAGCCAGGCAGTGGTGGCACATGCCTTTGATCCCAGCACTTGGGAGGCAGAGGCAAGGGGATCTCTGTGAGTTCCAGACCAGCCTGGTTTACAGAGTGAGTTCCCAGGACAGTCAGAGCTACACAGAGAAACCCCATCTTGGAAAGGAGAAAAAAAAAAAAGGTATCTTAGCACTTCTCAAAAATGCCTCTGTCAAGAGCAGAATGTTTCCCCCACTCTCCCTTTGTGGCAGGGTTGAGAGAAGTGGTGGAAATCCCATCTGAGATATGTTATCAAAAGTTTAATTTAATATCTGTTTTCTGTCTCCCATGGACTGCCTAATTATTTCAGTCTGTAGAGGCAACAAGCAATAAGGTCAGTCTCCATTTTTCGTCCCAAAGAAATGAAGCAGAGAAGGGAAAGCAGAAAAGGTCCCACCTTTCCTTTCTGTTTCCTTTCTGTTTCCTGTTTCTTAGATTATCACTAATTTTCTCATGGTTGGTTATATACGGTAATGGTACCACCGTCTGAAGCCGGGGGTTTCCCTCTACTCTAACCCTACCCTACACATTGAGTTGGGGAAAACTTTTGTAATTAAAGGAAGCCTCTGCTTTACCATAATGGCTGTTGGCTTCCATGCTGGGCTCAGAAAGCTTCTCACTGTTGGAGTTCAGAAGTGGGGCAGCTGGCCTTCACATGTAAATGAAGAAAAGAGAAAATTATGTATTAATATTCTTCCCCCAAACCAACAAAACCATCAAAGGAAGACCATGAGAAAGCAAGAAGAAATATGCCAATTGCATACTTGTAATCACAGCCCTGGGGACGTTGGGGCAGGAAAATGGCTGTGACTCTGAGACCAGCCAGAGCTACATAGCAAGACACAAAAAGCTAGTCATGGTACCACATGCCCTTGGGTATCCCAGCCCTTGGGAGGTAGAGCCAAGAGGATCAGGAATTTAGGGCTAGCCTTGGCAAAAGAAAAAGGTAAAGGATGCAAAACCTTTTTTTTTCTTTTGATTTTAGGTGTGTGTGTTTGCACTCGAGCACACGTGTATAGTACATGGTACCAGCAGAGGTTGAGCTATCTCTCCAGCTTGGTAAAAAAACATTTCTTTTAAAAAGGTCATCTCTATTATTCTAAGTATGTAATGAGTTGGCAATCTTCTACTGAGACAGACAGAAACACACACACCCATTATACACAAGGGCCTTACTCTTTATGAGTTTGCTAAGAATTTCTGATAACTTCCTAGCAACCAGTCTGGGCTTGCAGACAAATCCAGCCCTGCCCACAAAGAAGCCACCCCCTCTTACAGGGACACTGACCTGGACATCTCCATGGGTTTCTGTTTACCTTTAAAAAAAGAAAGAAAAAACTTAGGTCAGTATAAGTATACAGGACAGTGACAATCTTTTCCTTGACTCTCTTAAAGCCTGAATACTCAATAAAGGAGAAAAGAGAAACTGGGGGTGTAGCTCAGTGCAATTTCCCTACCTTGGAAAAGACAAAAGACTCCAACCCATACCATCTGCTCCTCCTGGCTCAGACAGCAGTACCATTTTACTTAAGCCTAGGCTAGACCCTATTCCCACAAATGTATATGGTACACGATACAAGATCATGACACAACTAGAAGAATATCTGGGAGACACAGAGTGTGTGCGTCTGTGCATGTGCCACACACAGGACACACACTGAGAAATAGCTTCTTGTGACTAGATCAGGTATAATGTCACCCAGATACCCCCAGTTGGCTTGCCCAATAGACAAGCACCGTTGCTAGTGAGCCGCAAAAGCTTCACACTCACCAAAGCCAGGCCCTTGCATTACCAAGCCAACATCCCATAAAGATAATGCATGGCGCTCCCTCAGCCTCCTCCAGGTTGCAGTTCCTTGGAAACCCAGGCTGCAGACAGGCACTCACCCTTGGCTTTCCTCAGGAAGTAGCATTTGGCTGCAACTATCAAGGTGGCGATGACCACTCCAATGACGACTACCGCAATGAGCCCTTTCTTCCATGGGGCAAGAAAGACTGGAAGTTGGGTAGAAAGGAAGGAAGTACATGTTTTCCTCCCACCAGCAAGAAATGGCAGCAGATTTAAGCAGCAACTCAGACCCCATTTTGCGATCCTTATAAATGGCATTTTGCTTTGGCATCTGCCCATGAGGACTCTGTTCTCAGCCTGTGCGGAGATGGTGCCTTCTGCTAGAAACCAAGGTCAGCTATGGTCTTCAAGGAGGTACCAAGCTAATTTTTCAGAGGTGTTGTTCCATTTGGGGTGGCCTTTCCATCCCCCTCCATCTCTACAGGACTCTCCCATTCAAGCACACAACTAGAATCCTACCAACATGTCTATGTTGGGTACAGGTCGTTCATGGATTCATGGATAGACATTTAACCCACAGTATGCGTCAACTGTCAATTGGTATCTCTCTATTGGATACTTAGAATTGGGACTGGATAAAACATTTTCAGATTATATATAAATATAATCATCTCTTTTTCTGCTCAAGTTACTATGAGTGGGTTTCTGCCAATTGTAGCTAATCAGACACTGGTCTCTCTTTTTTTTTTTTTTTTTTTTTGGTTTTTCGAGACAGGGTTTCTCTGTATAGCCCTGGCTGTCCTGGAACTCACTTTGTAGACCAGGCTGGCCTGGAACTCAGAAATCCACCTGCCTCTGCCTCCCGAGTGCTGGGATTAAAGGTGTGCGCCACCACGCCCTGCTCAGACACAGGTCTCTTAGCTCTCCCAAATGAGCTAGTCTGCACTCCTCTCCCTTTTACAAGGAATGTGTGCTTTCTGACCCTCGGAAGCCCCCCACACTGATGCTCTGGTGGGGGCGTGGACTCACCTTTGACTGTAAGAATGTTGCTTCGGAGACTGGTCCTCATAATGCTGGCTCTGTTGGTGGCTGTACAGTAGTACTGTCCTTCCTGCTTTTTGCTAACTTGTTTGTTGTGCCAAAACGCTTGAGTGCTATTTACAACCTCTTGGTGGAAGGGTCTGTCCTCCTCTTCTTTGTAAAACTGAAACGTGATTGGGCCCGTGCCGTCTTTCACAGAGCACCGAAGTACCATTTCACTTCCAGACTGTACCTCGTTACTCGACAGGATGGAAATCATAACTTCATCCACCGGGGCTGGAAAGCAGACCAAGGATTAGCCCCCAGCAGAGAAGGGAGAGAAACAAGAAAGAGGTGCACACCCGTAATCCCAGCACTTAGGAGATGCATGCAGAAGGAACTCATGTTTCAAGCCAGGATACAGCATAGAGATCCAGTCACAAAGACCCCAAGAGGGAGAGGAAGGGAGTTGAATAGAGAGGGGGCACAGAATGGCCACTTCTTCTTGTCTGCTTCTCTTCCAGCTTAGGATTTCAATCCTCTTCTCTCCACTTCGGCCAATTAGAGCAGAAAGACAGCAACAGACACCTCCTTTTCCCATTCACTGATAAAACACTAGATGCTAGGGACACTCATCATCCTCCCAGCTTGAGCTTGACTGACAAGCACCTCCACAGAATGACAAGATTAACCTGTGCTCTCTCTTGGAGTTTTGAGTACATGTGCACATGTACTTGTGTATGAGTGTGTGTGTGTGTATGTGTGTGTGTTTGAATAACTTCTCTCTGCCTTTCTGCTTACAATGATGTGTGGCACATGGGCTGGAGAGATGCCTCAGCAGTTAGGAGCACTGCTGCTCTACCAGAGAACCCCACTGTCTTAGTCAGGGTTTCTATTCCTGCACAAACATCATAACCAAGAAGCAGTTGGGGAGGAAAAGGTTTATTCAGCTTACACTTTCCACATTGTTGTTGATCACCAAAAGATGTCAGGATTGGAACTCAATCAGGTCAGGAAGCAGGAGCTGATGGAGAGGCCATGGAGAGATGTTCCTTACTGGCTTGCTTCCACTGGCTTGCTCAGCTTGCTTTCTTATAGAACCCAGGACTACCAGCCCAGGGATGGCACCACCCACAAGGGGCAGGGCCCTCCCTCCTTGATCACTAATTGAGAAGATGCCTTACAGCTGGATCTCATGGAGGCATTTCCTCACCTGAAGCCCTTTCTCTGTGATAACTCCAGCCTGTGTCAAGTTGACACACAAAATCAGCCAGTACACCCACCGAGGTTCAATTCCCAGCAATCACATGGCTGTTCACAATTGTCTGCAACTCCAGTTCCAGAGGATCGGACACCAACAATGACCAGCAGATAAATAAATAAGAATTTTAAAGGGTGTGGGGTGCTTACCCCGGTTTTGTTTTGTTTCTCTCTCTTCCTGTGTGCTGTTTGTTTGTTTGTTTTTTGAGACAGGGTTTCTCTGTGTAGCCATGGCTGTCCTGGAACTCACTCTGTAGACCAGGCTGGCCTCGAACTCAGAAATCCACCTGCCTCTGCCTCCCGAGTGCTGGGATTAAAGGCATGAGTCACCACGCTCCGGCTCCTGTGTGCTTTTAAAGCCTCTTTTATCTCCCACTGGTTTGCTCTCTCTCAGGTTCACCTTCCAACCACCTGGTTTTGTTATTCTAGTTTGCTATTGATTGTTCATTTACCTATTGTGAGACAAAGTCTCACTACTTAACTCTGGCTGGCCTCGAACTCACATAGATCTGCCTGCCTCCACCTCTTAAATGCTAGGATTAAAGGTATGCACAACCATGTTTGTTTTGTTTTGAGACAGGATCTCATAGAGCTGGCCATGAACTCCAGATGTTAGCCTCCAAAATCCTGGGATTACAGGTATGTACCACCATCCGTAGATACCCGTCTGCTTTTGAAACTGCATTGCTATTTCTAGTTTCAAAGAAGCTAGAAAAGTTCCTTGATCCTAAGACCATGATCCTAAAGAGAAAATTCAGTGGAGGAGGTTTTAACCATTCTTTTGTTTTGTTTTTTGGTTTTTCAGGCTGTCCTGGAACTCACTACCCTGGCTGTCCTGGAACTCACTTTGTAGACCAGGTTGGCCTTGAACTCAGAAATCCACCTGCCTTTGCCTCCGAGTGCTGGGATTAAAGGCATGTGCCACCACCACCCGGCAGGTTTTAGCCATTCTTTTTTTTTTTTTTTTTTTTTTTTTTTTTTGGTTTTTCGAGACAGGGTTTCTCTGTATAGCCCCGGATGTCCTGGAACTCACTCTGTAGACCAGGCTGGCCTCGAACTCAGAAATCCGCCTGCCTCTGACTCCCGAGTGCTGGGATTAAAGGCATGCGGCACCACGCCCGGCAGGTTTTAGCCATTCTTAAGCCAGCTTTCCAGTCTTGGCCTCCAATAGCCTGAATATCACCTAGCCCTTGTTCACCTGGCTTCACTATCTGTGCTGCCTCTGAAGCAGATTCTCTTCCCTTGCTATTTGCCTGCCTTCTTCACTACTTATTTTGGCAGTGAAATATGGGTTTGGATTTTCTGAAAAGTTGGTCCTCAGTCTTGCAACTCCACTCTTTATACACACACACACACACACACACACACACACACACACATACATACACACACACTCACACACATATATATTTGATTTATTTATTCTGTGCATGGGTGTGTTTGTGGAACTCTGAGAACGATTTGCAGAAATCTGTCCTTCCACCAAGTAGGGTTCAGGGTATTGAACTCAGGTCATTAAGCTGGGCCATCTTACCAGCCCCTCCATCTCCACTTAGAGACTTTACCTCCACGCTCAGCTTTTATTTCTGAGCACTGAAACCTAAACAGAAGTTTCCTGTCCAGACAGCTTCCCGGAACCTCATGGTTTCCTTCCCACCTGGAAGCTCAGAGAAGCAAATCTGCTGTGCTCCCACTGTGCCCCCACTGTGCCACCTTCCCTCAGCAACATTCCTAACCATTCAAATTCTGGTCCTATGTCACCATTCCGGGCCACCTTCCCTACTAGTGACAGCAGACTGGCCAGCACACAGACATGTGTCACCTCTCTGAGCACAAAGGCTGTATGATCTAGAAGGAAGCTGAGCATCAGGCCTGGGATGGCAGTGGTCCCACGCAGGGGCGGACAGCCTGGGCACACTGCTAGACCTGACAGTCTCCCCCTGGGAAGCATAAGAGGCTAGTGGTGAGTTGGTCTCAGGAGCCACACTGCCTGGGTTCAAATCCCAGTCCTACCTATCGTGCTTTAGCTCTAAGTCTTAGCAAGTTCACTTATGAGTCTCTTGTGCTATTTTAAATATTACTCGGGATAATTTACTACAGTGCTTCATGCAGGGCTGGGCACATGGGAAGGGCTCAGTAAATCACTAACCAGATTTAAACTCAGGTCTCCTCTTCCTCCTCCTCCTCCTCCTCTGTGGTCTTTTTGAGACAAGTTTTCTCTGTGTCGTGGCTGCCCTGGAATTTACTCTGTAGACCAGTCTGACCTGCCTCTGCCTCCTGAGTGTTGGGATTAAAGGAGTGCCCCACCACCACCACCCCCGGACAAATTTACTTTTTTTTTTTTGGTTTTTCGAGACAGGGTTTCTCTGTATAGCCCTGGCTATCCTGGAACTCATTTTGTAGACCATGCTGGCCTCGAACTCAGAAATCTGCCTGCCTCTGCCTCCCGAGTGCTGGGATTAAAGGCGTGCGCCTCCATGCCCGGCCATGAATTTACTTTTAATTAACATCTGGAGATCTGAAGTCCTCACTCCTCAACAACAGCCTGAATGCATAACAACCAAGTTCATCTCCTCAGACCCTTCTTATTATGCCCCTCCTCCCTCCCTTGTCCACTGAGACTTGGGTCTTATGTAACCTTGGGTGGCCTTGATCTCACTATGTAGATAAAGATAACCCTTGAACTCCTGATCTGCCTGCCTCCCTTACTAAGTGCTGGGATTACAGGCTTGTTTCACCATTTACCCCCCTACCTGTAGCCGACTCTCGCCCACACCAGCACAGGTACACAGTATACAATTATAAACTGTATGTTAATAATGCATTTTCATGTGCAATAGTGTATGGCCTGCATGTACATCTGTGTGAGGGCATCAGGTCCCCAGGGACATTTGTGAGTGTTGTCATGTGGATGCTGGAAATTGAACCCAGGACCTCTGAAACAGTAGCCAATGTTCTTAACCCCAGAGTCATCTCTCCAGCACCTATAAACTGCCTGTTGATGACACAGAGTTGTTAAACAAAAGTCGCCAAAGGACAGAGGAGAAGGTAGATTGAGAGTCTTATAGCAGCGGGGGCAGCAAGGCTGCAAAAAGCCACCCAAAGGCACAAGTCAGATGCTCGAGGAAAAGATATCCAACCCCAAAACCGCGGGTGAGAATCCCAGGCTAATGTCAGCAATTTCCATGAGCCCATGGTCTGAAGTAAGGCCTGCGGCAGGTTTCATGTGTGACTCAAATGTTCCACTAAGGCCAATAGCAGGAAAGAGTTCTAAGCCTGCAGTTCTTGGGGGCAGCTCTCTCTTCATCTGAAAAGGCTCCCCAAACCAAAGAAGCCCAACTACACAATACCAGCAGTTCCTTAAGTTCAGCACCCTCCCTTTTTGGGGTTCAACTGTCACTTGGAAGGTAAAAAGGGGTTATAACGGCCACATCAAGAAGCCCCAGATACTTCCCAGACCCACTATGGAGGGCTTGGACTTTGCTATGGGTCGCACGGGTAGCATCCTTGTGATGGCCACAGTCGCTAGCCTTGAGCCCTACCTTTGCCTCGCAGAATACAGATGCTTACCTATCACCTTGACCCTCAGGATCTTGCTGAGCACCTCCGGGTCGGAATGGCAGTTTTCTGCTCTGCACTGGTATTCCACTTCTCTGGTGGGCTTATCTGTGAATGTTGCTGGGTCATTAGAGGTCATCTCGAGAGTCTGGATGTCGCTCTTTGCTTTCATAAGATGGTAAGTGATGGGTGCAGTTCCTTTTTCGGACTGGCAGCTAATGCCTATGGCTTGTCCTTTTATGATCTCAGACTTGGCATCATGAAAAATCCTGGGCTTCGAGAGCATTGCTACAACAGGGGAAATCCAAATAAAACACAAGGAACAACCCAGCCCGGGACCTTCCTTCTGAAAACTCTGAGCTTGGCTTTCCCAATAGAGATCATGATTTCCAATGCCTACCTGCCTGCCTGCCTTATCCATCTTAAGGGACTCCTATAGGGCTGTGGCCTGTCCAGGCAATGCTTGTCTATACGTGTGTGTGTGTGTGTGTGTGTGTGTGTGTGTGTGTGTGTGTGTGTGTGTGATAACAAGGGAGAAAATGAACTGCTGTAGATAGATGGGGATATAGCCCAGTGGCAGAGCACTTGCCTAGCATGTGTAAAGTCTTGAGTTCAATTCCCAGCACTAAGAAAGTGGAGACAGGAAGAACTTTATGAGTTTGAGGACAGGCTACATAGTGAGGCACTGTGTCAAAACAGCAAATATATATATATATATAATTTTGTTGTTGGTTTTTGTTTTATTAATCATTCCTGTTGTTTATGGTTTAGGGTTTTTTTTTAGACAAGATTTCTTTGTATAACCCTAGATGTCCTAGAACTAGCTCTGTAGACCAGGCTGGCCTTGAATTCACAAAGATCTGTCTGCCTCTGCTGTCTGAGTATGGGGATTAAAGGAGTGTACTATTGCAGCCCAGCTTAAAATATCTAATTTTTATAAGCAAAATAATGATATAATATCTGGATGTAGTGAAACACACCTGCAGGTCCATACCTAGGAGGGCAGGTGGTAAAACTGCAAATTTGAGGCTAGCTTGAGCTCCATAGTATAATCCTGTCCTGTCTCAAAAGGAGGAAGTCTGGGGAGGGTGGGGAAAGGAAGAGAAAGAAGTAACGGAGGGAAACGGGAAGTGGACGATCTAAGGATGGTGGTACATGCCTGCCTGTATGTAGGCCTACTATCCAGGTGCGGTGGCTTATGCATGATGTGGGTGCTGGGAGCTGAACCCAGGTCCTCTGCAAGAGCAGCAAGTGCCTGTAACCACTGGGCAATCTCTTTAGACCCTTCTGTGTGTTTTGTTTTGATTTTGAGCAGGACCTTGCCCTGTATCTCAGGTTGGCTTTGAGCTTGGAGTAATCCTCCAGCCTCACTGCTGGGATGAATAACATGTACCACCAACACCCAACTAGAATCTTCTTCTTTTTAAAAATACTTATAGGGGCTGGTGAGATGGCTCAGCGGGTAAGAGCACCTGACTGCTCTTCCGAAGGTGATAAGTTCAAATCCCAGCAACCACATGGTGGCTCACAACCATCCATAACGAGATCTGGCTCCCTCTTCTGGAGTGTCTGAAGAGCTACAGTGTACTCACATATAATAAATAAAATAAATCTTTAAAAAAAACTTATAAATATATATGTGTGTGTGTGTGTGTGTGTGTGTGTGTGTGTGTGTGTTGGTGTGTGTGTGTGTGTGTGTGTGTGTGTGTGTGTGTGTGTTGGTGTGTGTTGGTGTGTGTGTGTGTTGGTGTGTGTGTGTGTGTTGGGAGTCAAGGAGGACTGAGACAGGCCCTTGCTATGTATCCCAGGCTGGTCTTGAACTCACGGCAATCCCTATCTCAACATCCTGGATGTCAGGATTACAGGTATGTACCACATGCCTTGTAACCAGGTCTTAGATATACACAGAAGTCTGTGCATTCTGCGTGCACACACATATACAGATGAAATACAGAGGTCAAAGGAGAGCTTGTAGGACTTGTTTCTCTGCCTCCTCCATGAGGAACACAGGGGCTGAACGCGGGTTGCCTGTGTAGGCAGAGCACCATTACTCAATAAGCCATTTTCCTGGCCCTCCCAGGAGTTCTTCCCCACCTGCCTGAATCCCATCAGCCTTTGCGACTGCATTGGTGACAGCTAGCTGACCATCACACACGCTCTTTGTCCCTACCCAACCTTTGCATATCTGAGCAGCTGAGAGTGTACTCACCGCACACCCGGATCGGTACCAAGCCGCTTCTCTTGACCACTTTGCCGATGCCTGCAGTACAGCTGTACGCCCCGCTGTCCCTTTCCTCAGCGATCTTGCTGAAATTCTGATTCTGCGACAGGATCGTCTCTTCCTTCAGGATGGTGAAGTTGGCTACAGACGTGCCAGAGACGGAGCAGGACAGCTGCAACATCTCCCATTGGTTCAGATGAATGGAGGAGAACAGTAACTTCGGCTTAGGAAACAGCTCTGAAGAACATAAAGTGGGAAGGGAGGTGAAACGTATCTGGGTACCACCGCAGTCCTCAGCTGCAGACACTTGTAGCCCAGTTACTTTCAGCAGAATTATCCCTTAGGAACCTGAAAAAAGTCTTTCTCTGCTTCTCATATACCTGATGGCATGGCCTTAAAAGAGCCAAGACTTGCTGGGCAGTGGTGGCACATGCTTTTCATCCCAGCACTTGGGAGGCAGAGGCAAGCGGATTTCTGAGTTTGAGGCCAGCCTGGTCTACAGAGTGAGTTCCAGGACAGCTAGGGCTACACAGAGAAACCCTGTCTTGAAAAACAAACAAACAAAAAGAGCCAGGACAGGACTCCATCTGACCTTGAGATCTCTCTGCTGGCTCTTCCTGCATTTCCTATGAGGATTCATTCCATCCATTCATTTACTGAGACAGGGTCTCAAGTAGCCTAGGTTGGCCTTGAACTAACTATGTAGCCAGAGATGGCCTTGAACTTCAGTTCCTCCCATCTCTACCTCCCAGGTGTTGGGACCACAAGTGTTCACTGCTATGCATGGCTTCCACAAGTGCTTACTGTAGGGAAGACCCTTTGCTGGCCAATGGAAAGATAACACTGCATATGAGACAGGCTGACTTCATAGAACTTATATCTAATGCTCAATTCAGGAATACCATTTGCAGCAGAGCCCACAGAGAGGAAACTGAACTTCACCCTGGAGGGATTAAGGGAAGTCCCTGGAAGGAAGTTGCTCTAGGTGGTGACCTAGAGAAAGTATATTAGACAATATTTGCAAGTTCATGGGCTGCTGAGATGGCTCAGTGGGTAAGAGCACTGACTGCTCTTCCAAAGGTCCTGAGTTAAAATCCCAGCAACCACATAGTGGCTCACAACCACCTGTAATCATATACATATATGTATATACATATATCAATATACAATATATACATATACATATATCAATTCAGGAATACCGTTTGCAGCAGAGCCCACAGAGAGGAAACTGAACTTCACCCTGGAGGGATTAAGGGAAGTCCCTGGAAGGAAGTTGCTCTAGGTGGTGACCTAGAGAAAGTATATTAGACAATATTTGCAAGTTCATGGGCTGCTGAGATGGCTCAGCGGGTAAGAGCACCCAACTGCTCTTCTGAAGGTGATGAGTTCAAATCCCAGCAACCACATGGTGGCTGACAACCACCCGTAATGAGACCTGACGCCCTCCTCTGGTGCGTCTGAAGTCAGCTATAGTGCACTTATGAATAATAATAAATGAATCCTTGGACTGGAGAGAGCAGGGCTGACTGGAGCAAGCGGGGCCGACCTGAGCGAGCAGGGCCAAATGGGGGCGGCCGGAGCCGGGGCAACCAGAGGGAGCAGGGTTGAGCGGAACAAGGAAAAAAAAAGAAAATGGAGGAAGGTGGAGAGATAGCTCTATAGTTAAAAAGCACTTGCTATTCTTCTTGTTTGTTTGTTTGTTTGTTTGTTTTTGGTTTTTTTTTTCAAGACAGAGTTTCTCTGTGTAGCCCTGGCTGTCCTGAAACTCACTCTGTAGACTAGGCTGGCCTCGAACTCATAGAGATCTACCTGCCTCTGCCTCCCAAGTGCTGGCATTATAGACATATGGAACAGGTGTGTGTCATCATACCTGTTAAAATCTTTACAGGCTGGCTATGGTGGTGTATATCTTTAATCCTAGCACTTGGGAGACAGAGGCAGGTAGATTTCTGTAAGTTTGAGGCCAGACTGGTCTACAATGGGAGTTCCAGGATAGCCAGGACAGGTTTTTCAAGACAGAGATAACCTTGTTTTGAAAAACAGAGAGACAGAGAGACAGAGAGACAGAGAGACAGAGAGAGAGAGGAAGAGAGAGAGAGAGGAAGAGAGAGAGAGAGAGAGAGAGAGAGAGAGACCTTTTTCTGAAACCTATCCCCCTATCATAGCTGCAGCCATTTTGTTCCCACTGACTATTGCTGTAATACACCTGCCAGTCATTGATGTAGAAATTATTTAGAGCAAGGTCATGCTGACCACATATCCTATTATATTTTGCATGTTATGAGGTTGATTGACCTTAAAAAAATTCCACAACCATAAGTGTCACGTAAGACCCATCAGATTAAAGGTCAGTATGAACCGATATGTCTAAAATGGCTTGAGTCAGGGCCGACCACTGGGCAGGACTTCCAGCGCCTGTGTATGTGCTCATTGGTGGTTTTTGTGGCATTAGTCTTTATAAACTGACAGAAAAAAAAATGTTCAGGGTCGTAGACTCAGCCCCCAAATTTTGAACTATGGCCCTGATTGACCAGTCTTTTAGGGTGTGTGTTTAATACAGCCCTGTCTGACTGAGATCAGTGTTTGCGTGGCTTGTGGGGTGACTCCTGGACCCCAACACCTTTTAGAAAAAGATCTGGGCTGGGGTTTGGGCTCAGCACTTCAGAGCACTGGCTACTCTTGCAGAGGACCCAGGTTCAATTCCCAGCACCAACATGGTGACTTCCAACTGTAACTCCAGTTCTAGGTCAGCCTGTACCCTATTCTGGCCCTCATGGACACCAAGTCTACAAATGGTGCCTAGACCTACATGCAGGCAAAGCATCCACACACATAAAATAAAAAATTTGTAAATGTAAAGAGATCATGAAGAAGCGTTTGGCTCAGAGGAAAGACAATACATACACCTGCAGAGATATTAGCTCACGTGGATGCAGACCACAGCTATCTCATTTAAACAGACATTGTGATGGTCCTATAAGGTGGCTACCATCACACCCCCATTGTGTCACACACAGTTGGGGCAGGTTCAAGAGTTCAGCCAAGAGCACAAAAGTCAGCACCAGCCCCTGAACAAATGTATAGCCGGTATAGCCAACTGCTATGCATTGAATCCTTCCCACAAGCCCCAGCACCCAGCATGCATACACCCAAGACAACATGGAACAGAAAAGGCATCACACTCACTGGCCAGAGTCTAACTAGATAGCCCAGGCTGGCCTTGAACTCATGATACTCCTATCTCAGCCCCCACACCCCACCCCCAAATGCTACCATTACAGACATGAGGAACTATACCTAGCCACAATTGCCTCTGGAGCACCCGCTGCCACCTGCCCACCCTCAGCAGTCCTACCTGTTATGTTGACCATGATGCTGCTGGCTTTGGAGATACGGTTTGATTCCACTTTGCAGGTGTACTGCCCACTGTACTCAACCATGGCCATGACTGAGTAGACAGCTTCACTGCCTTGCTTGGAGGTGGCTACAATCGCCTTGTCTTTTTGGATGATAATTTCTGGAAACTCCTGGACCAAGTGTGTCACTTGAACTATGCACCTAATGTGGAGCTGGTCCCCTTCTATGATCATCCCAGGAGGCTCGATTTGAAACTTGGGAGTGGAGAAGGACTCTACAAGAAAGACGACAAACCAGTTAGACTCAAGTTTAAAACTGGGCACTTTCTACTCTATTATCTTTGTGGACGGAGCCCCGCCTCTGTATGGGGGGTGCCGTGTTCTGGTGCATGTGTGTGTAGGAAGGAAAAACAGCAAGTATGCTGACCACTGAGCGATCTCTCTAACACGCTTTGCCCTGGCCTGGTTTAGTTTAGTTTAGTTTAGTTTAGTTTAGTTTAGTTTTTCGAGACAGGGTTTCTCTGTGTAGTCCCGGCTGTCCTGGAACTCACTCTGTAGACCAGGCTGGCCTCGAACTCAGAAATCCGCCTGCCTCTGCCTCCTGGGTGCTGGGATTAAAGGCGTGTGCCACCACGTCCGGCAGGCCTGGTTTTTTTATGAGACAGACTCTACTATTGGCTTGAGGCTTAATAACTACGCTGAGGCTGACTAGCCAGTGAGTATCAAGAATCTGTCTGGCTCTGGCTCTCTAGGGCTGGGATTACAAACGTGTACCACCATACCCGGCTTTACATGTGTTTGGGGCATCAAACTCACTTTACTTTCTGAGCCATCTCCCTAGCCCCCTTTTTCGGTTTTTTGCCTCCCCTTTCTTGTGGTCCCTTCCCCAGTGGACATAGGTTTTCCCAAATGCTGGTCAAACATCCCACCACATATTTGTATCTCTAGTCCTCACTTTCATTTTTACTTTGAGAGAGGGTCTCACTCACTCAACCGCTTAGACTGCCCTTGCACTTTGATTCCTCCTGCCTCAGTGACCCGAGTAGGTGGGATCTCAGGCCTGCACCGTCACACCCAGTTGCCATTCCCATGCTCTACTTATTCTTTTCAGTTAATGTTATTTATTTATTTGGCTCCTGGGAGAAAGAGTCTTTTTTTGTTTTTGTTTTTGTTTGTTTTTCGAGGCACGGTTTCTCTGTACAGCCCTGGCTGTCCTGGAACTCACTCTGTAGACCAGGCTGGCCTTGAACTCAGAAATCCGCCTGTCTCTGCCTCCCGATTGCTGGGATTAAAGGAGTGTGCACCACTGCCTGGGCGAGGGCGAGTCTTGAACCCCTGATCCCCCTGCCTGTACTTCACCAGGGCTGGGATTACAGTCTGTGCTACCAAGCTTATAATTATGGGAACAGGCACCCCTTAAAGGAAGCGCAGATTCTCCAATTCTGGGCTCCCTTTGGCTACATGCAACCTGTCACTACAAAGGATGGTACAGAGGGCAGGATTCTGACCCTGCACGGTGACATATTCACTCCTGATGGGTTCTGACTCCTGCACTTCGAATCCGGACAGGACCCCGGCTTGGCAGCGAAACACTAACACATGGTCCTGCGCCTCAATGGGGAATTCCATGAGCACAAAGTTCTCGTTGGAAGTCTTATCTTTCTTTAGCTTGACAAGCTTTGTCCCCAGTTCTAATTTTTCAATTTTAAAAGAGATCGGTGGCTTTTCTTCTTGCAAGGAACAATTGACTGTCACGATCCCGCCTTCTGTCACCTCCTTTTTGTCCAGTGTCACCTTGGGCTTGGATACGCCTTTGGAGAAGGAGAAAGTACAGTTAGGATCAGTTCCTCATAATGGCCAGTCTCCCTCATCTGTCCCGGTGGCTGATGGGTATCAGGGCCCTTTATTCCCTGAAGATTCAGCCCTACCTACCCCAGGAGATCTGTGTGCCTGGCGCTGTAGCGGACAGTTTAAAAATATGATACAAGGGTGTTCTCAATGGTTTTCGATCCCCTTCGCAAACTAGATTCCCAACTGGTGTGGTTTAAAAAGGAAAAATCCAGGGGTGGTGATGCACACCTTTTCATCCTCATTCTTAAGAAGCAGAAACAGGCAGAGCTCTCTGAGTTCGAGGCCAGCCTGGTCTACATAGTGAGTTCCAGGACAGCCAGGTCTACATAGTGAGACTCTGTCTCAAAAAAAAAAAAAGTCAGTATTTAATTATGTTACTTCAGCTGATGCTTTCACTGTCTATATGCGTGTGTGTGTGTGTGTGTGTGTGTGTGTGTGTGTGTGTGTATGTGTGTGTGTGTAGGCCACAGCTTCCTCAGCTGCTCTCCACCTTGCTGTTTGAGATGGATCTCTCACTGGGCTTGTATCTCACTAATTCTAGGCTGAATGGCCAGCAAACCCCAGGGATCTTCCTGTCAGTCCACACCCCAAGTTGCAGGATTACAGGCATGTCCCAGGCCATGGGTACTGGGCATCTGCACACTCGTGTCTTTTGTTTGAGTGGAAAGTTTTGTACGGGTTGAGCTTTCCCTGGCCTCTCTTGTAACTTATTGACTCCCTACCTCAAGCCTGGGTCTTCACCCAGGATATGAAAAATAGGCCAGTGGTTGCTGTTGTCGCCATTGTTTTGAGACAGGGTTTCTCTGTGTAGCCCTGGCTGCCCTGGAGTTTGTTCTGTAGACCAGACTGGCCTCGAACTCAGAGATCCACTTGCTTCTGCCTCCCGAGTGCTGGGATTAAAGGCATGTGCTTTCCAACAATCTCTGCCTGTCTGGAAATAGGCCAAATTTAATCTCTTTGAGATTTTATAGCCCAAAAGAGCAGATAGATGGGGAAGGGGGAGCACAGATGTTTCACAACAACTAAGACACAGCCTGGGAAATGCTTTGTGAGGTGGTGTCATGCCAGGAAGAGAGTAAATTTGCCCAGACTAATGGCATAACATCATGAGGTTACCTCGTGGTTTTTTGTTTTTTTTTTTAGTTTTTTGAGACAGGGTTTCTCTGTGTAGCCCTGGCTGTCCTGGAACTCACTTTGTAGACCAGGCTGGCCTCGAACTCAGAAATCCGCCTGCCTCTGCCTCCTGAGTGCTGGGATTAAAGGCGTGTGCCACCACGTCTGGCTTTACCTCATGGGTTTACCTCATGGGCCCACTATTGTCTGTGTTGTTCACCATGGACTAAGGATTGTACCTCATGCGGCTGAACACCAACGGACAGGAAACTACACTTAATCACTCCGAGTACCTGACTATCTGTTATCTTCACTTCATCCCTGCGGATTCCAGAGTTTAATGTTCTTGTTAGATTTTACTAATTATTTGTTTGGTGTCTTGTGTGGTCCCAAGAGTGCTATAGTGTAGGTGTGGAGGTCATGGGACACTATGGGAGTCAGTCCTCTCCTTCTGCCATGGGGGTCTAGGGGACTGAACGACGATCAGCAGGCCTGACAGCAATAACTTTACCTTCCCAGGTAATTCTGTGGCCCCTGAAGTTTAGAATGGCTATTGGACTTATCCAGACGGTGACTCAGGCAGAGAGACTTGAGTCTAGTGGGTTTTGTCCTGTTTTTCCAGACAGGGTTTCTCTGTGTAGCTTGGTTATCCTAGAACTCACTCCGTAGACCAGGCCATCTTGAACTCACAGAGACCTACCTGCCTCTGCTTCCAGAGTACTGGGATTAAAGGTGTGTACCACCTAGGCCTGGTTCATGTGACAAAACCATGCTGTCTGTCACTCTCACATAAACACTGTAAAGACTGGTGCCCTGGGAGAAATCAACTCTGTTGAGAAAGTGCTAGAAGAACTCTGTAGTGGGGTGTGGAGTCGCACGCCTGTAACGCCAGCGCATGCTCAGGAGACTGAAGCCTGCCCGGGCTGTGGGGAGACTGTGTTTCAGAGAGGGAGTTGGGAGGATGTAGTCTGTTACTTAAGGAGGATGGGGAAGGATGTTCCCAAGACCACCCCACCCCCCCAATCATCCCAAAGGAGGAAGACCTGCCCTCACTCAGTGGGAGCTTCTAAAGCCTACAATTTCAGGTCAGGATGCCAGGTAGTGAACAGGAAAGGTGGAGCTTAACGGAGAAGGAAACCAGCGTCACCGTGAGCGGCATGACCAGCGTCACCAACGTGAGCATCGTCACCAGCCTGCTATTCTGCTTTCGGACTCACCATGCACCTTCACCTCATACTCAATCGTGGTTTTCTCCTTGTTGTTCAGGATCACGGTGCATTTGTACTTCCCTGAGTGGAAGATCCGAGCCTGAGGAATAAAGTAGCTCTCGGTGTGCTCCGACGAGGAGACGTTATACACCATTGCATCGTCTTTATAGAACAGCACCCGGTGCTGAGGCCTGGTTTTCGAGGTGGTGCTGATGTCCACAAGGCACTGCAGAGTCAGTTGCTGCCCATTCGCCACCTCCCACGATGGCAGGCTTTCCATATGGATGCTGTTGATGGTGAAGGCTGAGGCAAAGCAGAAGGAAGGCAGATACTGTTACCTCAGAAACAGCATCATTCAGAGACATGGACCCGCGCATACACCACACATCACACACATATATACCACACCACACACACACCACATCACACGCACATATACACACACATACCACACCATACACAAACACCCCTCACACACACACCACACCACACACATACCCCCCTCACACACACACCACACCACACACCCTACACATACACATATACCACACATGCATACATATACAGCACACACATACACATAACCACACACACCCCACACACATACACCATACCACATATACCACACCACACACATACACACCACATACATTACATACATATATACACCATGCACACCACACACACACTGAACACATAAACATACCACACATACATACACACACCATACATATACCTCCTCCCGCCCAAATAAGTCTTTTTTTTTTTTTTAAAGGAGTTATTTCTTAAGTTGTTGTGGCCAGGAAGCATGCAATACTGTGTACACAGGACACAGTAGTTGCTTAATAAACAGTGATTCTCTGTCCTAAAGTCAGACATGCCCAGGAATGTTCACCCATGGTTCCAGTTGTCCCTGACTCTTCTCCCTCCTACACCTCTTCTTCTTTCCCTTCCTCCTCTTCCTTCTTTGTCTCCCCCCACCCCCAATACCCCTGTCTGTCCTGGAACTCACTCTGGCCATGGACTCAGAGATCCCCCTGCCTCTACTTCCCGAGGGCTGAGATTAAAGGTGTGTGCCACCATACTAGACTGCCTTCTTTGCCTGATTTTGTATCTCTATCTTCTTAACATTTAAAAATGCTTTCTCTGGTAATTGTTTTCAAGACCCTGTGAAAAAATACAAATCACATCACACAAAATTAAGGCAACAGTATTGGTCAGATGTGGGGCTAACACCTGTAAGCCCCAGCAGTTGGAAGACTAAGGCAGGAGATTGCTATGAGCTCAAGACCAGTCCAGGTCCCAGAGAGAGACTGAGTCTCAAGTTTAAAAAATTAAATGAGAGAGAAAGAGAGCTGTAGGATTAGAGCAAATTCAAGGCCAACCTAGGTTACACAGTGTATCTCAGACAAGCCAGTGAAGTTTAAAATCTAAAATAGACAGACAGACAGACAGACAGACAGACAGACAAAGAGATGTGTTGAGGGAGGGCCGAGGATGTGTTTCAGGGGTTGGGTGCTTGCCTAGTATGGAAAATAGCCTGTGTTCAATTCCTAGTACCACACACACAAAAAAATGTACATTGAGGCTAGACATCTAGGTCAGAGATCATGTATGTTTGCTGTGGTTTCAGAAAGCACCTTAGGGGAAAAAGAACAGGCTTTAGAAGGACAGTCATTACCTGAAATAGATGTATGCAGGTAAAAACAATAAACTCCCTGTATTGTGGCCAGCAAGTGTTTGTCATTTAGTGAGTGGCCTCAGAGTGTGGGACATAAAACCATGTCAGGAAGTTTGATAAGATAGAGCAGGCTGAGATCCAGAGACTCAGTAGGCACACAGGGGAGACTTTGGTGACTTCCCGCTCCCTGCCAGACTCCTGGCTCCTCACAGAAAAGAAAAGTGTTCAATGGTCACCTAGACCCAAAACAGAGTTCTCTATGCTAATGAGGTACTTAGAGGCCCAGAGGGCTTAGCCAATAAGCTCCCCTTCCCAGACACTCCTCCCTGTAAAAGGGATTTAATCTCAGGTCCACCCTGAGAACTGGCTATGGTATATTATGTATCTTTTTTTTTTTTTTTTTTTTTTGCCATGAAGGAACAATAAACTGTTTAGAACCACCGACTGACTCTTCCATCAAGATCCAACTCAGCGAACCATGGAGAAGACATTCAACTATGAAAGCACATCTTAGTTCTACCACAGAAGGCCTCTCTGTGCTCCCAGCCACAACTGCCACCATGCCCACCTCCACCAAGCTAAGGACAATCACCGCCAGGACAAACCAGTGTTCCCCTTCCCACCCCCACCCCAGGCTAGACACTGTCCCCAGCCCGAGGGCCCCTGACTCAGTTCTCAGCTCTTCCTTGATTCCCCGAGACGTGATGCCTGGATGTCTAAGAGTCAGAAAACCCCTTTCAGCCCCTGCCTGCCCCGGGGATGGAACCAGCTCCGACTTTCCCACACTTCTGACTGTGCTTTCTTACCCCAGAGCTATGTCTCTGAGCTTCCCTATAGCCCGGCACCGCCCTAGCGGTGGAATGGGATAAGTGCAGTCAAACTCTCCACATTCTGCCTCCCCAAGAGGTTGTGCCTAATGGCAGGAGGATGCGGACCCACATCAGAGGTGTTGCCCGATGGGGAAGACTTGGAACCAATTTTATTTTATTGTCTTTTTTTAGGCAGAGTTTGATGTAACCTAGCACTTCCTCTAACTCATTATCCAGCTGAGGATAACTGAACTTCTGATCTTCCTGCCTCCACCTGCTAAGCCAGCGGTTCTCATCCTTCCTAATTCTGTGACTTCGATACGGTTCTTCATGCTATGGTGACCCTCCACCACCACCATAAAATTACTTTCCTTATTATTTAATAACTGTAATTTTGCTACTGTTATGAATCTTAATGTAAATATTCGATATGCAAGGATATCGGATATGCGACCACTAAAGGGGTCTTTCTTGACCCCACAGGTTGAGAACCGGTGTCCTAAATGCGGGGAGCGAGGCATGCATCACTAGGCCAGGTTTACAGAGACACAGAAGGCTTACACCCTTACATATAAAATAAACCTAAAAAGAACAACAAGTAGAGATGAGTTTATTTTTAGATAACTCAAACCTGAGCATAGTGACTGACTCACCCCTGTAATCTCACATGGGAAACTGAGGCAGGAGGCTCCCCGTGAGCATAAAGTATACGTGCACACACAAGAAAACCGAAAAGGGACTTCCTCTGGCCTGTTTACACAAGAGATAGCATGCTACATACCACACATAGGGTGACTGACACCTTCAAGCCTAGCAGTTGACCAGGAGAAACCCAAAATGCATGTGGCTATGAGAACTTCAAGGACTGGAGATGGTGGAAGATATCAGGTATTAAGTACCAGGTACTGCTAGGCACCATTAAGAGGTGAGGCCTCGCTGGAGTAGACTGTGGGGTCCCAAGGCTACATACACTGCCTGGATATGCTGACCCAGGGCAGGGAGGAAGCAGTTCTGCTCCTGATGGTCTCAGGGATGAGATTTTCAGGGTTTGGATGAATTTTGATCTCACTCTTACTCCGGAAGAGCTGGGCAGGTCACACAGCTTTCAGTGCCCCACAGTGGGTGAGGGCTTGTTTGAGAAGGTGTGTCACTGGAGGTGGGCTTGGAGGTCTCCGATGCTCAAGCCAGGCCCAGTGTGAGGCTCACTCTCTCTTCTTGCTGCCATGGATCCAGATGTAGAACTCTCAGGTACCTGTCCAGCACCACACATGGCCTGTGTGCAGCCATGCTTCCTGCCATGATGATAATGGACCAGACTTCTGAACTGTAAGCCAGCCCCAATTGAATGTTTTCCTTCATACAAGTAGCCGTGGTCACGGTGTCTCATTGCAGTGATAAACTCTAACCAGGCAGGTACAGAGAAGTTGTGCCAGCTGAACATAGAGTTCTGTGGCTTAGATAAGGCTCTCTAAAAGTTCAGGTATTTTTTAATTAATTAATTAATTAATTAATTAATTAATTAATTTTGGTTTTTCGAGACAGGGTTTCTCTGTATAGCCCTGGCTGTCCTGGAACTCACTCTGTAGACCAGGCTGGCCTCGAACTCAGAAATCCGCCTGCCTCTGCCTCCCGAGTGCTGGGATTAAAGGCATGCGCCACCACGCCCGGCTAAAGTTCAGGTCTTACCTGGTGAGAGGAAACTATCCATAGACCATGACCACCACATCTGACCACCACATCTGTTACATGATGGTCTAAATCACCTCATTGACAAACCAGGAAAGACATCCAGGAATCGTGATTACACCACCTTGCCACATCCTCACCAACTGTGCCAGATTGACTGAGGGAAGGCATCTGGGTTGAATTTTGCCTCCTTACTAGATCCATGCGTTAAATCCTAACCTCCAGTCTCGTTGAATGTGACTATGTGGATTTCAGGCCTCTATGGAGACCATTAAATTAAATTAAAATGAGACCCGTATCGTGGACTCTAAAACTGCCAGGTCTGTGTTCTTGTCTTGTGAACACAGATCCCATGTGAAGACGTGGCTGAAGCAAGGGGATTGCTGTAATTTTGACTGGGACCAGTCTAGCTATATACTAGATCCTATCTTTAAAAGGAGAAGGAAGGGGGCTGGAGAGATGGCTCAGTGGTTAAGAGCATGGACTGTTCTTCCGAAGGTCCTGAGTTCAAATCCCAGCAACCACATGGCGGCTTATAACCATCTGTAATGAGATCTGACGCCCTCTTCTGGGGTGGCTGAAGACAGCTACAGTGTACTTATATATGATAATAAATAAATCAAAAAAAAAGATAAAAAATAAAATAAAATAAAATAAAATAAAAAGGGAAGGAAAAAGGTCAGTCATTCTGGACCAGGAGCAACCTCAGAAGCTAGACTTGTCACAGACTGTGGCCTCCCTCAGCCTTGAGTAGGCTGGTTCTGACCTTGCTGCCACCTTGAATGAGCCTTCTGACCTAGATGGCTTTATTGTTCTGTCACCTGCCGTGGCTCTTCTACAAGACTCTGCTGCTGAGAGGCCGAACCTGTCTTCCTGAGATATTCCTGAGATAGCCACAACCTGTGGACTTGGCGACCTAATGCTAACAGACTAGTGCTAACAACTTAGCAACATAGCATCAAGAAGCCTGGCGTGGCAGGGAATGGGCTTTCCCTCTCTATAAGCACAGACTCTTAGTAAACATTGGGCCATGATCAGAAAAATTTGTCTTGGTCTCTCTACTTCTCTCACCATTCTCTCCTATACAGCTCCGGCCTCCCACTCAGGAATCCAGTTAGTGTGACCGCAGGCGGGTTCCAAGTGACTCTGATCTTAGAAGAAATAAGTTTCTCTTTACCAGTCCCTGGTGTTTGCTATTTAGCCTAAACAGACTAACAAGGACAGAGGGAGCTACATGTGGGGGCTCATGTAAATGTAGCACTCAGGAGACTGTAGCAAGATTATCACTGTGAATGCAAAGGCTTGAGCTAACTACAAAGTAAAACCCTGCCTGGCTGGGGACACAGTTGATAGAGTGCTTCCTCAGCATCCCCGATGAAGCCCTGGGTATAATCCCCAGCACTGCATTTAAAACGAAAAAGGCCAGTGTGAGGGGTCACCAGGCAAAGGCATCTGCCGCCAAGCCTGATGACCTGAGTTCAATCTCTGGAACCCAGTGGTGGAAGGAAAGGTCCCACGCCATTAAGTTATCCCCTGACCTTCATAGGTGTGGAATGGCTGTCCTCCTCCAAATGAATTTTTTAAAAACATAGAGAAGAAACTAACATCCTGTCTACACACACACACACACACACACACACACACACAAACAGCTTGACATAGTGGTAAACAAATGAACAGAGACTCCCCCCCCCCAAACAAACAAAACCAACAATCACAAAATTGTCTGGGGAGAAGAGGGTATGATTCTGTCTGCTTGTCATGTGTGAGCTCTGGGTTCTGCTCCAGCACCAGGAAAAGAGATGGTCGAAAATAAAACCTGAGAGCTGGGATGCCAGCGCCAGACAAGAGCTAGGCCAGTGAGCGCAGCCGACTCATTGCAAGACTCGGAAACCTCAGAAGCCACCAATGGGCTTTGGTTGTCTCCTGTTAATATCCAACAGGATCCAATTCTATAATTTCAAAGAACTACAGGTGAGGTTGAGGAAGGAAGATCAGGAGTTCAAGGTCAGCAGTGGGCTAGGTAGCAAGTCTGAGGCTAGCTTGGCCTATATACTGAGACCCCGCCTCAAAAAAAAAAAAAACAAACAAACAACAACCAAAAAAAAAAAAAAAACCCACCACCAACAACAACAACAACACAAAAAGCCAAGGCCAGGGCTCAGTGGGAGAAGTCGTAGGCTAGACAGGGTATATAATGAGCCCCTGGGGATTTTGGGGGGTTTTGTGGTGGTGGTGGTGGTTTTTTAAATAGAACAACTAGCCGGAGGTTCGACACATGCCAACTTCTCAAAGCAGAGATGGCTGTTCATGCCGTTTGCTTCTTTGTGAAGGTTTCATGCGTTTATGTCCTCCAGAAGGTTACATGAATGTAAACAGGGAAAAGATGAAATTATGCTATACTATTCACGGTGCATTCTCATACACACATAAAATAGAGAAATTCAGAAACCACCCAGTGAGACATTCTCAAGATTTGACCTCTTACCAGGAAATGAGCGGCCACAGGCCACCTCTGCCGTGGGCAGGGCAGTTAGTTACTCAACCCACAGTTGTTAGCAGTGGGTCCCACTCAGCCCAGGCTTGCACCCCGTCTGTAGTGAAGGATGACCCTGAGGTTTTTATCCTCCTGGCTCCCGGACAGGTGCCACCACACTTGGCTTATGAGATGCTGAGGAGTGAACCTACAACTTTGAGTGCCCATACTTGGCAAGCATCACATCCTCCGGAGACACAGTATCATTCTTAGCACCAGGAAAACACCTGGGAAATGGTACCTGGGGTCTATCTGACACAGAATAAATGGGAGTTTTAAAGTTTCATCTCTTCTCTGTTTCTAGAAATTTATTTAACGCAGAACAATTTGTAACAACATAGTATCCAAATTGGGGTGTAGATCAGCAGTAGATCACCCATCTAGCATGCATAAAGTCCTCGGCTAGGTTCTCAGGACTGCCAGAAATAAACTGATAAGTTCTTTAGGCTCCCAGATTTGCTCATACTGGGTGGTCTCCACCCTAGTTATGGGCTACTGTACAGACAGCATCCTGAACAAGCCCCCTTTAGCTAGGTAGGGTTGAGAGTAATTATTATTATTACTATTTGGTTTTTTAAGACAGGGTTTCTCTGTGTCTATCTGCATCTAGAACTCACTCTGTAAACCAGACTGGCTTCCAACTCAGCGATCTGCCTGCCTTTGTCTCCTGAGTGCTGGGATTGAAGGTGTACTCCACTAAGCCTGACTATTTGGAAGTTGTTGTTTTGTTTGTTTTTAACTCCGTGTAGTCTTTCTGCTTCTATTTGTTGAAATGGGAATGGTAACACATCTGCATTTCTTGGGAATTGTTTTTTCTTGGTGCTAGAAAATCAAAGCCAGCGCCCTTTGAATGCTAAGTAAGCACTTGGTCACTGAGCCACACCTCACCCAGCCCCATTCCCCAACCTTTGTATTTTTATCTTGGACGGTGACTGGGATAAGGTGCCCGTGGTAATGAAGAACCCTGGGCCTCATGGACAATCCCTTCTCTCCTTCACACTCCAGGACAACTATAGGAAACACTCCAGGGGCCTCTCCAGGCCAGGCACTGTCCCCAGTGCTGAGCGGGTCAGTGACATGCCCCGCCCCCCAACTCCATAATAGATGCAAAAGAATTAAGTTCAAACAAAACATCAGACTGATGGGATGGCTCAGCGGGTAAGAGCACCCGACTGCTCTTCCGAAGGTGATAAGTTCAAATCCCATCATCCACATGGTGGTTCACAACCATCCATAACGAGATCTGGCGTCCTCTTCTGGAGTGTCTGAAGACAGCTACAGTGTACTTATATATAATAAATAAAATAAATCTTTAAAAAAAAAAACATTACATACTGGGCTAGAGAGATGGCTCTTCCAGGGGTCCTGAGTTCAATTCCCAGCAACCATATGGTGGCTCACAACCATCTATAATGGGATCTGATGCCCTCTTCTGTTGTGTCTGAAGAAAGCAGTAGTGTACTCATATACATTAAATAAATAAACAATAAATAAACAAATCTTAAAAAAAACCCATTACATACTGTTCATACTATTCTTCGTTTTTATCACATGTATGAGTGTATTCTGCATATGGGTTTAGTACATTAACACAGTGTTCAAGGAGGTTAGAAAGGAGTCTCCAGTTTCCTGAAGCTAGAGTAATGGGCAGTTGTAGCTGCCTAACATGGATTCTGGGCACCCCTCCTCTGCAAAAGCAGTAAGAACTCTTTTTTTTTTTTTTGGTTTTTCAAGACAGGGTTTCTCTGTGTAGCCCTGGAACTCACTCTGTAGACCAGGCTGGTCTTGAACTCAGAAATCTGCCTGCCCCTGCCACCTGAGTGCGGGGATTAAAGGTGTGCACCACCACGCCCGGCTCAATAAGAACTCTTGTGCCATCCCTATCTTCCCTTCCCTCACTGTCAATCCAACCAGGCCAGTTCATCAGCTGGAATCCCAGGAATGCTTCCCCAAAGGGAATTAAATAAAGACAGGCTAGAAGGGACTTGTCCTTCTTTGAAAGGAAGTCTCCATCCTCCAGGCAGCTGTAGCAGCTATTTGAAGCATCCTACCCCATGGTCCGGACCTTGTCATTTCCCTCCTTTTCTATTTCCTCTTCCCCCTGATAGTGATCAAGGGGGAATACCTTGAGCATTCACCCTCCGAGGACCCCAAGCTCACACACTCTGCCACGCTGCTGCCCGATACCCCCATTGCAGAAGGCATGGCTTTCTCTCTCCTTCATTTCCCTGAAAGTTTTATAACTTGGCTGTTCTGTCATTTTCCTCAAACTCTAACTGTTCTCTAGGTTTAACCAAAAACAAACAAACAAAAAAAAAAAACCTCAATTAAAGCACCACGTGTGGGTTTTTGTTGTTTTTGAGACAGGGACTCCCTACCCTGGCTGGCTTGGAAATGGTAAGGTGGATCAGGCTGGCCTCGAATTCACAGAAATCCACCTGTTTCTACCGCTTGAGTGCTGGGGTTAAGAGCTATGCCACCAGCCGGGCGTGGTGGCGCATGCCTTTAATCCCAGCACTCGGGAGGCAGAGGCAGGCGGATTTCTGAGTTCGAGGCCAGCCTGGTCTACAAAGTGAGTTCCAGGACAGCCAGGGCTATACAGAGAAACCCTGTCTCGAAAAACCAAAAAAAAAAAAAAAAAAAAGAGCTATGCCACCACACTTGGCATGTGGCTTTTTTTTTAAATAAAAGATTTATTTATTTTATGTGCATGGGACTTGTCCTTCTTTGAAAGGAAGTCTCCAGCCTCCAGGAGCTGTCTTCAGATACACAAGAAGAGTGCGTAGGATCTCATTACAGATGGTTGTGAGCCACTATGAGGTTATTGCAAATTGAACCAAGGACCTCTGGAAGAGCAGTCAATGCTCTTAACTGCTGAGCCACCTCTCCAGCCCATGTGTGGCTTTTGTAAGGAGGTTGGTGTCGACACAGCTGAGTTCTCTGACACACATCCACTTGTGTAACACGCACCTGGATCACTGGGAGGAACCTATGTCGCCACTCAGCCAGCAGGAGTATCACAGGACGGAAGAGGGGGAAACCTTGTAGAAAACTCAAGGGGCCAGGTTCCCTGGCACACACCTCTAATTCTAGTGCTCTGGAAGCAGAGAAGAAAGAACTGCCAAGAGTTTGAGGCCACTCTGGGTCTATAATGCAAATTCCAGGCCAGGCAGGATTACACAGTGAAAGCCTGCCTCAAGGGGAGATGGGGGCGAGGGGCGAGAGATTAAGAGCACTTAATCTTGCAGAACTAGGATTCCATGCACCGACAAGGCAGCTCACGACCATCTAATACACATACACATGAAAAATAAATAAATAAAAATAAAAATCAGAAAAAAAATAAATAAAAAATAAAAATCAGGCCATTGAGACAGCTTAGCAAGCAAAGGTACTTACTGCTGTGCCTGAGTTTGGGGAATCCCAGGACCCACAGCGTAGTAGAGAATTAACTCCTGCAAGTTGTCCTCTGACCTCTAAAAGCACCTCACAGACTGCACACAAGCTCAGGCACACACACTAAATAAACATGCATTCAAAATTTTAAATAAAGAATATTTCCTTTTTTTTTTTTTTTTTTTTTGGTTTTTCGAGACAGGGTTTCTCTGTGTAGCCCTGGCTGTCCTGGAACTCACTTTGTAGACCAGGCTGGCCTCGAACTCAGAAATCCACCTGCCTCTGAGCCAGGACAAGCCCTAACAGAGAACACAACCGGCTTCGATAATGTGGCAGCCGCTCTGCCCTAGACATCCTCCAAAACAGCCCTCGGCCCTGTTACAGCTCCCACTTTACACCAAGGCTATCACAGGACTGTCTCCCTCAGTGGAGCCAAGACGCTCCTCCTGATGTTAGTTACAGACGTATACAGCTTCCATCTAGTCAAGCTCTCTCCTCCAGGACCTCAGCCCTGGGCCAAAAGTCACGTCCCGCAAGAGCAGCTAAGAAGGGGATGTCTCACAGGATGACGAGCTGAGGCCTTCAGTGCAGCCACAAGAGTCGGCTTGAAAGCAGACACCCAGGTTTTGAACTTTATGGTTTTCCTGTCTCTATCCCCCAAGTCCTAGGGTTCTAGGCTTGTACCACCATGTGTGGCTACAGGGATCAATACCAGGGCACCACACGTGCCAGGTGAACTCTGAGGAATACCCCCAGTCTTGTTCTTTGGTCTTTGATTTTGTAAAATCAAGCAAACAAGAAAATAATTCACCCAGCAGATCTTGAGCATTCTCCATGTCTACAAAACAGAATTTTTACTCCTCTCTATAAGAACATTCCCTCCGAGGAGAAGCACAGGGAACTGCACAGAAGTCTCGCCAGTGTACAGGATTCATGGCTTGGGGGCTGAGGCTCTCGGGGTGCATGGTGTTGGAAATGTCTCACAGACCTCCTGTTACACACAACCGCCCTCCACTCCTTCCACGCTCCTCATTAAACCTCAAACTGTTCAAAACAGTTAATGGCCAACAGAGCACAGAACAGCCTAAAGAGATCTAAGAGAGAAGGGTCTACAAACGGAGTTCCAGGACATCCAGGGCTTCACAGAGAAATCCTGTCTTGGGGGTTGGGGGTGGGCAGCACAATGCTAAACACTAATGGTTTAATGATGGGGCTTCCTTCCCAAATCAAGGTCCTCTTAGCAAGATGAGCATCCCATCCCCAGCCACCTGGCTCTCAACCTGGAAATGACTCAGTTGTGGGGGAGGGGAAGAGGAACTACCCACTATTGTCAGGAAAATTACAGAGCTCCTTGGAAGCCCTGAGGCACTTCCTTGTTATCACAGGACAAGCTGGCCCATCTGCCCTGGGGACTCTCAGGCATCTCCATGTTCACTTCAAGTTCCCAGCCATGTGACATTTATCCAACAACTGTGCCCAGTACTGGTGGTCCAGGAAAAATAAGAAATGACTCCTGCTGTCGGAGAGCACAGGCTGGTGGATAATTGGCTATAGCTCAGTTGTGTCCGTGATGCAAAGAGGAAGGGATTGTCCAGGAAAGAGCAAGGACTGTGTGCTGGATGTGCAGGGGGATTGGATTGAGTCTGCTGGGCCAGCGGCAAGCCAGCTGTTGGGTGCTCCAGAACACAGAACAGCATGTATCAGGAACAGGAGCATACGACACCTGTGCATTCTGGGCGTGGCCAGTTCCAGGAGCAGAGTGTGGGAAAGAAGGGGTCTGGTGGGTCAGGATGGTAATGCCAGAAGGAACTGGAGTTCTAGAAAAATCACCATGGCCTCAGACTCTGTGCCAGTGAGCAGCCAAGGGGCGGTTCCAATGGAAGCCTCGGGGGAGGGGCAGGCAGGTGGGCTGAGCTAAGGGAATAGAGACTCTACATGGACCTAAAGGGCTTCATTTCTAGAGTGAAGGAAACGTTCTAGAACTATACAAGGCTGTAAGTGCTCTAGATGTCAATCATATCTTTTAAAGGCAGGCAAAGTGGCACACACACTGAGGAGGCAGAGGCAGGCGGATCTCTGACTTCAAGGCCAGCCTGGCCTGCATAGCAAGTTCCAGGACAGCCAGGGCTACATAGTGAGACCTTGCCTCAAAAATAAATAAATGAACACAAATTAAAAAAAAATAAACTTTAGATTATATTTTACCACATGTTTTCAATGCCTAATTTGATTGACTATAGGACTTGAAAAATGGAAGACAGTTTGCTGGCTACTGATGATGTCAGGTAAAAGATAAGCATGAAAAAGGAAGCCTTTGCTGCTGAGGGGAAATCTGAAGGCCTGGCAGATATATACACTGCAGGCTCAGGATTAAAGCCTGAGGGTCAGGGGAGAGACCAGTAGGACATGCTGAAGACCTCATGGAGACTGGCTATGGAGAGACTGTAACCTGGAGGCTCCAGAGACAGGAAAGGGGCTGGGCAGAACCAAGTCTCCTCTGAGGGCAAGGAAGAGGGTTTACGAGGGAGAGAAAACGGAAGGAAATCCTAAGTCAGAAGAGCAGAAGAGCAGGATCCCGGTATGATAGACAAGGGCAGCAAAAGTTACGGTATGGAAAAGGCTTGGCATCAGGTGGTCTTTGGTGGAGCTGAGATTCCAGGCAGGGGAGGCCATTCTAAACTGGCCTCAGAGTTCCACTGAGAATGGAAGCAACTGGGGGCCAGGGGTGGGGGTCCTTGTGGTGAAGGAGGGGTAGGCTCAGGCCCAGGTGGCCCAGCAGGGGCCTGATCAGCCTGAGGGAATGTTCCTGTGCTCTGCTGACAAGGGAGGGAGCCAGCAGGATGGGTGGGAAGGCAGATTAGCCAGTGGCCAGGACTAGGTGGGAAGTCCAGGGAGTTCCCTCCAGGCAGAGGCCTGAGAAAAGTGGCCAGAACCTGACTTGCAGAGTGGGGGAAATAAATTAGAAAAAGTGTAAAACCTACATTTCATACACTCCACTTGGGTAGCCTAGGAAGCAAGATACTGGCTTGCTTGCGTACCCCTAGGGTTCACCCTGCTTGCTTACCCCTAGGGTTCACCCTGCTTGCTTACCCCTAGGGTTCACCCTGCAGAGCTGGGTCTAGATGGAAAAAAAAAAAAACAGGGGGGGGCTGGTGAGATGGCTCAGCGGGTAAGAGCACCCGACTGCTCTTCCGAAGGTGATGAGTTCAGATCCCAGCATCCACATGGTGGCTCACAACCATCCGTAACGAGATCTGGCGCCCTCTTCTGGGGTGTCTGAGGACAGCTACAGTGTACTTACATATAATAAATAAAATAAATCTTTAAAAAAAAAAAAAAAAAAAACAGGGATCAGAGGGGTCAGCAGGATCCTCATCAGGCCTACCTTGTGGACCTGAAGCAAGAAGGAAATGGTTCTCTAAACTAATCATGGGGCCCTTCCCATCTCAAAGCCGCCATGAACTCACAGGCTACAATTCTTTTCTAGTCTGTACAAGGATGTCCGCACCTTCCCTTGAAGGTTGAAGGTGATCACCAAAGCACTGACTAGTTTTTCCCCTCTTTCTTTCTTTCTTTCTTTCTTCTTCTTCTTCTTCTTCTTCTTCTTCTTCTTCTTCTTCTTCTTCTTCTTCTTCTTCTTCTTCTTCTTCCTCTTCTTCTTCTTCCTCTTCCTCCTCCTCCTCTTTCTCCTCCTCTTTCTTCCTCCTTCTTCCTCCTTCTTCCTCCTCCCCCCCCCTTTTTTTTTGGATTTTTGAGACAGGATTTCTCTGTATAGCCCTGGCTGTCCTGGAGCTCACTTTGTAGACCAGGCTGGCTTCGAACTCAGAAATCCGCCTGCCTCTGCCTCCTGAGTGCTGGGATTAAAGGCATGCTCCACCACGTCCGGCCCCTCCTCTTCTTTTTGAGACAGAGTTTCTCTGTGTGTAGCCCTGGCCATCGTAGAACTCTGTCTTTTTAAGTATTTTACCCTCTGAACTTCCCCTTATACTAAAACAAGGGGTTCTAGGTAAGTCCCCCCAATGGCAAGCGATAGGGCTCTAACAGGTACAACACTAACAAATGACCAATTGGGTTAGGGAAGACCTGATCTTGCTACAAACAAACCAATCACCCTACAAAATCAAATAGATACACTGGCTGCAGTGTCTTCCAAAACTGTAGAAGACTAGGCATAATGGTGCCTTCCAAAGCAGGCGTCTGTGCCTTCCCAGGGGAAGAAGGCTATTTCCAAGCAAACCAACATGGTCTACTACGGGAAAATGGTGAACAGTTCCTAGAAAGACTCCAAGAGCGAGGAAGGGTAAGCAATAGTCCCTGCAAGGAGACCTGGACGACTTGGGGCCACAGTCACCCCCTTGGCAGACTCAATCATTATGGTTGTACTAACCTGGCTCTTTGGTCTCTGCCTTTTCATCTGTTTCACCAAGTTCTTTCAAAGGGTCACTCAGCCCTTTAATGGCTAAAAAACTACTAGCCACTATCTCTCCCGGAAGGGACCTTAGCATGCTCCTTCCACTACTGGGACTATCACCCCACTCTAGTTGGAAGAAGTCCTTCCTCCCAAACTACAACCCTCCCTCTGCACCCCATGCCTTTGCTCTCTCTTTCTTTTCTTCTTTCTTTCTTTCTTTCTTTCTTTCTTTCTTTCTTTCTTTCTTTCTTTCTTTCTTTCTCTCTCTCTTCCTTTCATTTGTTCTTTCGTTCTTTCTTTCATTCTTTCTTTCGTTCTTCTGAGACAAGTTTTCTCTGTGTAAGAGCCCTCTCTGACTGTCCTGGAACTTCCTTTGTACACCTACCTGGCTGGCCTCCAACTCATAGAGATCCATCTGCCTCTGCCTCCCGAGTACCGGGACTAAAGGCCTACGCCACCGTGCCCGGCACCACCCCCTTCTTCTTTTTACCCTTTCATATTTTGGAATATATTATATAATAGCATCAGGCCATGTGGAATTAAGTCAGGCTGTACTGGGCAATAGACCTAGCCATAAAGAATGGTTCCACCCCAGCCTGACTGATCATCTCCATCTGCTGAAACAAGCTGCCCAAGTATCAAAAAGAACCCACCCAGCTTCCAGTCCAACTACAAAAAAAAAAAAAAAAATAGCTGTAACTTCCTGGTAATGATGCATATACGCACACGCACAGGCATACACACATCCCTACATACGCACGTGTGCACATACACACACACATCCCCAGCCCCTCATCCTTCATCCCTGGGGAAGGTTGAGGCCCCTCCCAGTTCCAACAAAGCAACTTCAGTCTATTGCCCGCTTCTCTGGGTCATGTTTCTTATAGCTGGTGTCTTGTGAAGCAGAGAGAGAGACAGACAGAGACAGACAGAGACAGAGATGGGAGACAAGCTATGTGGGTGGATCTTGAGATGCAAGAATCCTCTAGGGCTGGCAGGGCAGAACCCAGACAGGAGACAGAGAGTGCTGGGATGTAGTTCAGTTGGTAGAGTACTAGCCTTGAATGCTTAAAGTCCTGGGTTTGACTCCCAGTGCTACATAAACCTGGTGTGTGTGCCTGTAATCTCAGCCTTTGGGAGAGAAAAGTAGGAGGACCAGAAAGTCATTGTCATCCTGAACCTCAGTGAGTTTCAGGTGTATGACACCACGAGTGCAAAAGAGAGACAGGGTGGGGGTTGGGGGCACAGAATGGTGGGGAGCAAATAGGGCACAAGTTTAAATTATAAAGGAGGGCCAGGAATGATAACTCGTGATCATTTACTAATCCCTATAGACAACGCGAATGACACCAGGCTGGTGGCACACAGCTGTGACACCAGTACTGGGGAGGCTGAGGAAAGAGGAGTTAGAGTTCATGGGCAGCCCGGGCTACACAGCAGGTTCAAGACTGCCTTAAGGTACGGTGAGACTCCGGTCTCCAACCAGACCACGCTGCGTGAAGCCAAGCACGAGCCCCCGAGAGATGTCTGGGTTCCAGGAAGCTGAGATCATAGTGCTGACAAGCTCTGACATTCTAGGCTGAGTCACATCTTTCTGAGGCTCACCGATCCCACCCGTTAGTGGGGATGACTTGAAGATAATAATAATAAACAGTCTGTCTCCAGGTGTTGTCCAGGGAGCTGGAAGCCTAAGGAAGCATGGACACAGACTCACAGATCACAGCCCTCCCCACCCTGGGGCCACAGCTCCATCCCTGGCTCAACTCAGCACAGCAGTCAAGTTCTTCAGCTCAAAAAAGCCTGCAGCCCAGCACCCCTGGTCTTCACACACTGGAATAATTTTTGACTGAGAGTGTAACCTGTGGCCTTCTTCCTGACCCACAGTCCCTGGGCTGGGCTGAGCCCCTTCCTTCAGAGTCTTTGACAGAGCAAGACAAATCCTCTTTGAAAAATTCGGAGGTTCCGAGTCATCTCTCAAGCGGACGATAGGACTGACTGACTTTAAGGACAGACAGAACCCTTCCCCATGTGCAAGCTCAGAAGAGCTCGGATAGGAACGGAGCTTCTCAGGTGGGTGGGAAAGGGGATCTGGCTGGTCCTTTTAGTTACTCTCTTAGGAGAGAGGAAGTCCTGATACCCATTTACTGTCTGCTCCTTCAGTCTCCATAGACTGTCAAGTCAACTGTGTCTCATTTGTAAATTAAAACAAGTGAAAGGGGGAAAAAATACTTTTTTAGTTTTTATTTTGGGGAGTCAGTTTTGTACCGTTTCATGCTTCCCTCAAACTCCTATGTAGCCAAAGCTGGACTTCACTACTGATCTTTCTGTGTCTGTTTCCCAAGTACTGAGATTACAGACACCAAATCCAATCAAATAAAGAAAAGAGTTTGAAATTAAACAATTAGAGGCATAGTATGATGTAAAAAGAAATAGCTTATGACAAAAGGACCACAAACAAATAAGGAATCACTGGGGTTTTAAAAACCCATCTCTCCCATTCCAGCAAACAGAAACCCACCAAGATGTAAGACTGGTTGGTGTTCAGCAATTTTCTCCTACATCGCTGTCTCTAAAACACACTCTTTGAACCTTGACTTAGAACAAGGTTTTGTTCTAAATGCCTATATACATATATGTACATAAAGGCAGAATCCACTTTAGAGTTTTCTTAGTTGTTGTAAACACCAACCCTAAGCAGTCTGACATGAGTTAATTTCAGAAAATACACAAAGAAGGAAAATACCAGGACTTACAGTTTTCCTCAGCCTGGAGGCTTGCATCTGGAAGAGAAAGAAAAAGAAAACCAATCTGTTGATTTCACTAATTCAAGTCTCATGAAAAGGGAAGTGAGAAGTAGGTTAGAAACTCACAGAGCACCAGCGTGAGCCCCAGAGCCAGGAACATCTTGACTGCCGACTGAGGCCCACCTCAGCTGAATCCTGAAAGACTTCTGCAGACTGTAGCACTCAACTAGTTCTGCCTTCCGGCCATGCCTCAGGGGCAGAATTCTCTTCCCAGGCACAGACCAGAAGCCTGCAGTGTGAAAAGCAGAAACAACTCTGACAACCCCTCCAGGCACGCAGAGACCAGCTCTGGTACTTGTCAGGTAATGGCGGCCATAGCTGGAAACCAAGAACAATGAGGTCTGGGCTGGCCTGATATCTCCTCAGGAAATGACTGGCCTTCCGGAGGGACCACTGAATCCAATGGCTTTGTCTAGAAGAGGAGAAAACAACAACAACCAAAAAACCCACAAGTGGCATTTGCCTCAAAGTTCTTGAGCTTTTAGCCTCATCTGGGTTTGGGGACTTCTCCTGACAAGACAAGGAAGTTTTATTTCCCTCCCTTCAGCTTCCACCCAAAAGTGTTTTTGTGGGATACCTAGCAAGACCTGTCTGCCTTTCCTGTGGGCTCCCTATGGGGGCTGTATCCATAGAGTGTAAATCTGGGCCTCCTATCCTTCTCTGACAATGTGCAGTCCTTGTGAGGAATGCTACTGGTGACTCAGTAGAAAGAGGGATTTGCTTAAGCTTCTACAGTGGGCCCTGATCACTGACTTAGTCACCAAAGGAGCCCCTTTGGCCATGTATGTGTGTATGTGTGTATTTATATGTATGTGTGTATGTGTATGTATGTAGTCCACACTACTTTCCCCACCGCCAATTCCCAACCTTTTTTATTAAACATTTATTTATTTGTGTATGTGGAAGTAGGGTAGAATGCATGTATACCACTATGTGTTTGGAGGTGGGGGATCAGAGGTCACCTTGTAGAAATTCTCTCCTTCCACTATGTGAGTCCCAGGTCAAACTTAGATCATCAGGCTCAACAGCTGGCACCTTTCCTCAGTGAACCGTCCTGTCCCCCTTTCAAATACTTATGTATCTTCATGAGAGAATGAATCCCTTTTGAGGGAGGAGTGTCTGTGTGCCCGTGTGAGGAGGCGGCTGTCACGTTCTCCAGAGCTGATGGGACCTGAACTCCAGTCCTCAAGATTGCTCTTAACTGCCAAGTCATCTCTCCAGTCTCCAGCTCACCCCTTCTCCTCCTCCCCACACCCTCCTCCCCTGTAGCTGTCAGAGGGATCGAACCCAGGATTTCAGGAATGCCTGGCTCTACCATCGGGCTAACATTCCCTTCTCCCGATACCCTCCTCCCCTTGTGAGACCCCAAAATTTTACCCCAAAGTTTTCCTCCAAAGCCTGTTTCCCGATCTCTAAGAATACAGCCAGTAAGAAGCCTTTTGTTCCTCTACCTTAGATGACCCAGCCTGCCTGTCTGTGTCAGAGACGCAGAGATAACGACAAGGACAGATATTAGCTCACTCACTCTCTTGTTCCTTCACCAAGGACAGATCCACGAACACCCCATTCTTTCTGCTCTTACCCCGCCTCCTGAGGTTTTTCCTTCAAAAATCCTCTGCTGTTGCAGCTCAGGGTTGAACTCCCCAGCCCCTCGGGGCAAAAGGAGCTCATCCTCAGCTGGCCGATAATAAAAGTCCTCTTGCAGTTTGCATCAAGACCGGTTCTTGTGAGTGATTTGGGGTGTCACCTCTCCGGAGTCAGAATGTGAGAGATTCCTTACATTTCTAGGTCTTTCACCCTACCACCAGGCTAACATTCCCTTCTCCTTCCTCCCGACACCCTCCTACCCTACTATCAGGCTAACATTCCCTTCTCCCTCCTCCCGACACCCTCCTCCCCTACTATCGGGCTAACATTCCCTTCTCCCTCCCTTCATCCCTGTCTTTATTCTGACCCAGGGGATTGCTAAATGGCAGGCTGCCTTTGAACACAACCCTCCCATCACAGACAAACAGATTGCAGATGTGTGTGTAGCCTTGCCTCCTAAGGAATTTTCTAGACTATAAATTGGTTTCTTTACCTTTGATGTTTGAAAGGTTGTAACATTCTCTGGGAAAAGGCAGACCCCAGGCCTCCATTACCCAGCTCTTGCTCACTCCCTTGCTTCCCCATTTACCTTGGAATCATCCCACTTCCTTCTCTGCCCTGAGCTCTGGTTGCTAACGGGTTAAGTTTCCAGAATGCATCACATGCCTTTCTCATTGCTGTTTGCTTTCCTCTCTTTTCTGACTAATCCTTACTCAGTTTCTCTTTACTCATCAATTTCTCTCGAAATGTCCCCCACTCTTTCTCAGGCTGAGCTGACGTCTTCCTCATTCCTTTACCTCCCCAGACTTTTTCTTGTCAGACCCTTCCTACAGCACGTAGCAATGGCCTATTCTCCTCAGACAGACCAAGACCTCCTTGATGCCAGAGGAAGTGATTCGTTTGTGGTAGATTGAGAAGCATTAGTCAGGGGGCTAGAGAGATTGCTCAGTGGTTAGAGCATTTCTGCCAGTTTTAAAGACCAGCCAGAGCTTGCTTCCCAGCAGCCATAGCCGATTGTGTTTACTACCTGTAACTCAGGGGAGCCAGTGCCCCCTACTGGCTCCTGAGAGTACCACCACACATGACACTCATGCACACACACACACACACATTTACCTGTAAATAAAAATAAAGAGCTTCCATGCATGGTGACAGATGTCCTTAATGCTAACACGCAGGAGTCAGAGGCCAGTGGATTACTGAGTTCAAGGCCAGTCTGGTCTACAGAGCAAGTTGTAGGACAGCCAGGGCTACACGGAAAAGCTCTGTCTTGGGGGAAGGGGGAGTTGAAGCATAATAATAAGTAGAAAAGCATTAGCCAGAGACCAGGGCTGCAGTTCTGGTAGAGCGCTGGCCCACCATTGATTACCACATAAGTCAGGTGTGGTGGCACATGTCTGCAATCGTATTTGGAGGCCTGATGCAAGAGGGTCATTCATGGCTACATAGTGAGTTTAGGTACAGACCGAGGTTCAGAGGACCCTGCCTTAAAACAAACAAAACCACAACAGTCAGGGATGGCGGTACACACCTTTAATTCCAGGGTTCTGGTGGTAGAGGCACAAAGACCAATCTCTAGGAGTTCAAGGACAGTCTGGAGTTCAGGCCAGGGTCACATCATGAGACTATATACCAAAACAATACAAAAAAAAAAAAAAAAAAGACCCAAGGAGCAGTACTTTGATGCTTTTCCAGGCTAGTGATAAATTACAGTATTATCAGAATTTGACTATTTCTGCCTTAATGGTGTCTGCCTACCTGCTTGTCTGTCTGTCTTCCTTCTTTCCTTCCTTCCTTCCTTCCTTCCTTCCTTCCTTCCTTCCTTCCTTCCTTCTTTCCTCTACTCCCTCCCTCCCTTCCTTCTTTGTTTTAGGAACAGGATTTCAGATGGCTTTGGCTGGCTTGAACTCACTATGCAGAGAATTCCTTGCTCCCTGACCCTACTGCTTGTATAGGCATAGCACTTAGGAACAAGCCCAGCCCTCCACTTTGTTTCTGAAGTGCCATCCTTCAGGGCTTTCCGGGGTCAACAAAGACACATTTCAGTTGAGGACTGGTCTCTTGTCTCACTGTTAGCACCACAAAGTGATGGTTTCCAGCTAGAAAACCATCCTTGCTCTTACTGGTTTGAAGAGCTGTTAAAGAGCCCTTCCTTCCTTCCTTCCTTCCTTCCTTCCTTCCTTCCTTCCTTCCTTCCTTCCTTCCTTCCTTCTCTTTTCTTTTCCTCCTCTTCTTTCATTCTGTTTGTTTGTTTTTAAGATTTATTTACTTAATATATGTGAATACACTGTCACCGTCTTCAGACACACCAGAAGAGGGCATCGGATCCCATTACAAATGGTTGTGAGCTACCATGTGGTTGCTGGGAATTGAACTCAGGACCTCTGGAAGAGCAGTCAGAGTCTGAGCCACCTCTCCAGGCCCAGTTTTTTGTTTTTTAGACAGGGTCTCTCTGAGTAGCCCTGGCTGTCCTGGAACACACTTTGTAGACCAGGCTGGCCTCGTCGAACTCATAGAGATCTGCCTGCCTCTGCCTCCCCCTCCCAAGTGTTGGGATTGAAGGAGTGTCCCATACCGCCCAGCTTGTTGTTGTTGTTATTATTCTTACTATTTTGAGACAAGTCTTCACTATTTCTCCCTATTATGTAGCCATGGTTGTCCTGGAACTCCTTATGTAAACCAGGATGGCCTCAAACTCAGAGATCCACCTGCCTCTGCCTCCTGAGTGCTGAGATTAAATCCTGTTCCATTATGACCACCACCATGACCAGCTGTGGCCACGTGTTAAAAATAATAATAAATTGAAGAGGACTCAGAGGGTAAGAACCTTTGCTGCTCTTGCAGACAGGGCCCCGGTTTGGTCCCTAGCACCCACACAGTAGTGCACAACCAGGAGCTGACACCCTCTCTGACCTCTGCGGTCACCAGACGTGCAGGAGACATGCAGGCAACATACTCATACCCATTAAAAAGTAAAATCATAAGCCAGGCATGGTGGTGCACACCTTTAATCCCAGCACTTGGGAGGCAGAGGCAGGCGGATTTCTGAGTTCGAGGCCAGCCTGGTCTACAAAGTGAGTTCCAGGACAGCCAGGGCTACACAGAGAAACCCTGTCTCGAAAAACCAAAAAAAAAAAAAAAAAAAAAAGTAAAATCATTTAAAAATAGTAAACTAAGGGCCAGAGAGATAGCCAGGAGAGGTGCTTGCCACCAAGCCTGATAGCCCGAGTGAGTCTGAATACACAACAGGAGAAACTGACTCCCACGCGCCATCCCCGATGGCCACACAAGCACAGCGATGCGCCCGTTCCTTCCACAAGAAACAAACAACTACAAAACTTAAATTAGCAATGAATTGAGTTGCTTCTTGTTTGGGTGTGATCTTTTTCTACCTTCCTCCCCCCCCCCCCCCCCCCCCCCCCCGTTCTTAGTGAAGCCCTTGTTGGGAAGACAGGCAGGGGAGGCTGCCCACACCTGTGTTGCCGCATCGAGGGTCTGACCCTTACACTGCCAAGAATGAATGACGTCACTAGACTGGACTAGATCTCATCAGGTCCCGTTCTCTTCCTCCCCTCCTCTTCTTCCTCTCCCTCTCTTCCCTGATTCACCCGAAGAAGTACACATGATCATCTCTATGTATCGTGCTCCTGCTTACAAGTGACACAGGCCCATGTCACACCTAGAAAGCTGACCACTGGCCTAAACTTCTAAGGGCAGCCTTTCTGAGGAGCTGCAGTGGGTGGACTGGGGGAAAGAGGACAGAGCAGGTGACAGACCCCTTGTGCAGGCGCCAGGCCAGGCAGACCTCCATCCACTTCTAGGCTGTGGTGACATTAAACAGGACTCAGAGCCATGTGCCTCAGCCTGTGTCCAAGGCTCTACTGAACCTTGGGAAGTGGTGGTGGAGGACTAATCTCCTATCCACAGGCACCGGACACAGCCCAGCCAGGGTTTATGCCTGCAAGAGTGTACAGGACAGAGAGTTCTAGTCTCTCGTCTGAGGTTTAAGGATGAGCTCACTCCTCACCTAGAATGGAGCTAACATGACCGTCTACCCACTGCTTGCATGCGTCAGGAAGCTCTGATGAGAACTAGCATTCGTAAGCCACTTAACCCTCAGAGGGCACTGTCAGTCAGCTGGACACTGGAAATCGCGGAAGGATTTCAAGAGTTGAAATCAGGTAGACATGAGTCCTTATGGCTCTCATGCAATGTCCCAAAGAAGGCAGGGAAGTGAGCATTAGTACTGAGTGATACAAATTGATACAAGTTTTTAAAAATTGATACAAGTTTTTTTTAAAAAACGGTGAGATTTCCTCTGTAGAAACTGCAGAGACTGAGGAAGAACAGGTGCCCTGTGACGTAGAGAAAGAGGAGAGGTTATCTGACCTGGTAAAGATGCCCAGAGGCAGGCATCTGCTTACCTCTGTGGTTGGACCCAGAGGGTTCAGACACACTTGGAAGGCTCAGACACACTGTAATTATCTATTGCAGATCCCTGCAATCAGAGGGTCCAGGGGAACAAAGTTCATCTTCAGAGGGTGGGTGTCCTGCTTCCGAATAGCTTCTGGCCTCCTCTGCGGATGGCTCTTCTAAGAATGTGTGTGTGTGTGTGTGTGCGCGGGTTTTAACACACACGATTTTTCCTCTTATTTTCACAATAATAATCATAGGAGCCTGGGATATGGCTGGGATATGGCTGGGATATGGCTGGGGTATGGCTGGGATATGGGGACTCTTCTTACTCTTGAGAGTTTATCTCACTTTCTCTTAATAAGTCTGGGGATGCCTTACTTAAAAAGACGAGGGGGGGTTAGCCGGGCGTGGTGGCGCACGCCTTTAATCCCAACACTTGGGAGGCAGAGGCAGGCGGATTTCTGAGTTCGAGGCCAGCCTGGTCTACAGAGTGAGTTCCAGGACAGCCAGGGCTACACAGAGAAACCCTGTCTTTAAAAAAAAAAAAAAAAAAGCCAGGCAGTGGTGGTGCACACCTTAAAACCCAGCACTGGGATGCAGAAGGACCTTCATGCGCTCAAGGTCATCCTTGGCTACATAGTGAGTTCTAAGTTAGCCTGAGCTACAGAAGGAGGCACTGCCTCAACAATAAAGAAACAACCACTGTAAATTAGTCTTTAAATAGGTGAAGGCAGTCAGGCAATGGGGGGGGGGGGCAGGGGGTAGAGAAGAGGAGGGGCAAAGGAGAAAGAAAGAGAGATGGCTTAGTGGTTACGAGCACAGGCTGCTCTTTCCAGAGGACTTGGGTTCAATTCCTAGCACCCACATGGAAGCTCACAACTGTATGTAACTCAAGTTCTAGTTCTTCTTCTTCTCTTCTTCCTCCTCCTCCCTCCTCCTCTTCTTGTTTTTCGAGACAGGGTTTCTCTGTGTAGCCCTGGCTGTCCTGGAACTCACTCTGTATACCAAGCTGGCCTCAAACTCAGAAATCTTCTTGCCTCTGCCTCCTAAGTGCTAGGATTAAAGATGTGTGCCACCACCACCTGGCCTGTAACTCTCTCCAATACCCTCACATAAGGCACACATCCAGGCCAAACATCAATAAACATAAAATAAAAGTAAATTAATTTTAAAAATAAGGGAAGAAGTAGAAGTGGGGTTCTTGTTTTATATTATTATTATTATTTAATGTTTTTGAGACAGGGTCACACTACAAAACCCAAGCAAGTATCAATTGATCTGCCCCAGTGTTGGTTTGTTTATTTTTAGGGGGAGGGGGATTCATCTATCTCAAGTCAGACAGCACTGGGTGAGGCTGGAGACTTGGGGGGGGGGGCCAGGGTGCTTCTCCATGACAGGCCTGGAGCCAGAGGTGTAGGGAGGAAGCCATGAAATGTGGAGTGGCTCTGGGCTGGGCCCCCCTGGGAGCCCCCCCCCCCAAAGAGACAAGTTAGTGGCTGCCGCTGTCCTCCAGAGCTTTATGGGAGGTCTGTTCATCAGTAGGTCTTTCCATGCTGAGTCATAGCTTACAGACAGAGTTCCTGCTGGGAGGCCCAAAGTAGGGAGGGTCCTTCTGTCACTCACGTGTTCTCTCTCCGGCTCTTTCTCTGTCCACCTTCACCTCTGCACTAGATAAGACAATGGCATCTGCTACGGGACATTGCCTCAGCCGCTCTTTGCCTGTTTAGTCAGTTGCATCTGTATTTCTCTCCTAGAGTCCTGACTACTACAGAGCATCTTCTGGTCCACCCGCCTGCACTCTTTTTTTTTTTTTTCTTTTTTTCCCTTGTTCTGGTCAACCCCGCTCGCTCCCACCTGCTCCGCTCGCTCCGGCCAGCCCCGCTCGCTCCGGCCAGCCCCACTCGCTCCGGTTGGCCCCGCTTGCTCTGGTTGGCCCCACTCGCTCTGGCCCCGCTAGCTCCAGCCGTCCCAGCTTGCTCTGGCCATCCGAGTTCGGCTCCGCTCGCTCCGGACAGCCTGGCTTGCTCCAGTTGGTCTCTCCGGTCCAAGGATTCATTTCTTATTATTCTTCATGAGTACGCTGTAGCTGACTTCAGACAGCACCAGAGGAGGGCGTCAGATCTTGTTACGGGTGGTTGTAAGCCACCATGTGGTTGCTGGGATTTGAACTCATCACCTTCGGAAGAGCAGTCAGGTGCTCTAACCCGCTGAGCCATCTCACCAGCCCCGCCTGCACTTTCGGCTCCTAATGACATTTTTGACAATTGATTCTATCTCTGTTTTCTCCCTTCTGGCTTTAAGTCATCCTCAAATCTAATCTCTGAGCCATTAATAAACTACTCAACCTTCATTAATAAACTACTCAACGGAAGCATAAAGAGACCTCAGTGAGTGTCTGAGACTCTCACCAGAGACTTGTCCCAGGCTAAACTTAAACGAAATTCTTTTGTTCCCTGGTATCTAAAGACAGTGCTGCTCGTACACCAGGCTGGCCTCAAACTCACTATGGAGAGGAAGATGATCTTAAAGGTCTGATCCTCCTGATTCCACAAGAGCTAAGATTGCACGGGTGAACTGCCACGCTAGTTTGCAGGATGTTTTGGATGGAACGCAGGACGCTGTGTAGACTAGGGGTTTCGCGCATGCGTGGAGCTTCATTCATGATAGGATCAACTGAGCAACATCGCCAGCTCCTTCGTCAAAATGCTTCTGAAACAAAGTTCAGCTGTGGCATGGCTTCATTTTCCACACACTTCTCCAGAATAGGATTCCTCAGGAGGGTGTGTGTCTGTGTACTGCCATGTACTGTATGCACACAGTAAGACTCATCTGCACCAGCACAAGTGGAGACCAGAGCTTGACTTCGGGATGACTTTCTCCACCCTTCTGTTCTGAGACAGGGTCTCTCACTGAACCATTGCCATCGTGGCTCCCTTGTCTGGCTAGCGAACCCCCCTGGGATTTGCCTATTCCTGCTTCACAAGCCCCCGGGGTTACAAACAGGTGACACTGCGGTACAACCAATTTATGTTTATCCCTGACGAGCTTACAAATGAGACTCGGGCTATGGTTCTTTTATTTGGCCTTGACGGTTACTGAAGGGTCACCCCTAATCTACTTTTCTATCTGCTGGTCTGGCTACCTCTCTAGCGGAGCTCCCCAAATACTTGCGTTTCTCCCGGCCATGTGCTCACTGTACCTCTCCTCTCAAGATGCCTTCTCCTCTCTCACCTCGTGGTCTCTCCTCCTCTTCCCCTTGCTTCTCCACCCCAAACCAGGTCACTCAAAAAACCCACCTACCTCTAATCCCTCCAGTAATTGGCTGTAGTCAATTTTATTTAACCAGTAGTTTTAAATCAAGGAACAAGGTTTGCACAACAAAAGCTCGTAACCTAGAGAGAATTCACTTGTGGGCCTAGACCTCCGGTACAGAATTTAGCATTACAATACAGAGCAACATATCAGAGGACCCCACACCAGCTTTTATCTAAGTTCTCAGGATCCGAACTCAGAGCCTGAAGCACCTGGTTTTCCTGATGGCGCTCAGAGTAACTTGAGGCATACCTCTGCAGCCCCCATTTTACAGCGAAGCCTCCGTTAGAGTAAAACTACCTGGCCTTCGTTAACCTCATAAAAGACCTGCTAAAGATAAGACTTACAGGCCAAAATAACTTTTCTGGCTTACTTTTATCTAATTCCTGGGGTGTCTGAGAGCCCCCCTAATTCCTGCTAACACCTTTATCTGGAGACTCTTGGACTATTGGACAGGACATTTAATATCTGAGCTAGTCCAAACATACCTAAGGTCCCTTCGGTTTTAAAGACCAATTGTGTCTCTTATGGCCAACTGTGACGTAATCACGGCTTAACCTAGCTAAGGTGAACCTTTTAAAGAAGGGTGTAAAGCCCCCTCAACAGCTAAATATTTTTCACAGAGGTTTCAAGGAAAAATTATTATGCTTGTCCCTCAGCTACTAGTGCCAACTGAAGTGACCAAAACCAGTACTGGTGCCCGTCCTAGGGCTGTGAAACGTGGGACTCTGCTTGGGGGATTAACCGAGACCCCCACACACACCTAACAATTTCAACCTCTGTTAATAATTCCTGCACACAGCCCCAGACTTGTAACCCTATTATAATCCTAGTTAAAGAATGCGACGGGGCTGGAGAGATGGCTCAGCGGTTAAGAGCACCTACTGCTCTTCCAAAGGTCCTGAGTTCAAATCCCAGCAACCATATGGTGACTCACAACCACCCGTAAGAGATCTGACGCCCTCTTCTGGGGTGTCTGAAGACAGCTACAATGTACACACATATAATAAATAAATAAATAAATCTTAAAAAAAAAAAAAAAGCATGGGGCCAACCACGGACTTATGGTGTCTGGGATGCAGGAATAGCATGGGCATGCAGAATATAGAGAAGGGTATTGACCTTGGGATGACATTCACGATACAACGCTGCCAGGTCAAAGCTCCTGTCCCTTACATGCAACTGGTCCCAAGGACGAGCAGTGCTACTTCTCCAAGCCAAGCCAACGCATTAGATCTAACTCATCTCCTTGACATGGTACAGGCTACCTATTTTCTCCTTAATTCTACCAATGCTAACCTAACGGCTGATTGCTGGCTATGTCTGAACCCTAAGCCACCTTTTTACATAGGGTTGGGTCTCCTGGATAAACCATCCTTTCAAATGGCTTAGATCAGTGTCTCTGACTGATGGGACAACCTGTCCCTGGGAGACCCCTCCCCCCTTATTCTGGGGGACATCCAGGGAAACACCACACAGTTTCACTCCCATAACTACCCCTTGAATAAGACCCTTTATTCATTCGTTGACATGTAGAAGCCATGATGTATATTAGTCCAGGAATCCTGTAACTCCCACAGCTTAAGCAACTCCCACCAGTTAGCTGCCCCTTGGGGATCTTGGTTTGCCTGCAACACTGGACTATACCATTGTCTATCTCCTGGTCTCTTCATCAGTAATAATAGCCCCAACTTTGTATTTTAGTACAGATTGCCCCAAGGGGAGAGAACCTTAAGCAGCACCCCCTTGAGGCTCCGACATAAAAGAGCAGCTCCTATCCTTGTCCCTGTGCTGGTGAGACTGGGCACAGCTGGCTCTACTGCCCTGGGAGCAGTGGCTTTAATCACCAGCCAAACCAATTACCATCACCTCTCTGAGGCTGTTGAAAAGGACCTCCTCTGCCTTCAGGCGGCAATCTCATATCTCGAACAACAGGTAGACTCCAAAACAGAAAAGGGTCAAACTTCCTGCTCCTAAAAAGGGTGGGGTGGGGGCTATGTACTGTCTGTTTCTATGTCAACAACCATTTGGGCGTTATCAAAAAACGCTACAAGAGCTGAAAACAAGCTTCACTGAGAGACAAGAAAGGCAGCAATCATACTTTTGGTTTCATAGACTTTCAGTTGGTCCCCGACCCAGGTTAGCTATGTTGATGTCGGCCATAGCTGGACCGTTACTGGTACTTTTCCTGTTGTTAATACTTTGATTCACCTTATCCAAGATAGATTCTCTAGCACTAGGATGACGTTGCCCAGGTCTCAATATTCTCCCTCAGAGGGTGATCAGAGTGGATCAAGGGTTTGATTCAGTTACCACTCAGAGTGGGGAATGAAGAGCCCAGAGTAACTCCGAGCATCCCCTGCGACCCCCATTTTACCCTCAGGCCATATATACTCTTTTTCACTTACAGTAAAACCACCTGGCCTGTGCTAACCCCATAAAAGTCGAGATAAGACCGATGCCCTAGAGTAGCATTGGGCCTATATTGTAAAAAGTCCCATCCTAGGAGTAACCTCCTATGAATTTCTCCTTTATTGTCCCCTGAACATCTGCTTGTGATTTTATGACTCAAAGGGAGACTTGCTCCTGCTTTTTCAGGGTCGTGGCTGTCAGCTCCGAGTCTGACCTCAACCCTAACTGGTTAGCATTTTCCCTCAGTGAATAAAGTTGGTTTTGGTTTATTTCTGACTTTGGTGGTCTTTTCTCATTATTTGAGTGCCCCCTGTGGCTCCAAAGGTGACCACCAAACTATTTATTCCTACCCTAGTGCTTAACTGCAGGGATGGAGGCTGCTTTTACTACCGCAGCAACCATGAAGCTATTAGCAGCCAAACCAACTCAGGTTTTTGTCCTCTGCCTCCTCTCTCTCTCTCTCTCTCTCTCTCTCTCTCTCTCTCTCTCTCTCCCCTCCCCACTTTCTGTCTCATACAAAGTGAGACAAATTTGGTAAAATAAGAGGAAACCTCTAATTGGTTTATCTCAAGTTTAGGGAACAGTTTACCCTGCCAGGAACAGCTCTGGAGAAAATGGCTGCGGTTATCTAGAGGTCAGCCGGAGAACCTTGGGTACAAACAGTAACTCTGGTCGAAGGGACGGGCAGTCTCTAGCTTATCACCTGGTTTTGATCCAGATGTTTAAGTTGGCTGCTGAGCAAATGCTAAATCTACGGAGAAAGGGAGAAAGACAAACACCAATTCTGTTCTCTAGCCACGCCTTCCCTCAAGCCCTCCATGATGAGGTCAGGGAGGTAGTTCAGGGCTGAGGTGGCCCTTGCATGGAAGATACAAGGACCAAGGTGCCCTGCTGGGAGAGGAAAGAAAGGAGGGAGGGGGAGAGTTTTAAAAAAGAGGAAGAGAGGAAGGAAGAAGGGAAAAAAAAGAAAAAAAACGAACCATGATCTCAGAGTCTCTCTAAGCTTCTGGCTTGAGCCTTTTGGCCTCAGGGGAGCAGGGTTTGAGAAGGCTGAACTGAAGCGTTTTCCTTCCCAGCAGCTGCTTGTCCACAGGGACTAAGTCCTAAATCTGCAACGTTTACTTAAGGCAGGAGGATCGGGCTGGTGAGATGGCTCAGTGAGTAAGAGCACCCGACTGCTCTTCCGAAGGTGATAAGTTCAAATCCCAGCATCCACATGGTGGCTCACAACCATCCGTAATGAGATCTGGCGCCCTCTTCTGGAGTGTCTGAAGACAGCTACAGTGTACTTACATATAATAAATAAAATAAATCTTTAAAAAAAAAACCTCTTTAAAAAAAAAAAAAAAAAAAAAAAAAAAAAAGGCAGGAGGATCAGGAGCTGAAAGCCACCCTCTGATGCTTGGCACTTTTGAGGCCTTCCTGACATACAGGAGACCCTATCTCTACACATCCCACACTTAGCAGTGGCTAGTGTCTTGCTAATGGCCCAGGAAAAGCTAGAAAGCAACTTCTAAAATCTGGATGGTTGGACTGTAATAAGGACTGGAGAAAAGAAGAAAGCAGAATTCAAGAAGTCAGGGCGCAGAGTAATGGTCGGCTTTATGCTGCCCTACAAATGTAGCCCCATTTCTGCAAACAGCTTTGAGATTTTAAGGGGGAAAAAAAAAGGTCCATTAAAATATCAAGAAAGAGCCGGGCATGGTGGCGCACGCCTTTAATCCCAGCACTCGGGAGGCAGAGGCAGGCGGATCTCTGAGTTCGAGGCCAGCCTGGTCTACAGAGTGAGTTCCAGGACAGCCAGGGCTATACAGAGAAACCCTGTCTCAAAAAAACAAAAAACAAAACAAAAAATATATATATCAAGAAATCCGGGCAGTGGTGGTCCACTCCTTTAATCTCAGCACTTGGGAGGCAGAAGCAGGTGGATTTCTAAGTTCAAGGCCAGCCTGGTCTACAGAGTGAGTTCCTGGACAGCCAGAGCTACACAGAGACACCCTGTCTGGGGGGGGGGGAGATTGGAAGGAAGAAGCAGAGCTGGGGAGGCAGAGACATGTTGTGTGACAAGACTTCTCCTGGGGAGTCTCGATACACACACACACACACACACACACACACACACACACACACACCCCTACTCGCTCCAAATAAGGAGCCCACAACAGACCAAAGTCCATCTTGGTGAACCATGGCTTTTACTGGATTTACTCACAGGAGTATGGGTTACTTAAAAGAGCAGAAATGGCTCAAAGACAGCTACATAATCAAAGCCCAACCCAGGATGGCTGACCACTTCCAAAAGCTTGGAACCTGGAGCACAGTACACAGCCTGCTGGCAGGTCACCAGGCTGGAGACTGTCCTTTCCAAATGACTTGGTTGGTCTAAACCTTTTCTAGGCAGCTTGGCTGGTTTTTGCTAGCTCTGGGCAGCTGCTCTGGTTTCAAATGTTCTCTGAAGCTTGTCTTGTCTGAGAGTGACTCTCAGCAGTCTTCATTGTTTATTCTGACAGGTAAATCTGCTCAGTTTCAGGGACTTCCTGACGTTGTTTTACGTCTGTTTACCTTTCTGCTTATGGAGCTTCCCTGGGGGATAAAAGAACAGCTCAATCAAAGGAAATGGTTTCACAACAGACAGGAAGAGCCTTGGGGCTTGCTCCCAGCCTGCCTAGCTGGTGTCTCTGTCCCATTCAAAAATATTTTTGATGGCTCACATGAAGAATTTTTGCTATTGTTACTTTTTTTTGTGTGAGGTGATCTCATGTAGTCCAGGTTGGACTCAGTCTCACAGCAACCCTCCTCCTGCCTCTGCCTTCTACGTGCTGTGATTGCAAGCATGTACCTCCATGTCAACTTATGGAAGACTCACTGTTGCAGATCAGGTATAGACTGTCTGCCCAGTGTACACAAGGCCCTGGGTTTGATCTCAGTGCTGCCAGAAAGGAGAAAAACACTCACAGATCTGATGGCTCTCTACAAGATCTCCCCAGAAAATGTGCCCCACTCCTTCTCACATCCTCCCACCATGACCTTTACAAAGGCTGCACGGCTCTCTCCTGATTGACAACAGCATGGTGCTTCAGTCAACCCAAAAAGCAACCATTCCTGCCCCATGCTGCCTAAATCACCCAGCACAGGCTACATATTTACAATTGACTCTCACAGGTTGAGGAAGTACAGTGGACAGTTTGGAAACCTGTGCACAGTGGACCCTAGACCCTGGCCCTTCATCCTCTGAGCACAGCCACCTTGCTGGGTCATTTTAATTCTGAGTCTGTAGCTATTCTTACTGTGTCAGAGCACCATTCAGATGCTTCATGGAGGAAGGGTGGAGATCTCAGACCCTGTGTGCACAGGGCAGAAGAATTTCCTGGTCTTTTGTGTCAAGTATGATGTGGGGCTGCAAACAGAAAGGGGAGATAGCTTCACTTTTAAAGTGGATCTATAAATAACCTACATTACATATCTGCTTGCCACTTAGAGTCTGAAGATTTATCTTCCTCCATCTCCGGAGCATGGAAAGGAGCCAAGCTCCTGGACCCACGTCTTCCTCATGCCCCAGCTCACTGCATGAAAGATTGTTCTTTCCAAGGTCAGCATGGGCAAGAAGTCATCAAAGGAAGCCATGAATGAAACTCAGCTCATCAAGTCTGGTATTCTTGAAGCCCTGGGTTAGATCACCAAACCAACATAGCAGAGTGGCTCATGCTGGTAATTCTAGCACTCAGGAGAGGTAAGAGGATCAGAAGTTCAAGGTTACCAGGCGTGGTGGCACATGCCTTTAATCCCAGCACTCAGGAGGCAGAGGCAGGCAGATTTCTGAGTTCAAGGCCAGCCTGGTCTACAAAGTGAATTCCAGGACAGCCAGGGCTATACAGAGAAACCCTGTCTCGGAAAAAAAAAAAAAAAAGAAAGAAAAGAAAAAAAGAAGTTCAAGGTCATCCTCCATTTATGTTAGCTCTAGGCTAGCCCAGACTTCATGAGACTGCCAGAGAGAGAGAGAGAGAGAGAGAGAGAAGGGATAGGGGAGAGGTCTTCAGAGAGCTAGGCAATTTCACTTTATCCTTTTGACTTAACTTTATGTCAAATTAACAAGTATCAGAAAAAGTCATGAAAAAATTTAATAGATCAACAATATTCTTGGTCTCCAATAAAAGCTGGGCGTTGTCAAGTACTTAGTATAGGGGCATGCACTTGCCAGGTACAATGTATATGTAGATGTCAGAGGTCGACCTATCCTGTAGGCCTGGGGACTAAACTCAGATCATTGGTGTTGGTGGCAAAGCCCCTTCCCATAGAGCCATCTCTTCCCAAGGAGCCCTCTCACCAGCCCTGGAGTACTCTCTTGAAGAGTGAGTCTATAGATTATCTGTGCCTTCCAGTCGTCTTTGAATACTTTGTCTCCCTCGATTGTAGAATTCTGGCAGTGACACGGATGACTGACATCCAGAAAAACATGACTTGCATGGGATGAGGATGGTGCGGCTTGGTGCTGTCCTGTCCTCTCATGTGTGATGACTTGGCATCCATTGGCAAAGCCATTTCAATGTCTTTCATGGAAAATATGTATCTCCAGATGAACTAGTCTGATGATCTATCATCTGGCTAGTCATGCATGCATATATATTAGTTTGTTGTTTTGGTTCTGAGATAGGGTCTCATTCTGTAGCCCAGGTGAACCCAAAACTGTCTGTATAGCTCAGGATAGCTTTGAAATTATGGTAATCCTCCTACCTCAGTCTAGTCAGTGCTAGGATTATGTTTGTATGTGTGTGTGTGTGTGTGTGTGTGTGTGTGTATTTCTTTCAGGCATATATAGAATCTCACTGATGGTATCAGTTGGTAAGAAAATAAAATATAGCCGGGCATGATGGCGCACGCCTTTAATCCCAGCACTCGGGAGGCAGAGGCAGGCGGATTTCTGAGTTCGAGGCCAGCCTGGTCTACAAAGTGAGTTTCAGGATAGCCAGGGCTACACAGAGAAACCCTGTCTCGAACAAAAAAAAAAAAAAAAGAAAAGGAAATATATGATAATTATTTCATATGTCTTTGAGGTTGTGACTTTTGAGAATTACCTTTAACACAAGACTACTTAATGGACCTTTTGTTTCACACATAGTAACTTATATTTATTTATTGAGACATGGTCTAGTCTAGATAGATAGCCCAGGCTGGCCACAGACATTCTGGATCATTCTGCCTCTTCTTCGAGAATGTGAGCTTTACAGATGTGCACCACCATGCCTACCTCGAGCATTATTGCTACCGTTATTACCTTCCTTCCTTCCTCCTTCCTTCCCTCTCCTTTCTCCCTGCTTAGTGTACAGACATTTCTTCTCACAGATACCAACAGGCACCCTGAGACACTGTGTGTTCCTAGTGCTAGGGAACATCTCTTACCCAGAAAGTAAGTTACTATCAAAAGTGGTGTTGGTGCCACGCCCTGCTCCCACTCCCCTTCCCAGTCTCCTGGCTGCAGCCTTATGCCCTGAAAGGAAGGTGAGATGCCAGTTCTGCAATGGGGGCTCCAAGAGACTCCCAAATGCTGTTGCTTCTCTGTTTGTGATGTTAATAACCCTTCTAATGAACTCCTTTTTTTTTTTTTTTTTTTTTTGGTTTTTCTACACTTGATCTTAGCCAAAAGGCCGAGAAGCGATTTTTTTTTTTTTTGGTTTTTCGAGACAGGGTTTCTCTGTATAGTCCTGGCTGTCCTGGAACTCACTCTGTAGACCAGGCTGGCCTCGAACTCAGAAATCTGCCTGCCTCTGCCTCCCAAGTGCTGGGATTAAAGGAGTGCACCACCAAGCCCGGCTGTGAAACAGTTTTGAAACATCAAAAATAGATCTGCAGAGAGAGGATAGATCACAGGTTGAGCACCCCTAATCTAGAATGTAGAAACCCAAAATGCTCCAAAATTGGAAACTCTTTTTTCATGGTATAAAATCTACCATGCAAATCTTTGTTCCCTGCACAAAAGTACTTAAGATACAGTATAAAATTATCTTTGGGTTACGTATATAAATTATAGAGTGAATGAATGACATTAGTCCTGTCTTAACAACATCTCATCTGTATATACCATAATGAAATAATAATCCAAGATCTGAAAAATTAAGATGAAAAATCTAAAGTTCTTTGGGTCCTGAGCAGCTTGGATCTGGGAGATACACAGCCCATAATAGCAGCAGATGTTAGGACTGGGAGCCAGGAGGAAGTGGGGTGATCCCCAGGGACAGGTGAGGGGCTCTTGTGCTTTGGAATGGTTCAGTGGCTTTTCCCCTTCAGTACTTTTATTTTTTTTAAGATTTATTTATTTATTTTATGTATGTGAGTACACTGTAGCTGTACAGATGGTTGTGAGCCTTCATGTGGTTGTTGGGGATTGAATTTAGGACTTCTGATTACTCCAGTCAGCCCCTTCACTCAGGCCCATTATACATAAGTACACTGTCTTCAGATGCACCAAAAGAGGGCATCAGATCTCCTTACGGATGGTTGTGAGCCACCATGTGGTTGCTGGGATTTGAACTCAGGACCTTCGGAACAGCAGTCAGTGCTCTTACCTGCTCTGGCCAGCCCACTATTTTTTTTTTTTTAAGTATTATCAGCTAGGTATGATGGCGAATACCTTTGATCCCAGTACTCAGGACACAGAGCTGTGTGGATCTCTGTGAGTTCAAGGACAGCCAAGTGTGTTCTCCATAGCAGGTTCCAGGCCAGCCAAGGCTACATGGTGAGACCCTGTCTCAAAAATATATAAAATACATTTGTTTTTAGCCTTATGTGCTCATGACATTCAGGCATATGAATGCCTCATCATATATGCAGAGGTCGAGGACAACTTTGTGGAGATAATTCCCTCCTTCTACCTACACGTGCATTATGGGAATCAAATTCCAGTTGCCAGGTTTCCACAGAACGCGTTTCCACTCCAAGCCACCTCACTGGACCTTATGCAGGGCATTGCCTGGTGTTCTGGTACACAGATCTACAGAGGTAACGAAGCTACAGAGACACAAAGAATGCAGGTAACACCAGGAGGAGTCAGGTCTCCGGATGGAATCCACGGGAATGCCTGCCTTGTGGTGTCTAAGACAGGGTCCTGTGTGGGGCCGGCTGGCCTTGAGTTCATGTCAATCTTCCTCCTTCTGTCTCTGTAAGCATGTACTACCATGACCGCCTATGCTGAACATTACTGTTGAGGAACCAGGACAAAGGGTTAGTCCCTCTGTACTGTTCACTGCACGTAAACACGAATATTTTATTGTCTCTGTTTAAAATATCCTCTTTTTAAAGAGGAGGGAGGCAGTCTCCTGACCTTGGGGGACGTAAGTGCTGAGGCCAGTGTTGTTGGGGTATCACAGCATCTGAGGACTCCCATGCCTTCAGCTCTGTAGGGCTATGTGAGACCCTTCAGGCTTTGGAGCATAGTGTGGAAGTCCCCTGCATCCACTAGTCCCTGCACACTCAGAGGAGCATCCTTTGAACCAGGAGAGATGAAGTGAGCAGTGCTAATGGGACTAGCTAGCACTGTCCCAGTACTCCTTAGGACCTGGTGACGTGAGTGGCCGGTGACTGCTAAGCCTTGCGAAGGGTTGAAATATTCTAACTAAGGGGCTTTCTTAGTTGTCTCTGGGGTCCTCTTTGTTCTTGCCCAGTGACCTTTTGTCCCCAAATCTGGCATAGGTATATAAGAACCTCATCTACAGCTTTAATTAGAGAACAGATTCCTACTGGGGTCTCCCAAGCCAGTAGCACCCACAGTGAACCTTTGACCCACCACAAAGGGCCTTGACATTTCAGTCCTCGGCTACCTGAGAACTGTTGATCCATTTTTAACCCCCTGACTCCAGAGGCCCCTGAAGGAAGGAGAAGGCTGGGCCACCGAGGCTGTATTGTTCTGAGCCAGCATTGTTCAGGTCCGCGCTGACCCAGAAGGTCCCTGGAGCCCAGGGGAATCCAGCCCGGTTGTTTTTCCCAAGCCCGGCTGGGTCCTTCAGGTGTGAGTGGCCGTGCTGAGGCCACGTAGGTTACTGTGGCATTTCTGCAGCAGGAAAGAGGAAGGAACTGTGACCTGTGCTGCAGTGGCATCAACAATGTCCCCAGCAGCAGCAGCAGGGACAGCGGAAGAGAGCTCCAGTTTCCATAGTGATAAATCACAGGGAAGGGAGCTCGCTCCAGGATTTTTCCCTTCTCTTGGTTCCCTGCAAACCCACTCCAGGCGCCAGGGTGGTTGGAGGCCTGGCCTCTAAGGGGTGTGTCTGGGTCTTCAGAAACATGAGTCCAGCATGGCCTGGCATGGAACCCCAGAATTCCTGACACTGAGACAGGAGAATTACATGGTTTTTGACTAGGCCACATAAGGAGTTCCAGTCCAGTCAGGATTACAGAGTGCAAGAAAGACCCTATTTTAAAACAACAAAAAGCAGCCAGGAGTGGTGGCACACACCTTGAATCCCAGCCCTTGGGAGGCAGAGGCAGGCAGATTTCTGGGTTCAAGGCCACCCTGGTCTACAGAGTGAGTTCCAGGACAGCAAGGGCCACACAGAGAAACCCTATCTCAAAAAATCAAAAAAAAAAAAAAAAGCAGGTAGAGATGGCTCAGTGGATAAAGAGTACCTGCAGCTAAGTCTGATGACCTGAGTTCGATTCCTGGTACCCAAATGGTAGAAGGTGGGAAGGAGAGACCCAGTGCCAGCAAGCTGTCCTGACCATACCAGGATATGTGCTAGATCATGCATGCTTCTACACTGATGGGTAGACAGACAGAGAGATGCACACATGGACACACATTTTGTTTGGTTTGGTTGGTTTGGAGTTTTTCCAGGCAGGGTTTCACTGTGTAGCCCTGGCTGTCCTGGGACTCACTCTGTAGACCAAGCTGGTCTTGAACTCACAGAGATTGTCCTGGCTTTCCCTCTCAAGTGCTAGGATTAAAGGCGTGCACCACCACTGTTCAACTTCAAACATGTGATCTTTAATGCCAAAAAGGAAAGAAAAAGGTGGTGCGGGGCAGGGGGGGGGGGCTGCCTTCGGTGAGCCCATGCTGAGGCATCCCTACCCCCTGAGGGACCAGTCTCATGATGGTATAGCATAGAATAGAGTTTATTTAGGGCATGGGGAGGGGAGTTGAGAGGGTAGTAGAGGCAGAGAAAGGCAGAGAGAGAGTAGAGAAGCAGAGGCCTGCCATGAGCACGTGGGGTGGGACAGAGGGGAAGGGGGGGAAGGGGCAAGGAAACAAAGCAGGAGCAAGAAGGGAAGAGGAAGAGATCAAGGAGGGGCAGGCAGCCCCTTTTATAGTGAGTCAGGCACACCTAGCTGTTGCCAGGTAACTGGAGCGGAGCTTAGACAAATTGCTAACCCCAGCCCTCTTTCTCTTTCTGTTTTGTTTTATTTTTGATACAGGATTTCACTGGCTGTCCCAGAACTAGCCAGGCTGGTCTCAAACTCACAGAGCTCTGCCTGCCTCTTCCTCTTCACGAGCTGCAGTGATGGGATCACAGGTGTGCACCACCATGGCCAGCTTGTTAACTTCTGCTGTTGTTGCTTTAAAGCAGAAGCCAGGGGTCTGAGTGATGCTTTGGCTGGTAGAGGTGTGAGCCTGGTAACCTGCATTCCACCCCAGAATCCAACTAAAGGTGGAGATGGAGAACCAGTTCTACAAAGCTACCCGCAGACCTCTATGTGTACCCCGTGGCACCCGTGCCCGTCTACTCTCTCCATGCACTCACTCACTCACGGGACAATAATTTTAAAAGATAATTAAAAAGCAAGCAAGGGTCAGCTGTGTGGAGTGGGGCCATAATCCTACCACTTGAGAGACTGAGGCAGGAGGGCTGGAGAGACTGTCAGCACTTAAAAACATTTTTGCTCTCCCAGACGGCCTAGGTTTGTGACTCTACAGGACACCTGGCCCATGGACATACATGCAGGCAAAATGACAGATTAAGTAACTGCGTAAATATCTAATAATATCTTTATGGTCAAAATGCCTTGATTTAAGCCGGGCGTGGTGGCACAGGCCTTTAATCCCAGCACTCGGGAGGCAGAGGCAGGTGGATTTCTGAGTTCGAGGCCAGTCTGGTCTACAGAGTGAGTTCCAGGACAGCCAAGGCTACACAGAGAAACCCTGTTTTTTTTTTTTCTTTTTTCCTTTTCTTTTGAGATAGGGGCTTTCTGTGTAGTCCTGGAACTTGCTATATAGACCAGGCTGCTATGCTATGCTTTAACTTTTTTTTTTTTTTTTTTTTTTTTTTTTTTTTTTTTTTTTTTTTTTTTTTTTGAGACAAGGTTTCTCTGTGTAGTCCTGGCTGTCCTGGCTGTAAACCAGGCTGGCTTCGAACTCAGAAATCTGCCTGCCTCTGCCTCCCTAGTGCTGGGATTAAAGGCGTGTGTCACCACGCCCCTACATGCTTTGACTCTTAATGGGTGTGCCGTGGCTGGTTATGCTCTGGCCCCTGAGCACAGTGCTAGGCACATTATCCCTAATATTTCCTTTGGATATATGTCCCTTTAAGATGGGCAGACAACAAAGGACCAGCATTTCTCAGAGTAGCATATGGTGGGCTCACACAGCCCTTCTGAATGTCCGCCATCCCCTCCCTTCCTTCCTGCTCTGCCTGGAAGTGGAAGAGATCCCACCTTCAGTTCTAGGCTACCAGGCTCAGCCTGGCCACATCTATGGAAGGAACCAAGAGATCGAAATGACCCACCCACGTGCAACCCAGAGGCCAACAGGCAAACTCCACCCAGGACAGCTTCCCCTCTGGCCCTACTTAAAAATGAAATCAAATTCCACAGGCAAATACAGAGAAACCCTGTCTCGAAAAACCAAAAAAAAAAAATCCACAGGCAAATGATTTAACACTAAATTGTGAAACAGCCAGTTCTTGACACTTAAGAAGAGATATTTCCACTGCTCATGGTAGCACTCAGGAGAAAGAGGCAGGTGGATCTCTGTAAGTTCCAGGTCAGCCTGCTCTACAGAGTGAGTTCCAGGACAGCCAGAGCCACACAGAGAAGCACTGTCTCCAAACCAAAGCAAACAAACAAACAAAACAAAACAAACCTGGGCTTTGGGAGTGGTGGCAAATGGACAAGAAGGGGCTTCTGGAGTGATGGAAAGTTCCTGAGACTGAATTGGGGTCACAGTTGCAAACTGTATATATTTACAACATACGAAGTCCTCAGACTTAGAAAATATAATAGAGGATGATCATCTAAAAATGAATTTCAGATAACAGGATGGAGTTTTAAGCCACGGCTGTAGACACGGGTGTGTGATCCAAGCTACTCAAGTGACTGACATAGGAAAGGCCAAGTTCGGGGCGATGGGCTACCGAGTCCAAAGCAAACGTAGGTAACGTACTGAGACATTGCTTCAAATCAAAATTGAAATGGGGATTGGGGTGTAGTGGTGCTGGACTTGCGGCATTCTTTCTTTCTTTCTTTTTTTTTTTTTTTTTGGTTTTTCGAGACAGGGTTTCTCTGTATAGCCCTGGCTGACCTGGACCTCACTCTGTAGACCAGGCTGGCCTCGAACTCAGAAATCCGCCTGCCTCTGCCTCCCGAGTGCTGGGATTAAAGGCGTGCGCTACCACGCCCGGCTTAATTTGCGGCATTCTTAAGGCTCTAGGATCAACCTTCAGTTGTGGAGGGCGGGGGACAGGAAATGTGTTTGTAAGTGCACCCCAGAATAGGAAAATCAACTCTGGAGAGCTGGCTGGGTGGTTAATAGCAGTTGCTGCTTTCTATCCATTCCCAGCACCTACATGAAGCTCTTGCAATTCCAGGACACGTCTACTGGCCCGCAAGGCACTAGTTTGCATGTGGTACACTTACAGGCACTCCACCTTAAAACAAAGACAAGCTTTTTAAGAAAGAAAGAAAGAAAGAAAGAAAGAAAGAAAGAAAGAAAGAAAGAAAGAAAGAAAGAAAGAAAGAAAGAAAGAAAGAGAAAGAGAGAAAGAAAGAAAGGAAGGAAGGAAAAGAAAAATACAAGCCACCAGTTGTGGTGGCACTAGGGAGGGAGAGGCAGGCGGATTTCTGAATTCAGTTGGAGGCCAGCCTGGTCTACAAAGTGAGTTCCAGAACAGCCAGGGCTACACAGAGAAACCCTGTCTCGGAGCCCCCCCACCCCCCCAAAAAAAAAAGCCAGGGAATGGTGACTCACGCCTTTAAGCCTTTAATCCCAATATTCAGGAGGCAGAGGCAGGTGGATCTCCTGAGTTTGAGGACAGCTTTGTTAGCATTAGAAGCGGTTTTACAGTCAGCCTCCGAATCCAGCTATGATGTCATCCTCAGGTGACTAGGACTCACTTGCGGCTGTTGCCATGGCAACCGCCCCATACTCCTGGCATGTGTCTCATTTGTACACGTCATTACCTGCCATTTACGTCACGGCCCGAATACAAGACAGAGGCCCTGACCCCTTGCCTTCTTTTCCTCTTTTTCCCCCCTTTTTTCTCTTCTTCGTCATACCCCCCCCCCCCCCCCCGGCCCGCATCAAAAAAGGAAAATCTCTTTTCGTGGGACTGTGCTGGCCTGGTGTGATCTGTCCGGAAAAGAGCTGCCTCCTAACTAACAAGCTTGGTCTGCAGAGAGAGTTCCAGAACAGCCAAAGCTACACAGAGAAACCCTATCTTGAAAAGAAAGAAGGGGGCTGGTGAGATGGCTCAGCGGGTAAGAGCACCCGACTGCTCTTCCGAAGGTGATAAGTTCAAATCCCAGCATCCACATGGTGGCTCACAACCATCCGTAACGAGATCTGGCGCCCTCTTCTGGAGTGTCTGAAGACAGCTACAGTGTACTTACATATAATAAATAAAATAAATCTTAAAAAAAAAGAAAAGAAAGAAGGAAAGAGAAAGAAAGGAAGAAAGAAAGAAAAGGAAGGAAAAGAAAGAGGGAAAAAGGAGGGAGGGAGGGACAGAGGAGATATAGCTGGGCATGGGGCTGGGCGTGGTGGTGCAGGACCTAATCCTAGCACTCAGGATGCTCAGGATGCAGAGGCAGCAAGCTTCAGGCCTCCAGACCTCCAAAGTCTGTCTTTCTTTCTTTTCTTTTTCTTTCTTTCTTTCTTTTTTTTTTTTTTTGAGACAGGGTTTCTCTGTGTAGCCCTGGCTGTCCTGGAACTCACTTTGTAGACCAGGTTGGCCCCAAACTCAGAAATCTGCCTGCCTCTGCCTCCCGAGTGCTGGGATTAAAGGCGTGCGCCACCACGCCCGGCTACAAGTCTTTCTCTGTATCTTAGGTTGGTCTTGTATTCTGGATCCTCCAATATCTGTCCCCACAAATGCTGGGATCACAGTCATCTACCACCATGCCAATGACATTTTGGATAAAATCTTTTAATAATGAGGTTTATGAAATAAAGATAGTAGAGAACTCCAACAAAGAGGTAACAAAGACCTCAGCTTGCTCCGAATTCTAGATGGCTCAAGAGTGTCCACCAGAGACAATCAGGAACCTGCACGTATAGTCCGGGTACTTTTCAGTCCAGGACTAAATGGCTTTAGCTTATCCTTTCCATCACCCGCCCCCGCCCCCATCCTTCAAAGTGACTCCAGAAAAAAAAAAAAAAAAGGAGAGAGAGAGAGAGAGAGAGAGAGAGAGAGAGAGGTCAAAACAAGACAATAAAAGGCAAAGGTTAACTGTGTGGTTCCTTCCATCCCGGAAAAAAATTACAGAAATTTGACAATGGCGCCATCTAATGGATATTAGAAAAATTGAACACACAGCCCTCCCTAAATCTGAAACATTTACAGCTATAAACTGGTTTTAAGCATAATGTGACAGCATTAGCCTGGGTTTCGAGCTTTTTAGGAGGCTGAGGCATAAGGACAAAAAAATTCAAGTCCTGACTTGGATATAGCCTCAGCAATTTAGCAAGCTAATGTCTCAAAACAAAAATAAAGGTTAGGGTGTTTATCGAGTGTGTTATGAGGCACTAGGTTCAATCCCAGTCTCTCTCACACACACAGTCATGCACGCTCACATGCACACACCATAGCTTATCTTAAGTACTTCTCTCTCTCTATCTTTTTGACACATTTATTTCTCTTTTCAGGATTTTGGGGGGTTTTTTGTTGGTTTTTTTTTTTTTTTTTTTTTTTTTTTTTTTTTTTTTTTTTTTTTTTTTTTTTTTTTTTTTTTTTTTTTTTTTTTTTTTGGTTTTTGGTTTTTTCGAGACAGGGTTTCTCTGTATAGCCCTGGCTGTCCTGGAACTCACTTTGTAGACCAGGCTGGCCTCAAACTCAGAAATCCGCCTGCCTCTGCCTCTGCCTCTGAAGTGCTAGGATTAAAGGCGTGTGCCACCATGCCCAGGATTTTGGCTTTCTTGGGGTGGGGAAGTTGTGATTATTTTACTTAATTTTAGACAGGGTCTCATGAAACTCAGGGTAGTCTCAAACTTGTTATACAGCTGAAGCAGGTCTTGAACTCCTGATCCTTCTGCTTCTATTTCCTGACAGCTAAGACACGGGGAGGTACCACTCTGGTAATTATTTATTTATTTATTTATTTATTTGAGATATGATCTGGTGTAGCTCAGACTGGTCTCAAACTCACTATGTAACTGAAGATGACCTTGACCCCCTTGCCACTACACTACGTCCCTAGTGTGCACTAGTGCACATAGCTTTTTACAGTGGTAGATACTGAACCTGGCATTTCATGCTTGCTAGACAAGCGCTCTGCCAACTGAGATGCAGCTCTAGGATCTCTCACCCTTAGAGCCTGAGGTTTTGCTATGTAATGTAGGTGTCTTAGTCAGGGTTTCTATTCCTGCACAAAACATCATGACCAAAAAGCAAGTTGGGGAGGAAAGAGTTTATTCAGCTTACACTTCCACACTGCTGTTCATCACCAGAGGAAGTCAGGTCTGGAACTCAAGCAGGTCAGGTAGCAGGAGCTGAGGCAGAGGCCATGGAGGGGTGTTACTTACTGGCTTGCTTCCCCTGGCTTGCTCAGCTTGCTTTCTTATAGGACCCAAGACTTCCAGCCCAGGGATGGCACCGCCCACAAGGGGCTAGGCCCTCTCCCCTTGATCACTAATTGAGAAAATGCCTTACAGCTGGATCTCATGGAGGCGTTTCCTCGAGGGAGGTTCCTTTCACTGTGATATCTCCAGCTTGTGTCAAGTTGACACAAACCCAGCCAGTGCAGTTGGTATATCTCATACTCACTCTGTAGCCCTGGCAGGCCTCAAATTCATAGTCAAAGTGTTAATAATAGGTGTGTATACCACAACTGGGCCCCCTTTTTTAAAGTGATTTTTTTTTGGGGGGGGGGGGGTGTTTCGAGACAGGGTTTCTCTTTATAGCCCTGGCTGTCCTGGAACTCACTTTGTAGACCAGGCTGGCCTCAAACTCAGAAATCCGCCTGCCTCTGCCTCCCAAGTGCTGGGATCAAAGGCGTGCGCCACCACACCTGGCTCTAAAGTGATTTTTTAAAAGATTTATTTACTATTATATGTATGTACACTGTAGCTGTCTTCATACACACCAGAAGAGGGCATCAGATCTCATTACAGATGGTTGTAAGCCACCATGTGGTTGCTGGTATTTGAACTCAGGACCTTTGGAAGAGCAGTCAGTGCTCTTAACCACTGAGCCATCTCTCCAGCTCTTAAAGTGATTTTTAAATATCTCATTGAGCATGGGTTTTTTAAAGAAGTTATGCAAATATTCTAAAATTAAATTGTGGCAATAATTGTGGGCTTTAATTAGATAGATTTTATGGGTTTTGTTTGTTTTGCTTTCATTTTTCAAGACAGAGTTTCACTGTGTAGCCATGGCTGACCTTGAACTCAGAGAACCTAGGTATTGGGATTAATGGTGTTTTCTGTCTCTCTCCCTCTCCCTCTCCCTCTCCCTCTCCCTCTCCCTCTCCCTCTCCACCACTGCCACCACTTCCCAGCCCAGGTGACCTTGTCTTAAGGAGCCTGGGAAGTCCACACACATCCCCACCAAGGCCTGTGGCTACTGACTGAAGATTGAGGGGTGGGACAGGAATAAAAGCCAGCTCTTATGCTGCAGTATGACACAAACCCAGGGCCCTTGACATCAGAAAGTGTGGAACTCAGCTGAAACTCCCGTCTTTGCTCAGGTCCTGCCTCAGCCTGTCTAACTTCCTAGTCTCTGCCTTCGTCACCTCTTCAATAAATCACACTCTGAAGAATACCTGGCAAGCTATGCTGCCCAGAAACCTAACCTCAACAGCTGGCTGTGAACTCTGCAGATATGACGACTCCATCCTCTGATGATATTAAAGATGTGAATCACACATCTCTTAAAGTGTTTTCCTGCTAAGCTTTTTCGTTTTTTCAAAGAGCTTTATTTACTTTTATTTTATGTGTATTGGTGTTTCGCCTACATGTGTGTTTAGGTGTCATATGCATGCAGAACCTATGGAGGCCAGAAGAGGGCATGATAGTCCCTGGATTTGAAGTTATGAATGGTTTCCAGATGTTATGTGAGTGCTAGAAATTGAATCTAGGTCCTTTTGAAGAGCAGTCAGTGCCTTTATCCATTTAAACATCTTTACATTTAAACATTAAAGCCATCTTTTTTTTTTTTTCTAAAAAAAATAAAATTAAATTAAAAAAGTATTTGATGGTCTGTGATGGCCTCTGGAGGCCCCAAGAACTACCAGCTTGGAACCCTGCCTCACCAGTCTCTTCTCAGTCCCCGTCTAGAACATAGGCAGAATATGAGTTGGGAGCCTGGTACCCTGACCTCCATTGTCTGGCTCTGGGCTCTGAGGAGCCTTGTGTGACCCCAAGAGCATCCTGCTTCCCTGTGAAGGACTGCGGAGACCCCTAGAACTACCAGCTGGGAACATTGCTCCACCAGTCCCTTGCCATTGGGTCCACCTGAGGCACAGCCAGAAAAGTCAGGTCCCCTGACTTCATTGCCTGTCCCATGGCTCCTCCCACCTTCCAGCCAACACCAGGGAAAACCAGGTGCTTAAAGGACAGCATAGGAACACAATCAATAAACCCAGGGCACTATGGCACCACCAGAGCCCAGCTCTCCTGCTGTAACAAGCCCTGGATATCCTAATAAAAATGAAGCATAGCCGGGCGTGGTGGTGCACGCCTTTAATCCCAGCACTCGGGAGGCAGAGGTAGGCGGATTTCTGAGTTCAAGGCCAGCCTGGTCTACAAAGTGAGTTCCAGGACAGCCAGAGCTAAACAGAGAAACCACCCTGTCTCGAAAAACCAAAAAAAAAAAAAAAAAAAAAAAAAAAAGAAGCATGAGAAGATGATCTTAAATCTAACCTTTTAAAAATGATAAAGGTCTTTAAAGAGGAAGTGAATAAATTCCCTACAGATACACAGGAAAATACATTCAAACAGGTAGAGGCATTAAAAGAGGAAACAAATAAATGTAAAGAAATAGAGGAAAATACAATCAAACAAGTGAAGGGTACAAGTAAAATTGTCCAAGACCTGAAAATGGAGATAGAAGCAGCAAAGAAAACAAACGGAGGCTATCCTGGAGATGGAAAACCTGGGGAAGAGAACGGGAACTACAGACAGAGCATCAGCAACACAAGACAGGAGATAAAGAGAGAATCTCAGATGCAGAAGATACCATAGAAGAAATTGATACCTTGGTCAAAGAAAATGCAAAATTTTTAAAGTGTATGACAAAAAACATGCAGGAAATTTGGGACATTCTGAAATGACCAAACCTAAGAATAATAGGAATAGAAGAAGGAGAAAATTCTCAGCTCAAAGGCACAGAAAACATCTTCAACAAGAAAATTTTCTGGCTGGGCATGGTGGCGTACACCTTTAATCCCAGCACTCGGGAGGCAGAGGCAGGAGGATTTCTGAGTTCGAGGCCAGCCTGGTCTACAGAGTGAGTTCCAGGACAGCCAGGGCTACACAGAGAAATCCTGTCTCAAAAAAAGAAAAGAAAAGAAAAGAAAATTTTCTGGCCGGGCGGTGGTGGCACATGCCACCTTTAATCCCAGCACTTGGGAGGCAGAGGCAGGCGGATTTCTGAGTTTGAGGCCAGCCTGGTCTACAAAGTTGAGTTCCGGGCCAGCCAGGGCTATACAGAGAAATCCTGTCTCAAAAACAAATACTCATCAAAGGAAAAATTCTTCAAGAGGACATCTCAATTCTAAAAAAAAAGAAAGAAAGAAAGAAAGAAAAGAAAAGAAAAAAAAAAAAGAAAATTTTCTGGGCTGGAGAGATGGCTCAGCCCGCACTGACTTCTCTTCCAGATGTCCTGATTTCATAAATCTTTTTTTTTTAAGATTTATTTATTTATTATATGTAAGTACACTGTAGTTGTCTTCAGACACTCCAGAAGAGGGCATCAGATCTCATTACGGATGGTTGTGAGCCACCATGTGGTTGCTGGGATTTGAACTCTGGACCTTCGGAAAAGCAGTCGGCGCTCTTAACCTCTGAGCCATTTCGCCAGCCCCCAGATGTCCTGATTTCAATTCCCAGCAACCACATGGTGGCTCACAACCATCTGTAATGGGATCCAATGCCTTCTTCTGGTGTGTCTGAAGACAGTTACAGTGTACTCGTACATAAAATGAATCAATCAATAATTTTTTTTAAAAAAAGAAAAAAAGAAAATTTCCTAACCTAAAGAAAGAAATGTCTATAAATGTACTATAAATGTGTATGAAGCTTACAGAACACCAAACAGATTGAACCAGAAAAGTCTCCTCCCACATAATAATCAAAACATTAAATAAAAAGAATGAAAAAAGAGTATTAAAAGCTGAAAGGGAAAACGGCCAACTAACAAACGAAGGCAAACCTATCAGATTTACATCCAACTTCTTTTTTGGGGGTCGGGGGTCGAGACAGGGTTTCTCTGTGTAGCCCTAGCTGTCCTGGAACTCACTTTATAGACCAGGCTGGCCTCGGACTCAGAAATTCGCCTGCCTCTGCCTCCCAAGTGGTACATCCAACTTCTTAACAGAAACTATAAAAACTAGAAGGGTCTGGGCAGATGTCTTGCAGACACTAAAAGACCACAGATGTCAACCTCAACTATTATACCCAGCAAAACTTTCAGTCACCATAGATGGAGAAACCAAGATATTCCATGACAAAAACAGATCTAAACAATATATTTCTACTAATCCAGCCCTATAGAGGATACTAGAAGGAAAACTAAAACACAAGAAGGGTAACTACACCCAAGAAAACACAAAAAAATTAATCATCTCATAGCAAAACCCAAAGAGGAGAAACACACACTATTACTACTAGTACTACTACTACCACCACCACCACCACCACTACTATCAAAATAACAGGAGCTAACAGTCATTGGTCACTAATCTCTCTCTCTCTCTCTCTCTCTCTCAAGATTCTTTTTAAAAAGATTTATTTATTATTATATGTAAGTACACTAGTTGTCTTTAGACACACCAGAAGAGGGTATCTCATTACAGATGGTTGTGAGCCACCATGTGGTTGCTGAAATTTTAGCTCTGGACCTCTGGAAGAGCAGTCAGTGTTCTTAACCACTGAATCATCTCACCCCTCCTTTTTAATATTTATTTATTTATTTATTTATTTAATGTATTTGAGTACACTGTTGCTGTCTTCAGACCCACCAGAAAAGGGCATCTGACCCCATTACAGATGGTTGTAAGCCACCATCTGGCTGCTAGGAATTGAACTCGGGACCTCTGGAAGAGCATTAATATCTCTTAACATCAATAGAATCAATTCCCTAATAAAAAGACACAGCCTGGGCTGGTGAGATGGCTCAGCCGGTAAGAGCACCCGACTGCTCTTCCGAAGGTGATAAGTTCAAATCCCAGCAACCACATGGTGGCTCACAACCATCCATAACAAGATCTGGCTCCCTCTTCTGGAGTGTCTGAAGACAGCTACAGTGTACTTACATATAATAAATAAAATAAATCTTTAAAAAAAAAAGACACAGCCTAACAGAATGAATGCATAAATAGAATCCATAATTCTTCTGTATACAAGAAATACACCTCAGCAACAAAGAATAGATATTATCCCAGAGAAAAGGGCTGGAAAAAGGTTTTCCATGCTAATGGACCCAAGAAACAAGCTGGAGCAGCTATTCTAATATCCAATAAAATAGACTTTCAACCAAAATTAATCAAAAGATACAGGTAAGGACACTTCATACTCATCAAAGGAAAAATCCTTCAAGAGGACATCTCAATTCTGAATATCTATGCACTATTACTAAAGTTTAAATCACACATTGAAGCATACAGTTCAACACCATACTCTCACCAATGAACAGGTCATTGAGACAGAAACTAGACAGAGAAATAATGAAATTAACAGAAGTTATGATACAAATGGATCTAACAGATATCTATAGAACATTTCATCCAAACATAAAAAATATACCTTCTTTTCAGCAACTCACAGAACCTTCTTCAAAATTGGCCATATAATTACTCATAAAGCAAGCAAGCCTCAACAGATACAAGAAGAAAAAAAACTCCTTGCATTTATCAGATCATCATGGATTAAAACTGTACTTCAACAACAATGGAAACAACAGAAAACCAACATATTCATGGGAGCTGAACAACTCTCTACTCAGTGGTCACTGGATCAGGGAAGAAAGAAAGAGAGAGAGAAAGAAAGAAAAGACTTTCTAGAATTCAGTAAAAATGAGGGCACAAGATACTCAAAGTTATGGGACACAATGAAAGTAGTTCTAAGAGGAAAGTTCATAGTACCAAGTGCCTTCATAAAGAAGTTGGAGGGGCTGGAGAGATGGCTCAGTGGTTAAGAGCACCGACTGCTCTTCCGAAGGTCCTGAGTTCAAATCCCAGCAACCACATGGTGGCTCACAACCATCCATAATGAGATCTAATGTCCTCTTCTGGTGCATCTGGAGACAGCTACAGTGTACTTATGTATAATAATAAATAAATCTAAAAAAAAAAAAAAAAAGAAGTTGGAGAATTCTCATACAAATTAAAAGTCCACCTGAAAGCTCCAAAGTAAGCAAACACACCCAAATGGAGTCAATGGCGGGAGATGATGAAACTCAGGCTTGAAATTGTTCAATTAGAAACAAAGAGAACAGTACAAAGAATCAACAAAACCAAGAATGACAAACAAAATAGACAAACGCTTAGCCACACTAATAGGCAGAGAGACAGTACCCAAATTAAGACAATCAGAGATAAAAAGGGACACATAAGGACTCCGAGGAAGTTCAAAGATTCAAAAGGTCTTCAAAAGCCTGTACTTCACAAAACTGGAAAATCTAAAAGGAATGGATGATTTTGTCGACAAATACTAAGTACCGAAGTTAAATCAAGATCAGGCAAACTATCTAAACAGCCCTATAACCCCTAAAGAAATAGAAGCAGTCATTAAAACTCTCCCAACCAAAAAATGCCCAGGGCCAGAAGGTTTTAGAGAAGAATTCTACCAGACTTTCAAAGAAGAGCTAATGCCAATACTCCTCAAACTATTCCACAAAATAAAAACAAAAGGAGCATTGCTAAACTCATTCTATGAGGCCACAGTCACTCTAAACCACAGGAAGACTTAACAAAGAAAGAGAACTACAGACCAATTTCCCTTATGAACATTGATGCAAAAATACTCAATAAAATATTTGCAAACCAAACCCAAGAACACAACGAAGACATCATCTACCAAGCAAGATGCTGGAGAAGCAGGAGGGTGGCCGGAGGGCCTTACAGAGCAGCCTGGTGTGACTTACCTCCAGAGGTGTTGAGAGGAGCTGAGAGCAATGTTGCTGAGGTTCTGGTCTGAACACGCCAACCTGAGAAGAGTGTGCCAAAGGACTCTCTGAATCCCTCCTCCGATTTCCCTCAGGCTGCATGTATAGAAGATGTACCTTATACATCTGGAACCTGTCTCTCACCTCATAGGCAGCTAGGAAGTGTGTGTGTGTGTGTGTGTGTGTGTGTGGTGTGGAAGTGTTGATCCCATTGGGTGAAAGTAAGAACACTATCACAATTTTTGAGCCAAATTGCTATGCTGGCTAAGACAATGAGGCCTGGCCAGGTCCATCCTTGGGATTCCTGGAGTATGTCACCAAGGTTCATTAATCGGAGGTTTATAAAGAAAGGCAAACCCCACAAAGCTACACATACTTTCCACCTTTGTCCAATCAGGGGCAAGCATACATCCTGACATACTCTCTGCTTATGTAACTCCAGCCTACATGTGATCAAGCACATCCTGTGCAGATGGGGCAACCAAGCTTGTCTAAAGAAGCAAAAACAAAAGTAGCTGTGCTCCGGCTCCGCGAATGGGGTTTACTTGTTAGAGGCATTTTTCATTTTCCTTTTAATGATCTCTTAATCACTGTAATTTAAGTTTAAAACATAACTTTAGCATCACAGTAGGAGGGGAAAGGGAGACAGAGAGAGAGAGACAGACGGAGAGAGAGAGACAGAGAGAGACAGAGAGAGAGACAGACAAAGAGAGAGAGAGAAACAGAGAGAGAGAATAAAAGATCCATTATCGGGGCTGGTGAGTGAGATGGCTCAGCTGTTAAGAGTACTGACTGCTTTTCTGGAGGTCATGAGTTCAAATCCCAGCAACTACATGGCGGCTCACAACCATCCTTAATGAGAAACAAATAAAAAAAAAATAAGCAAACCTATGGGCCGGAGTGAAAGGGAAGGGGAAAAAAGGGGGAAAGAAGGGGGGAAAAGAAAGATCCATTATCACCAAGCAGCAGATCCAAGTGAGATAGGAGACCTTGCGGTCTGAGCAGCTGTTCAAGTAATATGAAGGACAGTTAAACCAATGAGTCACGGGTCCTGTTGAGTAAACTTGTCTAAATCCTCTCATTTCCTGCGTGTGGTTGGGAAGAGGAATCTTAGAAGCCGAGCCCCATTCTGTAGTAGCTCAATTAACCATGGGCGATGGTGACACTCCAATGCGTCTCTCTGTCGTCTCATTCAAGGGAATGAGGAGCTGGCTGGACAAACTGTTATTCTCAGCTCTTATAATTTCTAACACACGTAAGCCTGATTCGATATTTTAAGAATTGACTCTGGGGCGGGGGCCAGCACTTGATGGGGCAAAGGCAGGTGGATCTCTGTGGAGCCAGCCTGGTCTACACAGAGAGTTCACGGCCAGCCAGGGCTACCTAGAGAGACCCTGTCTTGAAAAATCAAAGACGAAAAAACAAACAAGAATCAGGTCTCAAAATAATCACGTGGGAAATGAGTTGGGTTTTTTTTTTTTTCTTTTCTAATCTTCCCTTTTCTCTTTCAGTTCAGAACGCTGCAGTGGATTGTACGAGGGTGGAAATTAACGGTAAGTTTCATTTCCTGAAAGCATCAAAATGTTCAGCTAGCTGACTCTGAACATGAGCGTTCACTTTCGGAGACTTCTGTGTTTTTAGATCAGCAACCAAGAGCAGAGCTTTTCCTTTATCTGCTCGGAGGGCAGTGAGCTGAGGTTTAGAGTGGGCATTAATTGTAGCAAATTTTTTTTTCCACCTGAAACTTGGCCGGGCAAAATCCGAGACTGTTCTTACCATGAAAACCTCCAAACTTCCTTTGTTACCACTTTTAGCTAGAAAATCCTCCCGTGATTTTTGTAAATTTTTATTAATTTATTTACTTTTCAGGCTGGCCTCAAACTCTATTATGTGGCCAAGGCTAAACTAGACTAACTCCTAAACTCCCAAATGCTGGGATCCAGCCCACCATGCCCACTGAAAACCCCTTATAAACTAATGCAGGCAACTAGTACGATGCCCAGGAAGAGCTCTGCCATGGAGTCAGAGTGCTTTGCCGCTGCTCAGCTGGCAACCTGGGCACATGAACTGATGACTTTTGAGGGTGGTCTCTTTCATCGGGGAGAAGGGATGGCTCCAATCCTGGTTCCTCTGCAGTCTTTGCGGCACATCGGTCCTTCGGTGTAAGCTAACCACATAAAGTTGAAAGTGCTGTTGTGTGCAACTCAGTCTGGAAGGGTCTTTCCTCCCCTTCCAGGAGCAGGCAGCTTCTTTCTGCGGACTGTTCGTGATAAGATCTTGCTACATAGCCTGTATCGCTCTGCTTGGTCTCATGCTAACTCTGACAATCTGTTCTAATCTTCTCGCTCTTTCTCTGGCTCACTCTGTCTCCACCTGTGACTAGCTTGTTCTCTCTCTGTAACCTGTCTCACTATAATTGTCCCGGTAAAACTGCCTCTGAACTCCATGAACTGAACTGCCCCGAACTCCACTGTATTGTCTCTCAACTCAAGATCTCAACCAAACTGATGGACTTGAGCTCAGAGATCTGCATGCCTCTGTCTCCTGAGTGCTAGGATAAAGGTTGTGCCACTGTGCCTGGACCTCAACCTTTCTTTACCCAAAACTTGCTTTGTACCAGGCTAGCCTTGACCTCAGAGATCTACTTGCCTCTGTCTCCTGGGATTAAAGGCATGATTGCATTCCAACCAGATCACAGAGATCAAGACAGTCTTAGGATGTGAACCCTTCCCAGAAGAGCAGCCACGTAGCTGGATTAAAATTCTTCGGCAGTGGATGCCTGACTCACTGCCTCTCTGGTGTTTTTTTTTTTTTTTTTAATTCAATCTGGGCCACACTCATTCAGGGTAGGTCTTCCCACCTTACTCAATCCAATCCAGAAAATTCCTCGAAGACATGCCCAGAGGCAATCTCCGAGGTGATTCTAGATCCTGTAAATCTTACACTACTAACTATATATACTGGGCTTCATGTAGACCAGCCTGGCTTTGAACTCCCTATACAGCCAAGGATAGCCCTGAACTCCTGATCCCTCTTGCTTCCATCTCCCAAGAGCTATAATTGCAGGCATCATGCATGATCGAAGCTGTGTTCAGGATGGAATCGAGGACTTTGTAAGTGTGCGCTAGGCAAGCACTCCCCATGCAAGCTGCGGTTCCAGCCCTGTCCCTCCGGTGGTTTTCACAAATCCTTCTGTGTCATTTTTGTCTTCCCAGAATTACCTTCTCCAAATCTGAACTCAAGTATGAACGTGGTCAGGATGGGCCAAAATGTATCTCTGTCTTGTTCTGCCAAGAACACATCAGTAGACATCACCTATTCGCTCTTCTGGGGTACAAAATTCAAAGAAAGCAAGAGAAGAAGAGGGGGAGTTGTGTATTTCCACTTGAGGATCTCCAATGCCAACGAGACAGGCCCCTACAAATGCAAAATCAATGCTTCCAACGTGATGAAATACAGCCAGGATTTCAACTTCACACTCGCCAGTAAGTGCATCTGTATACAATGGAGGCTGGGTAGTCAGTGGGACTCTCTCCTGTGGTATGAAGCGCCCTTGGGGGTTGAAAGCATTCAGTCAAGAGTCTGGGAAGAACAGGGCTCATCCATTTAGCACAACTGCTACACGCTTTCTCCTTTTAATTCTTTTCCTTCTTGGTATTCCTGATCTGGGTCATCAGTCTAAAAGATGGTGCTCCCGGAAGCAGAGTGGATCCTCCCTGCTTAGCTTATCCTCTGGGAGGGCTCTTCACCTATCGATCGCCTAGTCCCTCCCTAATCTAATCAAGATTAGTTAGCAGACCAATCTTCAGCGTTCCCTTGGAGCCTGAAGCTTCTCAGCCAGCGGCCTTCCCGCCCAGCCACGCCTCCTTAGCTCTGGTTTTCTCTCTCTTGTCTTCCTAACCCTCGCTTTTAGCCCCACGCCAGTAGCCTCAGCTGTGGTCACCTCCATAAGGAGTCCCTGGGAGAGGGAGAAAGGAATCTAAATACATTGTACCTGCAGTTTCCTCATGAAGAACCACTGGTTCTCCAGGTCTACCAGCCCACACTCAAGCCTCAAACCATATGTATCTATGCAAAATTAAATTCAAACTAGACAAAATGATAGTAAGAATTCTAGGACCAGCAAGATGGCTGGCTCAATGGGGGGGGGGGGGTTAAAGGAGCTTGTGGCACAAGCCTGAGTTTGATCCCTGGAACTCAAGTGGAAGAGAGAGCTGATTTTATAGAGTGGTTCTCTGACCTTCATACACGTGCTGTTTTGTGTGCACCAGTGCATGTCTGCTCGAGTGCTCGAACAAATTTGTGCACACACACCTATGCATTGCACATGCATGCATGCACACACTAGTAACTAATAGATACATTTTAAAATATTCAATACTACAGGGCTGGGCACACCTTTAATCCCAGTACTCCAGGGGCAGAAGCAGGTGGATCTCTGTGAGTTATAAGGCCAGCTTGATCTATTTAACTATTTCCAGGCTAGCCAGAGCTATATAGTGAGACACTGTCACAAGATAAATAAATACAATTTTAAAAAACCTCCAGGCCACCATAGTCTTGTCACATCTCTACTGTGCAAGAGTCAAAGGGGCCTGGCACCTGCATACAGGACAGCAGAGACACAGAACATGTCCACCACTACAGAAGGTCTTGTTACATGGAAAGCCAGGTCAATGGTTCTGAGTTTTAGGGTGCAAGTGTCTAGTTCTAATCTAACACAGCAGGGGTATGCTCAGAAAACCAGTGTGTCAATCACTTGTTTGTTGCTGTGACAAAGTCACCCGGAGGAAGGAAGAGCTGATTTGGGCTCACGGTTCCCAGTAACACAGTCCATCATGACAGGGGACAGGGACTGTTTAGCAGCAGGAATGGGAAGTGGCTGGTAGTCACATTTCATCCATATATAGGAGCAGAGAAAGAGAGATAAATTTTTGTGCTCACTTTACTATCTCTTATTTTTAAAATTTAATAATTATTACTATTTTTTTTAGACATAGTCTGATTATGTAGCCTTGGCTAGCCTGGAGTCACTGTGTAGCCCAGGCTGGCCTCAGACTCAGACATCCATCTGCTTCTTCTAGGGTTAAAGGAGCACACCAAACAGGCAACATTCTCTTTCTTATTCAATCTGGGACTTGTCCCATGGAATGATACTGGCCACACTTGGGGTAGGCCTGTCCACTTCAGTTCACCTAATCTATGTAACCTCTAATGACTTGCCCAGGCCTTTGAGTCTTAGGGGGTTCTAGCTCTGATCAAGTTGAAACCACTATTAACCAGCACAGCTAGAAGGACAGGTTTTGGCCACAGTTTTATGCTGTGGGCTCCAGGAGACAGGCAGAGCTCAGGGTGTGAGCTAAGTGGAAACTGTGGCTGAAGTAGGAATGAGTGGAGAAAGGAAAGCCAACACAGACCAGGAGCAGTGGCTTAACATATACCCCCCTACCCTGTGTGGTGAGGGCATGAAGCAAGCAACCTCTGCACGCAACCTTCCTGCATTTTGTTCAAGTGACATACTGTCCTATCAAACACGATCATCTTCAGTGAAGCCTCACAGATACGTCTCTACCGATTGCCCTCTAGGTGTAGACGATGTACTTCCAGGACATCAGTGACACCTAAGACATGGTCACATCTCCAGCTCCATCAGGGCAGATGGTTGTTGCCATAAGCACAGGTTCCTTAATCATGGATTCACTTATCAGCTAAGGTTTGAGGACCCGGATGTACCACACCCTGGCTTACTCATGGGGCCTCTGGTCTAGGGGGAAGACACAAAACTCAAACAAATGGCTCACAAGCTGTGCCAGCTGTTGTAAAGGAAACAGGCACAGTGTGGAGAAAGGTAAGGCATGAAGAAGGGGCCACCTGAGTAAGGTAGGAGGGCCTGTCCAAGGCGCTGGAAAGATGAGCGGAAGCTAGCTATATGGGGACACTGGTTGAGGCCTTGGCATGTCCAGAGCTCCAGCTTTAGCTTTCAAGGGAAACTGGGCTGGTTCAAGGTCAGAGAAGAAGCACGTGAGCCCAGGGTGTCAAGTTTAGAGGGGCCTGGAGTAGTGGGGGGAGTGATGAGTTTGAGGCTAACCTGGGCTACACGAGACTCTTAATAGCAGGGGTGGGGGTGGGGGTAGGGGTTCTCGCTGTGCAGTCAGTCTGCTATTTGCCAGATTTGTGACCTTGGCATTCCCCCCCCCCCTCTTTGGAAGTAGCCTCTCAAGTAGCCTAGGCTGGCTCTATACTCACACATGTAGCCAAGGATAATCCTGACTCCTGATTCTCCTAGCTCTGTTTTCCAAGTTACCATATGGGTAACATGATGGATGGCTATCCTTTCTTCTGTATATTATTTTTGTTAATGAACCACATAACACATATTGCTGAATTCTTTAAAAAAATAGAGTAGGGGTGCTGGAGAGATGAGTAAAAATACTTACTCATCTTCTAGAGGATCCAGGTTCAATTCCCTGCACCCACATAGTGGATCACGGCCATCTTTGACTCCAGGTCCAGGGAAACCAAAGCCTACTTCTGGCCTCTATGGGCACCATGTTGAACACACACACATGTGATACACACATATACATACAGACCAATTTGAACTCAGAGATGCACCTGCTTGTGCCTCCCAAGTGTTGGGATTAAAGGCATCCCCCACCACTACCTAGACAGTTTTCTTTCTTCTTTCTTTCTTTCTTTCTTTCTTTCTTTCTTTCTTTCTTTCTTTCTTTCTTCCTTCCTTCCTTCCTTCCTTCCTTCCTTTCTTTCTCTCTCTCTCTCTCTCTTTTAAAGGCTTATTTATTTATTTATTTATTTATTTATATGAGTACACTGTTGCTGTCTTCAGACACACCAGAAGATGTCATCAGACCCCATTACAGATGGTTATGAGGCACCATGTGGTTGCTGGGAATTGAACTCAGGATCTCTGGAAGAGCAGTCAGTGCTCTTAACCGCTGAGCCATCTCTCCAGCCCCAGTTTGTTTATTCTTAAGAATGACTACTGTCAAAAATTTATTTAAATCCATAAATGTGTCAAACACATACAATAAAATAAATCTAAGACAGCATTTGGGAGGCAGAGGCAGGTGGATCTCTGTGAGTTTGAGGCCAGCCTGGTCCATGGAGTTTCAGAACAGCCAAATCTATACAAAGAGACCCTGTCTCAAAAAAAAAAAAAAAACCCTAAAATAAATAGATAAATAAATAAATAAATAAAACTAAATAACTCTATAAATAAACAAATTGTAGAAAAAGAGTAGGACTTGACAGGAGACCAGAGTCCTGTATTTTCTGTTCTGCGGTTCCTTTGCACCAATTTAGCAAGGCCACTTCTGCTCTTCAGAGGAAGCCAAGGTACTTGTGCAACTGAATTCTATAAATGAACACAGGGTTAGAGAAATGTGATACTTTGGGGCCGAGCATGAGCCAGCTCTCCACTGCACACTTGGAACTGATGGCTGACAAAGTCATACTCATAGCTCGGTGACCGGAGGCATTTGCCACCAAATGTGAAGATCTGAGTTTGTCCCCTGGGAACCACATGGTGGGAAGAATTAACTCCCATAAATTGTCTTCTGACTTCTACATGCATAGTTTATATGGCTTTTACATGCATTTAAGTGGGTGTAATGTCTATTCCTGGTTGTCAACTTGACTATCTCTGGAATGAACTACAATCCAGAATTGGAGGGCACACCTGTGATCCAGAATTCTTACTCATCTACTAGAGGATCCAGGTTGAGGCTGGAAGGCACAGTTTCTGACCTAGATCTTAGCATGGAGATCTTGAGGCATAGTGGCCATGAAAAGCTTAGGCCCAGGCAAGGTAGTACACGCCTTTAATCCCAGGAGACTGATGCAAGGAGATCTCTGAGTTCAAGTCAGCCTGGGACAAAGCAAGTCCTAGATCCAGGAATGGTGGTACATACCTTTAATTTGGGCCACACCTGCTGAAGGCCTACATAAAGGACATTGGAAGGAGGAAGATTCACTCTTCTGGTTGTACTTACACCCTTTGACTGCTAGCACATCTGTTGGAACCTACTTTGAAAGAAGACTGGCTTAAACAACTCTAGACTCATGGGACTAAGCAACTACTAGATTCTTGGACTTCCCATCCACAGCTGCCCATTGATGGGGTAGTCAGACTGCAGACTGTAAGACATCACAACAAATTTCCTTAATATACAGAGACATTCCATAAGTTCTATCTCTAGAGAACCCTGACTAATACAGTGGGTATATGAATACACACTAAATGCATTTTTGTTTTTGTTTTTGTTTTTTCGAGGCAGGGTTTCTCTGTATAGCCCTGGCTGTCCTGGAACTCACTTTGTAGACCAGGCTGGCCTCAAACTCAGAAATCCGCCTGCCTCTGCCTCCCCAGTGCTGGGATTAAAGGCGTGCGCCACCACCGCCTGGCACTAAATGCATTTTTAATAGTAGTTATTCTTAAGAGTAAACAAACTGGCCAGGTGGTGGTGAAAGTCTTGAAAAAAACAAAAAAAAAAAAAAAAAAGAAGAAAGAAAAAAGAAAAAGAAATATGACCATGAAGCCTGTGCACATCAGTTCTCTGAACAGACGCAGCCCCGCCCGCCCTGCCCCGCCCCGCCCCCTGATGTCTCGCCCCGCCCACTCGGCTTGTGCCACACTGCACAGGGCTGGTCAGGTTGGCTCTTCGGCCGGCCTGCTGCTCTTGCTTGTGGCTCCTCAGGTCATTCAGCTTGAGGCTAATGAGCATCAAGGGGTCAGACAGTGGTTGGGTGTTGTTTCCGGACCTGCTGGGACGGTATCCAGAGGTGCTGACAAAGAACTGCCCAGGAAACACCAGTGCCTGTCTTACAGGGTCCTAGCCGTGCTGTGAGGGATCCATCCATGAAGTGCCAGGCTGCGCTATGATGCCCACGGGGTAGGGAGGCACAAGGGTATATGACTCTAAGAACCTCATGCCCCTGTAAGGGGACTCTCGTGAGGTGCTGGGATCAGGTACACAGTGCGGTGATGGTGAACACAGGCGACAGCCAAGATGGCCTTTCCTAGAGAACTTAGGTCAGTGTCATAGAAAAAGGAAGCCCGTGGTGACCTAGGAATACTGTTTTCTTGCAGAAGATGAGAGCTGCCCTTCATGTCGGCTGTCACTGTTGCTCCCGGGGCTGTTACTGGGGCTACTGGTAATATTCCTAGTTCTGGCTTTTTGGATTCATCTAAAATACAAAAAAGGTAGGTTCTCCCTGGTGTGTTCCCTGCTGTTCACACTCAACAGGGCAGAGGGGGAGGGGAAGCCTGGTGGTGGTGGTGGTGCATGCCTTTAAGGGCAGAAGCAGGTGAATCTCTGAGTTGGAGGTTAGCCTGGTCTAGAGAGCAAATTCCAGGACAGTTAGGGGTACACAGAGAAACTCTGTCTCAAAAAATGAGAGAGAGAGAGAGAGAGAGAGAGAGAGAGAGAGAGAGAGAGAGAGAGAGAGAGAGAGATTAAAAGGTGGACAGACAGACTTCATGAGGTTCATAGAGCACTGCCTTTAGGTTCCTCCTGATGTAGGTTGCCTGGAGAGCCAGCCTCACATGGACACAATTTATACACACAGCCCCGCCCCCAACCCCAGGACTGGATTAGAAGTCTGTAGCTACCGTTTGAAGATCATCGATAATTTTTGTACTCAATTTTAAAGGCTCCTGGAAGGTCTGCCTGGCTGGCTTTGAGCTCACAATGATGCTCCAGCCTCATCTTCAGAATGCTAAGCAGAGGTCTGCACCTCTGCTCTCAGCTTATATGGCCTTTGAGTCTGGGTCTTTGAGAATGGCCTTGACTTCTGGTCCTGCTTTCACATCCCCAGGGTGGGGATCACAAGCACATATTCCTACATCCCATGTGTGTGTCAGTGTGGATATATGCTAGAGTTTTGTGCAGGCAAGATTCTACCAACGGAACCCCAGACTGTCTTCATAACGTTATGCTAAAATATACACATCATGAGATTTGCTATTCTACTCTCCCATTTTTCTGTTTTCTTTTACGGTGTGAGGCCCTGTCATGTGCTAAACAAGAGCTCTGCCCAGTCACAGGCTCAGCTCCCAGTTCAGCTAGTTCATCTGTGGGTGTCAGTGACTGTCTGTCACACTTATCTCTGTTGTAAGGCCACTGGTAAGGCTGCACCGCCTCTGTCATCTTCCCTGGCTGAAACCCAACACCCATGAGACAGTTCTTCATTCTGTTCTGCTCGGTAACCACATTGTGCATTCTGTCTCTACAGACAGAACTATTCTAGGATCTCATTTGAGTGAAACCCAGCAGGGGTCTCTTGTTTTATCTTGTGACAGGGTCTCCTGTATCCCAGGCTGGCCTTCAACTCACCAAGTATTCAGGATAACCTTGAACTTCTGGTCCTCGAGTGGTTGGATTACAGGCCTGCAGAATGAACTCAGGGTCCCCTGCTTGCTAGGCAAGGACTCTGACAGCTGTACCACATCCCCCAGAGGGGGATGGTGTTTGGTTTCCTTTGCATATCAGTTCTTTCCTTTTTAGGCTGGGGAACCCCCTGATTTTGTTATTTCTCGACCCCCTGGTCCCCAGGCTTGGATTGCTTCCCTCTTCAGGCCACTGTAAACAGTGCCTCTGACATTCACTGCATTGCATGTAGTCCGTCAAAAGCAGACCCCTGAAAGGGTTAAAGCCTTCTGCTTTTCAGCTGCTCTCAGGGAGCTTGGTGTGTGACATTGGAGGGGAACATGTCTCTGTCTTCCCACTTAATCTACTATAGCGACAACAAACCTTCACTGACTGGGTAGAAGGTTCTCCCTGCTCACCTTTCAGCCCTTCTCTGGTAAAGATTTCAACGTGGCCCTTTCACGGGGCACACATGTGTGGAAAAATATCTACATTTGCACAAAACAGCATTTGTGTTACAAGCACACAAGGTGCCAGGCCCAGGGCTGTTGGGTACCTGGTGCCTTTGCTTCTCCTGGCCTCTGCCTTCTGGCCTGTGGAATAGGGCTGTGGAGATACTGTCTGAAATCACAGATGTCAGGTCCCTGTGCTCCCTCTATCTCTACATGGAAAAAGGTCACAGAGGGCAGCACTCAGCTGACACAGTTGAAAAGCAATGGCATGGTCCCTGCTTAGCTTACGAAAGACCCAGCACAGACTCCAGGACAAACCCAGGCTCTAAAGTCCCTTGAAAACAGACACACCACTTAACCCAGCTTCTCAAACATCTCAACAATGAAATCACCTGCATTTTCCCTGCATTTTTGCCCAAGTGCCATGAAGATGTTTGATTTCAGCTAGGTGGTGGTGGAACACGCTGCTGATCCCAGCATTTGGGAGGCAGAGGCAGGCAGACCTTTGAGAGTTCAAGGCCAGCCTTGTGTACTACTTGAGTTTAGGCACAGCCAGGGCTACACAGAGAAACCCTGTCTCAAAAAAACGAAACCAACCAAGCAACCAAAAAATGATTTTTGATTCCTGCTGACATAGAACTTAGTTATATTACACATCTCTTGAAGATAACTCAAGGCTTTCTACCTTTCAAGAAGGAATGAAAATGTGTCCATTTCCACTGTGATACATAGGTTAAGGCCTCCCAGGGTCTGGTCGGGAGGACCCTGAACCAGATGACTCAGTGCCATATAGAAACCTGTGATTTTTTCCCCCCTCATTAGTGTCACTGGCATGTCACTTAGAATCATGAGAGATTCTTCCCTTTGGCAGAGAAGAAAGGAAAAACATGTCTAGATAGTTCAACATAATGATTATTATGTCTTGCTTTGTGGGGGGAGCAGGAAAGACTCTGAGAGAGAACCAATCCAAGGGCTCTGGAGATGCATCTGCACAGGGTGAACTGTATGCAAGCGTCTGCAAAACTCAGACAGGTAAAGGGCTTTGCTGGCTGTTTTGAGCAGTATGGTTGTTTGGCTTGGGGGTGACTGTATACATAGGTGTGTATACACATGTATATATACTATTGCACTGGGACTTGACCCCAAGGTGTCCACACATGCTACATAAGCACTCTACACAGCACACAGCGCTGGTTATTTAAAATAAAATAATTCTTCAGAGACACAAGGTTTAAAAAAAAGAAAAAAAGCTGGGCATGGTGGCGCACGCCTGTAATCCCAGCACTTGGGAGGCAGAGGCAGGTGGATTTCTAAGTTCGAGGCCAGCCTGGTCTACAGAATGAGTTCCAGGACAGCCAGGACTACTCAGAGAAACCCTGTCTCGAACCCCCCATCCCCCCCAAAAAAAAGAAAGAAAAAAAAGGAAGCAAAATAATAGTCAATCACATCTGCCTCCCGTCTCTGCCTCATCTTACTGTCCAGAGTCTTCGGCCAGTGTTCAGAGCTCCTCCCAGTTATCAGTGGGTGATCTTTCATTCTATCCTTTCTTGTTTTTGTTTTTTTTTTTTTCATGTCATATATTTTAGCGATGACTTTATTTCAGCTTAGGATGATCCACGCTTTATCCCAAAGTCTCTCGTGATTATTGTTTAAAGAAGTTTATATTGTTTGTTTTGTTTTCATACAGTCAAGTATCCCAGACTGGCTTCAAACTTGTAACCCTCCTGCCTCAGCCTCTTGAGTGCTGGGAACACAAGCCTATGATATTACGTCCAACAAACTGCTCTTTAAAAATATCTATTTTGACAACCAATGAAGACTGTGTTAGCATCTAGCCTAGGCCAGCTTTCTATTCACTGTGCAGCCCAGGATGATCTCAAACTCCTAACAATCCTCTCATGTCCTAGGATTACCAACGGACTTAATTTGTGTGTCATCTTTGCATAGAGGCCATGAAAACCTTCTCTGTGTGTCTATTTTAGTCTGCATGCTGCAGAATCGAGCATAACTCATTCTTGTTTGCTGGTTTGTTTTGTTTTGTTTTTTTGGTGTTTCGAGACAGGGTTTCTCTGTATAGCCCTGGCTGTCCTGGAACTCACTCTGTAGACCAGGCTGGCCTCGAACTCAGAAATCTGCCTGCCTCTGCCTCCCGAGTGCTGGGATTAAAGGCGTGCACCACCACGCCCGGCACTGGTTTGGTTTTTTTGCAATGCTTGGGATCAAACCCAGGGCACCACCTGTGCCAGCCAAGTGCTAGAGAAAACGAAAGTGCAGAAAACTGCTTCCTTAGCGCTTTGCAAGATTACAGTATTTCGTGATTAGCTAGAGTCACCTAACTGTACAATACTTAGTCATTCATCAGAGCAGACATTGTATGTCGGATGCTTCATGGTAGAAGGGCCCAGCTAACAAGGGCTTCCAATCTAGTCAGCCCCTCAGAGCCCTACGCACGTTCTGAGCACTGTGTAAGCCTGGATACACCAGCACCAGCTCCCAGTGTTTCCTTCTTGGGTTGGGCTGGGAGTGACTGTGTGTTTCCACAACCCCAAAGGGGAAGTGCTCGGTGTAGGCCCCATACCCCTGCCCTGTCAGAGGACCCAAGCCCTGGCCCAGTAGCACTTATGCCCTGTCTTTTGCAGAGCAACCCCAGGAGATACACTATGCCACTCCAGTCTTCAAGGAGACGGCACCCACAGAACAAGGTGAGTTGTGATGGGACAAGAGACGCTGTAGCAATGAGTCCCCGAGACATCACTGTGAGCAGGTGCTTTGTATCTAAGGATGGGGTTTGCGGACTCCAGGCTCCCAACAAGTCAACAGTAACCAATCACAACTCCTACTAATGTAATGTAACTGTAATATAATCACAATGACAGATATAGAAGTGCATGGAGGGAAAGTAGGGTAGGACTATCCTCTAAATATTTCCAAGACAACCTGAAGAAATGGCTTTGCATTTATGAGTGTGTACTGTGCTCCAGAGGACTCGAGTTCACATCCCAGCACTCATGTCCAGTAGCTTAGGACCAATTGCTACTTCAGCACCAGAGGTATCTATGCTTCTGGTCTCCATGGGTGCCTATGATCACATGTACATACCTCCCCCATTAGTTAAAATTAAAATAAAATCTCCTTTTTTCTTCTGGGCTTTTACACACACACACACACACACACACACACACACACACACACACACACACAATTTCTTTTAGATTTATTTTATTTATATGAGTATACTGTAGCTGTCTTCAGACATACCAGAAGAATGCATAGGATCTCATTACAGATGGTTGTGAGCCACCATGTGGTTGCTGGGAATTGAACTTAGGACCTTTGGAAAAACAGCCAGTGCTCTAAACTGCTGAGCCATCATCTTGCCAACCCTTTTCTGGGTTTTTCAAGGCAGGGTTTTCTATGTGTAGCTCTGATAGACCAGGCTGGTCTTCAACTCAGAAAGATGGTGGTGGCACAAACCTTTAATCCCAACACTCTGGGAGTCAGTCAGAGGCAAGCAGATTTTTGTAAGTTTGAGGCTAGCCTGGTCTATAGAGTGAGTTCCAGGACAGCCAGAGCTACCCAGAGAAACCCTGTCTTGAAAACATAAACAAACAAACAAACAGATTAAATAGAACCTCAACAATACCCCCCCCCAAAGTCCCCAATAGAGGACACAGGGTCACTACTAAAACATTTTCAGGAAGAAATCAGTGCTGGGGAGATAGCTCTGGGGCTGAGAGCATTTGCCTGCCTCATTTGTGTGAGGACTTGAGTTTGAATCCTGGGCTCTTGTGCAAAAAAAAGCTGTGCTTGGGCCTGTGAGATGCAGAAATGCAGAGACTTCTGGGGCTCACTGGCATCCAGCCTAGCTTCAGGTTTAGTGAAAGACCTCATCTCAGGAGAATAAGGTAGGAAGTGATAGGGCAGGAAATGTAATGGCCTCCTATGGCCTTCATGACTCCCCATATATACACTACACACACACACACACACACACAGAGAGAGAGAGAGAGAGAGAGAGAGAGAGAGAGAGAGAGAGAGAGAATGAGTCAGAGGACAAGTTGGGGGAGAGAGCTTTCTCCTTCTTCCATGTGGGACCCTGGAATAGAGCTGAGGTCATCAGCTTGGTGGCCAGCACTGTTGGCCCTAAGCCAACGCACCTGAGATGTGTGTTCTTTTTAGTTTCTCTGAACTCATAGCTGTAGCTTACTGAGTTATTTTCCCTCTTCGATTTTAGAAGGCGGTACGGATGGAAAAGCTGATTACATCTACTCTGAACTCACCCACTAAAGTGTGAAGAAACTGACTATCCCAGTGTAAAAGACTTTCTAGTAAGCTGATGTATACGAGAAAACAGGATATTCACCTGGCATTTAAAGTTTCATCCTAGCCGGGCGTGATTGTGCACACCTTTAATCCCAGCACTCGGGAGGCAGAGGCAGGCGGATTTCTGAGTTCAAGGCCAGCCTGGTCTACAAAGTGAGTTCCAGGACAGCCAGGGCTATACAGAGAAACCCTGTCTCGAAAAACAAAAACAAAAACAAACAAACAAAAAAAAGTTTCATCCTAGGCTGAGGCAGGAGGATCCTGAGTTCCAGGCCAGCTGGGACTACATAGCAAGACCCTGTCTTAAAACACAAAATCAAAAAAGATTTAACCTGGTCACCTACAGTGAGTGTATTTTTCACATCTGGACAGTATTCCTTTGGCTAATTTGGGCATCTAATCTTGTTATCAAGTAGCCAGGCTTGATAAGAGTTCAAACATACTTAGGTTTTGTGGCCTTCCACCTTCTCCCTTCCCAACACAATTATCTTGGGGCTGAGGAGGTGGCTGAGCAGTTAAGAGCAGATACTACTCTTCCAAAGGATGGGAGTGTGAGTCCAGATTCTATATCCCAAAACTCAAGCTGCCAATAACACTGTTTCCAAAGGTCCATCACCTTCTTCTGGCATCTGCAGGCACTACACTCGTGCACAGACACATCGAAACACATAATTAAATAAATCAGAGTTGGAGAGATTTTCTTTTTTCTTTTTCTTTTTTAAGACAGGGTTTGTCTGTATAGCCCTGACTGTCCTGGAATTCACTCTGCAAACCAGACTGGCCTCAAACTCAGAGATCTGCCTGTGCTGTCTCTCGAGTGCTGGGAAGAAAGTGCATACAACTATGCCTGGCTAGATTTGTGTTCTTAATAGACCATGTCTTTAGTTAGGGTTTTACTGCTGTGAACAGACACCATGACCAAGGCAACTCTTATAAGGGACAACACTTAACTGGGACTGGCTTACAGGTTCAGACGTTCAGTCCATTATCATCAAGGCAAGAACATGGCAGTGTCCAGGCAGGCATCTTAAAGACCACTCTCACAGTGACACAGTACTCCAAGGCCACACCTCCAAATAGTGAAACTCCCTGGGGCCATATTCAAACCACTATAGACCATATCAAAAGGACAATAAAAAATGTATCCAAGGAAGAACCAAAAATATCTACTTTATAAATACAAAAGGCCAAAACCGTATTAATGTAAGTTAATGAAATCAACAGAGAATATTTATTACAGAATATGAAGACCTACACATTCCTAGCTGACGCTAGGTACTTGACCAGGAAGTCTCTCAGTTTGGATATGTGCATCATTTCCTTCATCGTGGTGTCTCTGCTTCGCAGCTGGATTAGCCCACTTTCCAGCGTAGTCTCAGTGATCAGAACTGTGAAGAGGATACTCATCTCATCATACCTGAGAGAATGGTTCAATGAAATACATGAGCGCCAGTGCAGACATCAGCTCCTCACCCCAGAGCCCACCCCAGAATCCCTCTCACCTCAGTCAGGTGGTCCTTTACAAAGGGCCTAGTCATGCCCTACCCACATTCCCACTTCTAAAGCATACTCAAAGGGAAGGTTTGAGCTCACTGTGTTGGCTAAAAGTCAGAAGAAAAACTAAAACTTAAGGCACCTGAGAGGGTACTATAGATGAATTCCTCGGTGACCTCAGTGTTTTGAATTTGGCTTTAATGATAGCAAAATATTTGCAGACTAGTCTCTTAAAATAAACCATATTTTAAAAAAATAAGGATTTGGTATACAATAGGTCACAACAAATCCATACTCTATGACTTAACATGCTACTTGCTAGCTAATTGCTACATGCTAATTCGTTAATTATTGAATAAAACACTGGCCATCCTGCTTTCCAAAATCTATTAAAGATGAATTTTTAAACATTTTACTGAAGGGCAGTGGTGGCATGTGCTTTTAATCCCAGCACTTGGGAGGCAGAGGCAGGCGGATTTCTGAGTTCGAGGCCAGCCAGGTCTACAGAGTGAGTTCCAGGACAGCCAGGGCTACACAGAGAAACCCTGCCTCCAAAAACCAAAAACCAACCAACCACCCAACCAACCAAAAAAACCAAAACTATTTTACTTATTTTCAATAAGTGTTTTACTTGTATGTATATCTGTATGTGCCTGGTGTCTGCAGAGGCAAGAAGAGGGAACTGGTTGCCCTGAAACTGGAGTTAATGAACAGTTGTGAGCTGCCACGTGAGTGCTGGTAACCAAATCTGTGTTCTCTGGTAGAACAGCCAGTGCTCTTAACTACTGAGCCTTCTTTCCGGCCCCAAACATTCAGTTTTTAAAAACTAGGCATGGTGGATTATATGTCTATGATCCCAACACTCAAAAAGGAGAGGCAGGACAATCAAAAGTTCAAGGTAATACTCAACTACATACTGAGTTCAAGGCCAGCCCAGGACAAGGATGAGATGCTATAGAGGAGGTATGATCCTTTTGCATACAGATAAGTACTAGGGAACCAGGAATGTTAAAACATAAATACTCGAGCAGGGCGTGGTGGCGCACGCCTTTAATCCCAGCACTCGGGAGGCAGAGGCAGGCGGATTTCTGAGTTCGAGGCCAGCCTGGTCTACAAAGTGAGTTCCAGGACAGCCAGGGCTATACAGAGAAACCCTGTCTCGAAAAACCAAAAAAAACCCCAAAAAAACAAAAAAACATAAATACTCCTCTCTTCAAAGGAAGGACATGTTTACTTGTCTTCCATCTGGAATTCGAAAAGGGTGCAGTTTAGTCTGGTGATGTTTTGTAATCTGTAGGGCCATGCATCACCTGAATACCCCAGAATATTACTTTTGTTTATTCCAGCCCCCCCCCCCCAATCTTAAGCATTGCTTCTCACTCCATAAAACCCACCTCTGAGATGTCACTTCACAGCTAAGTGACTTCTACATTTTCTTAGGGCTGGGCCAACTCTGACTCCCTGAGTCCTTCTCCTAGAGCATTATCTAGGGCATTGTTTCTAAGTCAGCAGAACCCATCTCTATGGGAGAAGCATATGTACTTTGTACAGAGTTACACTGTAAATATTTTTTTAAAAGAGTTATTTATTATTATATCTAAGTACATTGTAGCTGTCTTCAGACACACCAGAAGAGGGCATCTGATCTCATTACAGACGGTTGTAAGCCACCATGTGGTTGCTGGGATTTGAACTCAGGACCTTCGGAAGAGCAGTTGGTGCTCTTAACTGCTAAGCCATCTCTCCAGCCCATGTAAATACTTCTTTTTTTTTTTTTTGGTTTTTCGAGACAGGGTTTCTCTGTATAGCCCTGGCTGTCCTGGAACTCACTTTGTAGACCAGGCTGGCCTCGAACTCAGAAATTCACCTGCCTCTGCCTCCCGAGTGCTGGGATTAAAGGCGTGCGCCACCACGCCCGGCCCCCCATGTAAATACTTCTTAAGCTTTGTTGTATGCTAGGGACTGAGTTAACTGTCCTCAGGAAACTTTTCCTAAATTGTACAGCGCGTATATATGACTAAATGAAAGCACCTGGTGTGAGACTCTGGAAGTCTGACCTAGCACTGGCTAACCGAGTTGGGCTGAACCGAGTTTCACTCATGTCTCTCCAGGATTATACTGCTGTAGGCTGCAGAGTTTGCAGGGACCCCCACAGATGCAGTCTCAAAACACCCTGTAACTCCAGTTCCTGGGCAGATGACGCCCTCTTCTGTCCTCTGTGAGCACTGCATGGCGCACAGATATGCATCCAGGCAAAATACTCATGCACTAAATTAAAAAAAAAAAAAAAAAAAAAAAAAGTGGGGCTGGTGAGATGGCTCAACGGGTAAGAGCACCCGACTGCTCTTCCGAAGGTGATAAGTTCAAATCCCAGCAACCACATGGTGGCTCATAACCATCCGTAACGAGATCTGGCTCCCTCTTCTGGAGTGTCTGAGTGTACTTACATATAATAATAAAAAAAAAGTAACAACAACAAAAGGATTCTGAACTGCACATGTGTGTCATGGCACACCCACAGAGAGAAAGAAACCTAGAGAAAAATTTAAATGACACTCCCTCCCTCCCCATAAACAAGACTTTAGAGCACACAAAAACTAGGAAGTTCAAGTTTCCCTCCTTTGTTTTATATTTGAGCAAACACCAGTTATCCCATTCCCATTTCGCCCCCGCTGTAGTCTATAAAACCCAGGCCCTGTGCTCACCCCTGAGCTATCTAAGCCACACACCCGGTGTCTGCTGCTGCCTGCTGAGAGCTGTTTTCCTGCAGATAGTATCTGGAAGGTATATTTTAGTTATGCAGTGCTTTTTTTTTTTTTTTTTTTTTTTTTTTTTTTTTTTTTTTTTTTTTTTTTTTTTTTTTTTTTTTTTTTTTTTTTTTTTTTTTTTTTTTTTTTTTTTGGTTTTTCGAGACAGGGTTTCTCTGTGTAACCCCAGCTGTCCTGGAACTCACTTTGTAGACCAGGCTGGCCTCGAACTCAGAAATCCACCTGCCTCTGCCTCCCGAGTGCTGGGATTAAAGGCGTGCGCCACCACGCCCGGCCTGCATTGCTTTTTAGATACAGGATCTCATTATGTAACTCAAGTTAGCCTGATCCTTGTGATCCTCCTGCCTCAGCCTACAGAGTGCTGAGATGGAAAGTAAAAGAACAAAACACAAAATTTCCTAATTTTTTAAAATAAAAATAAGCATAAAAGAATAAATTATTTTTATAAAATAAAAAACCAATAAAGAGAATTCAACTATAAGATATTTTAAAAATCCTGACAGAATACTAGTGACCTTAATCTGGGTAGTGGTGGGAAGGCAGAGCTGTGTTGAGATCTATACAGAAGCTAGGCATATGTGGGCTCACACCTATAACCTCAGCCCTCAAGATGAGGAAAAAGCTTTCCATGATTTTGAGGCCAGCATGAGGGACAGAAGATTTAGGGTCAGTCTGGGTTACAGTTTGAGACTCTGTATTGAGAGATCTTGAGAATAGGTGAGATGCTGTGTGTACAGACAGACAGAGGTTGAGACTGAGGAATTAAGCTCTCACCATTTGGTGGTGGACTGTATTGGGGGAAACAATGGAGATGTCTTAGACTGGATATCTCTTATCTGAAATGCTTAGACCAGATGTGTTTTAGAGTTAAACAAAAACAAAATGCACTGAATATTTAATTATATAGTTAATTCTCCTGGGGCTGGGACCAAAGTCTGAATATGAAATTTACTCCTGTTTCATATAAGTATGTACCTTATACATACAGCTTAAAGGTAATTTTAGACAGTGTCTTTGTTTTGACTGTAGTCATAGGTCAGGTCATATGGAAATATTCATTTATAAAAATATTAGTACTCAGAAGTGTCAGATGTTGGATTTTTCAGTGAGACATGATTACCTAGAAGCTAGGTTCAGCTCGTCATAAAGAAAGCCAGAAAGGCATTCCATCTATGTTCCTTCAGTTCTAATTCTATACACCTAACTTTCATCCCTGAAACCTGAGAAGCTGGGGTGAGCATATAAATACTTGACAGTATTCTTCTTTCCTATGGCAATCAGCTCAAGGCACAAAGTCCTATAAAAGGAAGAGCTAGGAACATTTTGTAAAAAGATTGACTTCTTTCTATTTTATGTTTGCCTGCATGTATGTACACCATCTGTGTGCCTGGTACCCACAGAAGCCAGGAGGCCTGGAATGAGCCTGTGTGGGTGCTGAGAACGAAATCCAGGCCCTCTACAACAGCAGGCACTATTCTCCAATGCGGTGGTGTCGCTCACTAATCATTTACTATTTTTAAGGATTTATGTTTTGTGTGCGTGCGCGTGAGTGCGTGCGTGCGCGTGCGCGTGTGCCTGTGGAGGACAGATGTTGCTGAATCCCTGAGGGGCTGCAGGTATGAGCCAGCTGAGGTGGGAGCTGGGAACCAAACTTGGACTCTTGAAAGAACAGCAAGCACTCAACCACTAAACCTCCCTCCAGCCCCAGTTTTCAGTTGTTTTCTATCTGTAGAATGAAACATATAATCAAACTAAACAATGAGAGGAAAGGTAATTCTTACTTTGAATGGAGTTGCTCTAATGAGGAATGCACAGTTTCTGAATAACCAGGCCACACAGAAATCCCATTTTCTAGTAACTCATTAAGTAGCCCTTGACAAACCTGGAGGAGACAAAAGAGACTTCAAATATGAAAGAAAAGTGCTTGTGAAACTGTAAGCCACATGTAAACTTGTTATAATGTTATAGTTTACACATTAAACACTTTATATTTTACTGGTTATACAGTGCCACAGTCTACACACTGAACACTTATTAACTGCATATTGTCTCTAAAAATAAATTAAGGGTGTGGGAGTAAGCAGGGCCATGGAGGGGGGAAAAAATTAAGCAATGCCAACTGAGTATTGACTGCAAATCTTCCAAGAAATAGTTTGATACCAACAAAGAATTATCACCATTATCGTTCAGAACACAAAACAGAAAACAAAACCCCTATGGTTGGAAGCAGCCATGTTAGCTGTAAAGGCATGGGACAGGTGGGAACTGTGCCCTAGGGGTTTTATTTCCACACCAGAAGGAAGGACAGCCTGAGAAACCCCAGCAGGGAATTGCGAAAGTCAACTACACAAACTGTTTCCGGACCACTGCTTAGCAACTGGTGGCAAGATGGCTCAGTGGAGAAAGTTACTGCCAAGCCTGATCACCCGAGGACCCACAGGATGGAAGATGGAATCAATGCCTTAGCCTAAGCTGTCTTCTGACCTCCAAACCACCCGTGCGCACAGTTGTAAGAATTCGTGGTAACTCACCTGTCGGAGTTCCACCGTTGGGCCTTTCCCCACATCCAGCGCGACCTTAATCGGGGCTAAACAAGGGTGAAGTTTAAGCACCTAAAGCAATTAGGGGACAAGAGGACGAAGGAAAGAACAGTTAATGTACGAGAATAAAAACAAAACAAACCCCAAAACCCCACTTCACTTTATTTTTCTGAGACTGTGTGAAATAGCAAAAGCACCTTTCTCTGGATGCTCTTCTTCCTGGCAAAGGAGTTCTCTGCCAGCTGGAAGGAATCGTAGAGGTAAGCCAGCGTGCCCAGGTCTAGGTCCCCACTTACAGACAGAACGCAAGGAACCACGTTCTTCCGCCCATCTCGACCCTTCATAGAAGACAACAAAATAAAGTACCACTTAGCAGAATCTTTTATTTTCTGTGTGTGCGCATGGATCTTGTATTTGTCTCACTGTGTAGCTCTGTCTGTCCTGGAACTCAAGAGATCAACCTACCTGTACCTCCCAAGTGCCGGGATTCAAGCTTGTGCCACTATGAATGGCAAGCAGAACTTTTTCTTACAGTTATATATTTTAGAGTTTTGCAATCAGAATGAATCATAGATTCACTTTATAAAGCGCCTATTCCATGACAGGACTCTGCTGAGCACTGGGCCCCCAAATAACAGTCTTCTGTTCTGGAGGAGTCCAATTATCTGAAACAGTCAACCCTAGCAGCTCGTGTGAGGAGGGGCTGACTCACCCAGAGTGGACCTAGGCCTCGGAACCTTTTCTTTTTTTCCTTCCTTTCTTTTTTTTTTTTTTTTTGGTTTTTCGAGACAGGGTTTCTCTGTCTAGCCCTGGCTGTCCTGGAACTCACTTTGTAGACCAGGCTGGCCTCGAACTCAGAAATCCGCCTGCCTCTGTCTCCTGAGCGGTGGGATTAAAGGCGTGCGCCACCACACCCTGCATATCAGAACTTTTTCAATGCTGTTTGGAAAGGCAACATTTAGGTTTTTTTTTGTTGTTGTTGTTTTCTTTTGTTGAGAGAAGATTTCTGTATAGCTCTAGCTGTCCTGGAACTTGCTCCGTGGACCAGGCTGGCCTCCAACTTAGAGATCCACTTGGCTCTGCCTCCTGAGAGATACGATCAATGGTGTGTTCTTGCAGAGGACGGGGGTTTCTAGTCTGAGCACTCACATGGCGGGGTATATGTGTAACTCCAGTTCCAGGGGATCTGATGGCCTCTTGGGCACTACATGCATATAGGCCACAGAGATACACTCAGGTCAAACACCCACACACAGAATAAAATACATTAAAAAAATAAATGGATGTACGCCGGAGAAACCTAAAAGATACCATTTTAACCAAGTGATGTAAGATACCATACTAACCCCGGGTGGGGTTCCCTAATGTGTCCAGAGAAGGGCACACCCGCTCTGCCATGTTCCTGGCATGGCACAAATACAACAATGAGGAAAGTTCAGAAAGAACTGTTCAAAGGCTCATTCTACAATGTAACCAGCTTCTTCAAAAGTGTCAGGGACATGAGACTAGGAAAGGTAAAAGGAACTTTTCATCTGGAGAAGAGAGACGGGACAGCTCCGTGCAAATGGCGCTCTGGGCTGGATCCTGGGCCTGTGAGGCCAATTCCTCGGATATTCAATGCCATCTCCTGGGCTATGTGGGACGGATGATCGCGGAGAGTCACTGTTCATTTCATGATTTTGATGGCTGCAGTCAGGGTTATGCAGTTGGGCACTGCCTAAAAAAATGTGCATCAGGTTACGGGTTCCTAGGACACCCCACAATTATCCTTCAGTGGTTCGGAAAAAGAGGCTGGGTAAAGAACATGTGGGAGCTCAGGGTGACACACACCTGTATCGTAGACACATTTCCAGGGTACATGTGTAGGAGTTCTTGATCTCCTAGGTTCCACAGGGTTTCTATTGGCTCCTTTCCCCAGGGGAAGCTGTAGTAAAGCTTGCTTCCCTTGCGTCCTGATTCATCCTGACAATCAGCGCTGCTGAAGTTAGAGGGACTCATAGCGAACTGCAAAACAAAGCCCCCAGCCCCCGATGATTGAGTGAAATGCTAATTAATTTGTTTTTCCCTGAGAAGGGGGTCCTGGAGCGTCCAGCTGGCCAAAGATCTATCTGCTTCTGCTCTCTGAATGTTGGGATTCACTGACTTCTAATTCCACAGTTCTCTCTGAGAATTAAGGTTGCCTGAGACTTTTATCCAGCAACAGGTTGAAAGTAAGTTAAGTCCCAAAAATAAAGGCTCAGGAATGGTATCAGCGCTCAGGACATCTGTACCAGGAGAATACTGATACCCACTGGTAAGTGTCAGATCTGCTATTACTAGTTACATCTAGCATCCTGAGAGTGTAGCTCAGCAGAGTGAATGCCCAGCACACGCAAGGCTTTCCGGAGATTCACACCTTTAATCTCATTTAAACTAAGAGGACTGCGGTGAGCTGTAGGTCCCACTGAGCTGAAAGTGAATTCCAGGTCAGCTTGGGTTATAGGAGGATGCTTGTCTCAAAAAGCCCAAATTCAGTAAGCGTGCCCGCTGCACAGGCCTGAATGCCTGAGTTAGAGCCCCAGAACCCACACAGTGGAAACAGAATTAACTCCCATCTCCACACATCTGCCATGGCATTCAGGACAGGCTTGTCCCCATCTTCCCCAAATGCAGTAAGTAACTTTTATTTTTGCTAAGTGGTGGTGGTACATGCTTTAATCTCAGCACTGGAGAAGCAGGCAGACCTCTGTAAATTCAAAGACTGCTCTACAAAGCGACTTCAAGGACAACCAGGCCTAGAAAAAAAACTGGAGGGGTGCAGGGTGTGGTGGCTCACGCCTTTAATCCCAGCACTTGGGAGGCAGAGGCAGGCGGATTTCTGAGTTTGAGGCCAGCCTGGTCTACAAAGTGAGTTCCAGGACAGCCAGGGCTATACAGAGAAACCCTGTCTCGAAAAACCAAAAAAAAAAAAAAAAAAAAAAAAAAAAACAAAACCTGGAGGGGTGTGTGTCTGTTATTTTATCTACATCTATCTACCTGTCTGTGTGCTATATGTTTATGGATGCCTTCAAAGGCCAGAAGAGGGAGTCAGATCCCCTAGAGCTGGAGTTAACAGGCAGTGATAAGCCGCTTAACTTGGGTGCTGGGAACCAAATTCTTCCTCTAGAATGCCACTAAAACATCTCTCCAGCTACACAATAATCTTCTTTAGAAGAAACTAAAACTGGCCGGGCAGTGGTGATACACTGCCTTTAATCCCAGCACTTGGGAGGTAGAGGAAGGTTAAGTTCAAGGCTAGCCTGGTCTACAGAGTGAGTTCTAGAACAGCCAGGGCTACACAGAGAAACCCTGTCCCAGAAAAAAAGAAAAAGAAAAAAGAAACTAAAACTAAGCCGGGTATGTTGGCGCACGCCTTTAATCCCAGCACTTGGGAGGCAGAGGCAGGTGGATTTCTGAGTTCAAGGCCAGCCTGATCTACAAAGTGAGTTCCAGGACAGCCAGGACTATACAGGGAAACCCTGTCTCAAAAAACCAAAAAAGGAAAGAAACTAAAACTAAAACAAACACAAAACCCATAGTTAAATCAAGTTCTATTTCTAAGCCTGGTGTAGAGTATGTCTGTAAGTAAGCCCGGTGCTCAGGAGGCTTAGACAAAGGAATCCCCAAACTGGAGGTGATAGCTCTCTTCATAATCCCTGAGCTCAGACAAGCAGCAAGTTCAAGGTCATCATCCTAGGCTACATATGGAGCCTGAGACTCGGCAGGGTTACACGAGGCCCTGTTTCAAATACTAAAACCAAAATATGAGTTCAATTATTAACTACTGAAATTACTACTGGAGTACCTTTCTCCACCATAGAAGCCGATGACGCAACCAGAAATCAAGCCACTGGCTTGAAGTCCTTGTGGGAGTAAACCATACCAAGGAAGCTTCAGTCTTTTCACCAACTCTTTATTTAAAACAAAACAAAAAAACAAACAGAAAGTTAATGTATTACACCAAGTGAAATAGTGAGTACTTCAGTACTTAAGTATCAAACCAGGTTATCTGTCAGTTTGTACCTTGTAACACTGCTGGGTGTCTGCTTGCTGTTCGAAACAGGATGGAAACAGACTCCAATCTGAGCAAGACCATAAGGTAGCTTTCTGTTTACCAGATCCAGGCAATTAACGTAGTGCTCCAAGGCACCTGCCAAGACACAAACCTATTTCACTTCGGGGAAACTACCAGTGAACTCTGAGCCCAGCACTTGGTACCCCGCTACTCAGGGGCAAGAGGACTCTGACACGCTGAAGCAAGCCTGGGCTACTGACTGATTTCAAGGCAAACTTGAGATAAAGAAATCAGGTCTCAAAAGCAGAAACATCATCTTCAGAGAGAGAGAGAGAGAGAAAAAGAAAAGCCAAGTGTGGGGCAATACACCTTTAATGCCAGCACTTGGGAGGTAGAGACACGAGGATCAAGAGTTCAAAGTTCAAGGTCATCCTCAGTTACACTGTATGGGTTTGAGGTCAGTTTCTGAGGCAGGAGACCCACCATTTCAAATAACACAACCACTCCCACCACCGGGAATCTAGATGCTCTTTACCTAGACTCATCCAGTGACACTTTTTTTTCTCACTCTCAACACTTAACATGTAACATGTTTCCTAAAAATATTCTCTGTAACCTTTTTTGGGGGTGGGGGGTGGGGAGGGTTTTCAAGATGGGGTTTCTCTGTGTTGCCCTGGCTGTCCTGGAACTCACTCTGTAGACCAGGCTGGCCTCAACTCAGAAATCCACCTGCCTCTGCCTCCCGAGAGCTGGGATTAAAGGCGTGCACCACCACGCCCGGCATCTTCAATCTTTCAATCAAGAATATTTCCTTAAACTTGGAAAGACATCTCAGCTGGTAGAAGAAACAGCTGCTGTTATGCCTGAAGATTTTTAATTTTTTTTTTTTTGTTTGTTTGTTTTTTGTTTGTCGCGACAGGGTTTCTCTGTATAGCCCTGGCTGTTCTGGAACTCACTCTGTAGACCAGGCTGGCCTCGAACTCAGAAAAATCGGCCTGCCTCTGCCTCCCAAGTACTGGGATTAAAGGCGTGTGCCACCACCGCCCAGCTAAACCTGAAGATTTTGAGTTCTATCCCCAGGACCCACATGGTAGAAGGAGAGAAGTGACATCTATGCTATTTACACTGAATTCAATATCTCATTTTCAGTCTGCAACTTTGAAGGAGATTTCATCTAAAAGATTGGGAGGAAAAAAACAGCTGATGTTTGGGGACATGGCAAGTGAGACTGTTTAATCAATCAATCAATCAATCTCAAGAATACGGGATAAAATATACTACAATCGACTCACATTTATCACCGTTTTTTTTTTTTTTTTTTTTTTTGAATATTTAAGGAAATATTTAGCCGGGCGTGGTGGCGCACGCCTTTAATCCCAGCACTCGGGAGGCAGAGGCAGGCGGATTTCTGAGTTCGAGGCCAGCCTGGTCTACAAAGTGAGTTCTAGGACAGCCAGGGATGCACAGAGAAACCCTGTCTCGAAAAACAAAAAAACAAACAAACAAACAAAAAAAGGAAATATTTAAAGGTTACAGTATATACTAATTTTCACAAGTTTGGACTTGTAGGGTGTTGTTAGCTACTCCATAGTACTAAATGGCAAAGGCCATTTCCCAGAGATGAGCTGCCATTAACACCTAGTCTTGTAAAGAATGTCAGTGGTAGCTGGGCTGCTGTCCAAACGCCAGCACTCAGAAGGCAGAGGAAGGGAGATTTCTAAGAATTCAAGGTTTACACAGTAAGTTACAAAACAGCCAGGCCTATACAAAGAAACCCTGTCTCGAAAAACAAGTCTGTGGGTTTTCTGTTCATTTTTATGTATTTACTTTTAGAATTTGTGTATCATGTTATATTTGACTTTAAAGATGTGTATCTCATCTTCTAGCTGACAAGCTAAAAAATTACCTGGCAAAAAAACCCCACAAAAAACAAAACAACAAGCCGGGCACAGTGGCGCACGCCTTTAATCCCAGCACTTGGGAGGCAGAGGCAGGCCGATTTCTGAGTTCGAGGCCAGCCTGGTCTACAGAGTGAGTTCCAGGGGACAGCCGGGGCTACACAGAGAAACCCTGTATCCAAAAAAACAAAAACAAAAACAAAAGCCAACAACAAAAACCTGAGTTGTTGATAAGCCTTGGTATCAATGAAAGTTCAAGCATGTGACTGAATTAAGGTCCTACCTCTATAGTTTTAGGTTTGCTCATCAAACTGAATGCTTTACCCATTTCTTCAGGAATGATGCCACGGACCTTTGCCTCAAGGTGAATCACTCTGATGTTATAAAAAATAATAATAAAAAAAGGAACCTGGTCACTTTTTGCCTGGGCGCCTAGGGCCGTTGCTGTCTCCAAACTCCAAAAGACTGCCTTTCCACCCCAATCTGTTCAGAAGCACGAAACGCGAAGAGCCATACCGTGAAGAAGAGTCGCCCGTAGTTTCCCCGAAGTTTTTAATAAGTTCTCAAGAAATGCCACTAGCTGTTCCTTACTCGGCTCTCTGTCTTGCAAGATTTCGCGTATACATTCTGGAGAGACTAACCTGAAGGCACTGTCCCCAGGCTGCGAAGAGCCCGGCTCGTGGTGGAGGGAGTCCACCGCGAAGACCTGCTCCCTGAACACCACCATAGAGGACCACCACTGTGAGGCTAGGTTCTTTCGTAACTCTACACCCAAAGGTCCAAAGCGCGAGTGGCACCCGCTCAGGAGGGCAGCCGTGCTGAGCTGCTGCGGCGTCCCGCTGAGAAAGTGCCTCCTCCGGCAGAGGTCTACCAGCGCCTCGCGGGCCACCGAATGTTCGGGAGCGTCAGGCTGCTGCGTCCCATCTGCGGGACCCGCGAACCCGGACAGCCAGCACCTGCAGGCCCTGCCGCAGGCCCTGCCACCGCCACCGGAGCGCATCGGAAACACCGGCACCTCACGTGCGAAGCCCAGTTTCAAACCTAGACCAGCACCAGGGTCTGGGGTGCAGGCACGGCGGAAATGGACGTGCTGTAGACCACGCCCCCGGAAGAGCGTCACCCGCTGCTGGGCTGCAGCCGCCGCCTAGGGCGTATCCCGGCCTCCCAGGCTGACGCCAGCGTCTGCGGTTGTTTACTACCTCGGGGACTTTCCGTCTGCAACCACACCTGCCTCACGTTCACTTGAGCTGTTAATATGGAGTAAGCGTCATGTTTTCCGAGCTGCCAAAAACAAAAAACCCTTTCCAAAATGTTGTCCTGGCGCTGCTGATGTGACGCTTAGCGTTCAGCCCCCAAGGGAACATGTTCGCCTATTGTGTGCTTTTTAAAAAACATTTGTCTTTCAAACCAGAAGGTCCCTAAGGCTGGAAAACAGTATCACCAATGGCCACTCCACTTCCTCCTGGGTGTGGCTGGTCAGACAAGGTGTCCAGGTCTTTACTTCCAGAATCTATTAACCATTTTTTTTTTTTTGGTTTTTCGAGACAGGGTTCCTCTGTGTAGCCCTGGCTGTGCTGGGATTAAAGGTGTGCGCCACCATGCCCGGCTAACAAACCTCTTTAAAACGGAATTTTTTTCTATTAAGATTTGTGAGTTGTCGTCTTCAGACACACCAGAAGAGGGCATCGGATCTCACTACAGATTGTGAGGCACCATATGGTTGCTGGAAGAGCAGTGCTCTTAACCTTTCACTTCCCTTCTAGTAGAAAGCAGGTACTACTTGGTGTTTTTGATATTAAGAGTTTATGAGGTGCAGGACTGCTGTGGTAGCTCACTCCTTTAATCTTTATAGAGCACTAAGGGACAATCTCTGACTTCAAGGCCAGCTCGGTCTATGTATCAAATTCCAGGATAGCTGAAGTGGGGAAGGTGGGGATGCAAAAACTCAGGTAAGAAGCCTCTTCGCGAATGAATAAATAAATGAAGAGAATGGGGAGAAAAATCACATTTATTAGTTAAGACAACCACAGGCTGGACACAACACACATGCTAAAAAGTGGACTGTCTTTTAAAACTTCAAAGGTAATTTTTTCCAAGCCCCACAATCATTTCCATAATTATTTACAAAATAAAAGGTCCACATTAAGACATTGAACAGTAAAATATGTAATAAATGCTCCAATCTACACCTATACTTAAAAATCATGAATCTGACTAGCCATGCCATTGAAAACCACTCAGTACTAGAGGATGAACCAGTTTTCAATGTTATCAGCCCTGGAAAACACGCCCAGCTCCCTCCCCCAGCACATTCTAATTTGTTTTAACATTTTATAAATAAGGCATTAACAATAAGCCCATTTTAAAAACAAAAAACTGAATAACTTTAAGACTTTTGTCCTGGGCAAAAAACACACCATTTTTTGGGAAGACATTTAGACCTACTTATAGCCATTCTGAAACAAAGCTGTTTGCTGGTGATCCCACTTAAATCTAAAGCTTTCCCCCATCCTTCTAGCTGTAAACCCATGTTGAACCTAACCCAAAAACTTTATTTACTGTGCTTTTGGTTATGATGTCTTCCTTGTGACTAGACTACAAGACCCCTAAAGTCCCCTGAAATAATGTGGAGACATTCCTGACTTCCAGGTGTGGCAATAAGCACTCTGGCAAGTCTTTGAGGACTAGTAACCTACAAGGTAACTTGCACTAAAGACAGTGCACAGCTCTTGCTTGGGCTTTCAGCTTTGCACATTTCGGCAGTTGATAACAAAACCAAGAGATGTAATAAAATTTTGATAAAGCAAAAATGTCATCACTTAAAACTGTTTTGCAAAAGAAATCACCGTGTTATTTATATATAGTTCCTGTCCTGTAGTTCACTCTTTAAGGAAAATAGGCTATTAAATGACTTACTTCCCTGATGTTGAAAAATGACCAAGCTTTTATGCAATAAATCTGGAATTATAAAATCCATTGTCTCTAACTTCTTCCCATACAAACAGATCATCCTAAGGGCCTTCGGAGTTCCTCTCCTAAATCCAGGAATGGGAAGTAGTCAACTTTTAGATGTGTAAAAATAAACACCAAAACAAAAATCCCCCCAAAAACATACTATCTAAGCCAAGTTTTACATGACATTATATATGTAAAATAAAGTACAATTTCACTTAATTCAGTCTTCAAATATCTTTTATTGGAAGGCCATGCATTGCCTTCATTTATTGTATTTGAAATCACTGTACAGTTACTTTGTGAAAACACTGCCTGCATTTTCTAGTACAAAAAAAACCTAAAAATTGTTTCAGGAATGTAGAGAAATATCCAACTTAAATAGCGAAAAAAGTGCACCATAATTACTGCTGCACTGCAGTCANAGTCTTCAAATATCTTTTATTGGAAGGCCATGCATTGCCTTCATTTATTGTATTTGAAATCACTGTACAGTTACTTTGTGAAAACACTGCCTGCATTTTCTAGTACAAAAAAAACCTAAAAATTGTTTCAGGAATGTAGAGAAATATCCAACTTAAATAGCGAAAAAAGTGCACCATAATTACTGCTGCACTGCAGTCATTTCTGCATTTCCCATGTTTCTTAAATAACTATCTTGTCTGATAACACACATTATAAAGAGCAATTATGAAAAACAGACATTTACATATACTTCTAAAGTCTTATTGAGAATACCCTGTTGGCATGGGATAGCCAATCATAGGCGCAGCAGCTGCGGTAGCAGGATATGCATATGCCTGTTGGTTCATACCATTGTGCATATTTGCAACATTACTTCCATATTGCTGAGTGCTATCATAACCGTTCTGGTAAGTCCCTGTTGGATTACCAGTCCTAAAACTGGTCTGTATGCCAGCAGATACAAAATTACTTCCAAAGCTCCCATTGGTGTAATTTGCAGCACTGTAAACACCATTCTGTGTTTTAGCCCCAAAATCTCTCTTAAGCAGACTAGAGTAGCCTCTGTCATAGTTTTCCCTGTCTCTAAAGGTATTAAATCCACCCCTTTTGCCTGCAGAGTATCTGTCACGACGATCATCCTTCATGCCTCCTCTACCCCTGGAACGACCTGTCAAGAAAAGTGGAAATTGATCAATTTTATCTATGGCATAAGTGTGCTAAGATAGGAGAGTTAGATAGCTCTATGCTGAGTCTTAAGTGCTTTTATAGATTCTTTAGGCTTCAAAATAAAAACTACCCATTCCTCCGATCCCACTTCATAGAGAAGAGGTGACTGCTACCTACCAGAAACATCTCTTACCTGAACCTCTGTCTTCGACCAACTGAAGCAACTTGGGATTAATTGCTTGATTAGCTTCCCGAAGCACAGAGATAAGGTCGCTCACTTGCTTTATGTTATTAGGTGTAAAGAAAGTGTATGCTGTGCCTGTTTTGGTACTGCGAGCAGTTCTTCCAATTCGATGAATATAATCCTCTGAGGAGTTAGGGTAGTCATAATTGATGACAAATTTCACATCTTCCACATCTGTAAGGTGTTGCAGTGTGGCAAAATAGCAATGTACGGAGTTTTGCACACCACAACAGCCAGACCAAAAATAAAAAGTTAGACAATTGTATTCCCAAGAAGGTACGGGCTGAAAAAAATACAGTTAAAATGGTTATCCATTTCCTGTAGGAACACCATTGAGGTAGAGAAAAGGGGCAGAGTAGGAAAAAAAAAAAAAACCCACCCCCAAAAAAACCAAAAAAATTTGCATGTCAGCTGTCTTAACTCCCACCCACTGACAGCCTATCAAGGGAATGTGTGTTCTCCTTAGCACATTCCCAAATGACAGTCCCCTTACAGATCATCAAGTGACATCTGAATGCTTCTGCGCAGTAGGGCCAATTAAAAGTTTCTCAGCAATCTCTTCATGTGCTCATTTTTGAGGACCTCTAAACAAAAATGTAAAGGTCCTTTGCATTACACTCATCAGAAGTTCAAAATTCTGGCCACACTGCTTGTCTTGCCAAGACCTTACAACTGCAGCTGCAAGAAAAACATACCTGTCCCCCAAAAGTTGTTTTAATGCACTGTGTCTCGTCTAGGCAAGCGCTTCCAAGAAGCCAGGATTCACTTGAGAATGTGTCTCTCTCTGGCAGGTCTCGACATGACGACTACTGTGTAGGTGAGGGAGGAACTTTCAAGGCACTTTCTTTTCCCACTGACTATGTGTGAGAAGTTGGTCCTGCTCTAGGTCTCATGTGCCAGTACTCACCAATTTGTAAAAGGCTTAGTACCTTTTAAAGCTGCTCTCTCCATTTCAAACTTGAACAAAAATTTCATTGAACATTGAAGTTTGGAAATATTTCTTCGACATTTCAGCAAAGTCACTGAAACTCAAAGACCCACAGATCACAGTCAACAGTTTGAAACAAGGCTGTACCATGGCAATCATGCAAAGCATGGGACAGATGAAATACCACGGCAGTGAACTGTGAGGTAACTTCCATTTTTTTCCCCCGGAGAGAACAGTTTATGGGGCAGAGGTGGTATGTTCTGCCCTTTGAAGATTACTGGCACACTTTCAGCTTTTCACCTCTCTAATCGACTGGAAGCAGCCAGCCGATCACTAGTCCTCCATCCCCCTCGAGTCCTCCGATTGTCATGCCTAGGCCTTGCCACAAAGACTGCACCTTTATGTGAAAAAAACTTAGAAAAAATGCAGAGGTTAAAGAAAGCAATAAACTTTCTTTAAAAAAAACTACTTGGAGATCTTCTGGGAAACCAAGCCACGAATTCGAGTTTGTACTAACCTAGCCCTCTGGAGGCCACATCGGTAGCAATCAGAATAGGAGCTTTTCCATGTTTGAATTCTGTAAGGACAACGGTGAATAATCATTAATGCAAGCAAATGATGTTATCAAGCTTCAAATGAATCACGTCTTATTTGAAATACATACCATTTAGAACCCAGTCACGTTCCTGCTGACTCTTGTCACCATGGATGCCCATGGCAGGCCACCTATATCAAGAATTAAATTATCAGTAGTACATCCAACCTAAAACTCCAGTCAAGAATCTACCAGTATTTATCCCACTGTACTTCATCTTGGCTAAGTGTTTTCCCACTAACCATTGCAACCCAGAGCCTACTTCAAGTCACTGGAACTAATTCATACAATTATCCCTTTATCACAGCACATGGTTCCCAAAACACTCTGCTCCTGATCAAAGTACTTTTGCCTTTTCCTAAAGCCTGCTTTGATTCAGGAAACCACATACCCATCTCTCCTCATTTTTCTGGTAAGTTCATCACATCTTCTTTTGGTTTCGACAAAAACAATGGTTTTATTCTCCTTCTCACTCATGATCTCTTCCATCAGACGAATAAGCCTAAAGAAAAAAGAAAAACTTGCCATTTTTAAAAGGATATAAAAACCAAACCACAAACAACCCTGATTTTATGCTTAGTGAATCCATTGACTACATATCAATATATTTCAAAATGTCAAACCCACTAAGCCACCACACATACAGATTTTCGGGTTTATCACTTTATGCATGCTTGTGTAGCAACTAGGTTCAAAAACTAGGAGTTTTTTCCTCATGCAAGCCAAGCAAGTTTTTTATATCACACCAGGCCATATCACCAACAAATGTTGTTGTTGGTTTTTTTTTTTTTTTTTGGTGAGACAGGGTTTCTCTGTATAGCCCTGGCTGTCCTGGAACTCACTCTGTAGACCAGGCTGGCCTCAAACTCAGAAATCTGCCTGCCCCTGCCTCCCGAGTGCTGGGATTAAGGCGTGCGCCACTACACCCAGCAACAAATGGATTTTTAAAAGCACACTACCTTAATTTTGAGACAATTTTCAAAATGGACTACTCTTATATAAGCAAGATTTATCTCAATTTGTTAAAATGCAAACTCACTTTTCATCCTTTTCTACATCATGACATACATCCACAATCTGAAGAATGTTATGGTTTGCACTCAGCTCCAGTGCACCAATATTGATATGAATATAGTCTTTCAGGAAATCTTCAGCAAGCTGTCTTACTTCTTTTGGCCAAGTTGCACTCCACATTAGTGTTTGCCTATCAGGCTGAAGATTTAAGGAAATAAATTAGACTTCAACTTTAAGAGCATTCCTAGAAATGACTTTTATATCATAAAGATACTTACTCTTATTTGATCCACAATTTTCCTTATTTGGGGTTCAAATCCCATATCAAGCATCCTATCAGCTTCATCAAGGACAAGGTAAGTTGTTCTTCTCAGATTGGTTTTCCCACACTCTAAAAAGTCAATCAGTCTTCCAGGTGTTGCAATACAGATCTCCACACCTTTAATTAAATAAATAAGAGAGTAGATGTTTTAACTATAATACACAAAACCATCTCCATCAGTGACAAAGATCCCCCTTTATGGTCCCATACCTCTTTCCAAATCACGAATCTGTGGTCCTTTGGGAGCACCACCATAGATGCAAGTAGACTTCAAGCGACAGGCTCTACAATATTCAGCAGCCACTTGCTGCACCTGCTGTGCCAGTTCTCGAGTTGGTGCCAGCACCAAGCACTAGATTGAAAAAAAGTATTTAGTATAAACCAGTTTACTAAGATGCTATGTCTTTGTATGTTGGGAATGAGAATTCAGATGGTCATAAGACTTTTTGAGACAGTATCTCCTGTCATTTAAATTGGCCTCAACTCCTGGATTCTCCAGTTTCTTCTTCCCAGGCACTATGCGCAGGATAGTTTTTGTGTGTGGAAGCACATGGAGAAACCAGAGGGCAACTTTTCCAAGTTGGTCTCTCCTTGTGGCAGTTGATCAGGCTCAAGTATCTATTATTGGCCCATCCAACTTACTGGCTTTGGATACTAATTTTAAATGGCTAGCTTATACTGGCAGCCCTATATTCACTATGTAAAAGTCAAAGGATATTTTAGCAAATATGGTGGGAAACTTAAGATAATACTTACAATAGGCCCATCACCTCTCTCTAGGAATGGCTGGTGGTTTATGTGTACAATGGCAGGCAGCAAATACTATTGAAGGGTAAAAATAATAGAAATTGGATTAAAATAGTAAAATATTTACGGGTCACCTCTCCCACAATTTATCAAGTTTTCTTAGACTTACAGATAATGTCTTCCCAGATCCAGTCTGAGCTACTCCAACCATATCCAATCCACTGAGAGCAACTGGCCAGCCCTGAGCTTGAATAGCAGTGGGTTCAGTGAAGTTCTGCCTTGCAATCACATCCATGACATTCGCTGCAACCAACAATACCATTTTAACAACAAATTTATAGGCAAAAGAGGGGAAAAATATGAAAGGATAAAGATGAAAGTTAGTCCTTACCAGGAAAGTTTGCTTCATAAAAATTCAGAACAGGTTTTGGACAGTTGTGACCTCTAACTGTAATTTCCTTGCTTCTTCTGTATGTATCTACCTCTTGCTGAAAAACAAATGATCTCAGTCTCAGACTTCCATCAGCCAGACTGACATGCTCCCTATAGCTCAATAAATTTTTAAACATATTCATTTCTAAAAATCTGGATCCATAAATGAGAACTCTACTTGGCAATAAAAATAACTAATTTATAATACTTATTTAAATGAAAAAAAAAAGAGCCTCTATGAAGCTCAAATAGGCTGCTAAACTTGTTTCCCCAGGATTAAAATAGGGCACCATACCACAAGAAAAATTCAACGGGAAGTGTACCACAAGCAACTCTCCAAATCATTTGCAAGGCCCCTATTACGTTTCCATCTAATTGACTAGAAGCAGTTACTGAGTTATAGCATGAAGAAGCCACATTTAAGAACTCACTGCGGTGCGCCTTGCCAAATCAGGGTGTTCCTGATAAAAATTCTTCTCAAATTTGGGCAGCTCATCAAGATTCCACTTCTTTTTAACTAGTTTCTCCCCAGGATTTCCAAACTTCTTTCCAGAGAGGGGCCCTGTTCTACTCCCTCCAAATCGAGGTGCACCAAACCTACAAAAGAAAAAAAAATGTTGGGTACATTGTGAAAGAGTTCTACATGAACAGTTTTGCCCTCACATTTCATTTGCTGCCTTTTGATAGAGCCAAAGTGTGCTTCTGGAATTCTTCCCAACTGTCATTCTAAGGACAGGCACAACTGGCAGCGCTTTTTTTCCTCAAGTCCCAACCAAGCACACTCTGAGGCCAAATAAACATCGTGGGTTTATCAGGTTGCAAACTGCCCAAACGTCTGACCAGATTACAAGGACAACAGAGCCTCCATCTTCTCTCCCCACAGAGCTTAGGAATTAGCGTCTAGGAGCTGGGCAAGACGGGAGGAGCTTAGGTTATTTTTGCCCCCGTTTTCATGAAAGGACCTAATCTTAAAAAGAAATAACGGGGCCACACTGGCAAAGTGAGCGGCAGAACGAGGCTAGCACGGCGGGCAGGGTAGAAAGGGGAACAGGCGCCAGCGTGCCGCGTTTAGGGGAACGCAGCGAACGGCTGCAAACCAAAGTAACAAAATTATATAACGCGAGGGAGAAAAAGAGGAGGAGCCGAAAGCAACCGGGGGAGGAGTCCCGGCCCGGGCGGCGTTCCCGCTGGGGCGGCGCTTCCTTCTTTGTCTCGCATTTCTCTCTGCGCCACATTTTCTAGCCGCTGCCATTTTGAGCTCCTCCGCCGGGCGGGGTAACAAAGGCGCCGCCGCCATGTCCGAGGCCGGCATTTTGTGGCTGCGGCTCCGCCACATGGCTGAATCCGCCCGCGTAGGCCACCCAACCGGGCACAGGGGGCCTCGAAAGCGCCCCTTCTTCACCCCGGGGATACGGGGGGGGGGCCCTCAAAAAAAAAAAAACAAAAAAACAACGAAAGGTTGCGCAAACGACGCCTCACAGGCGCGGCGCTTCCCGACCTAAAACATTTCTCCGGGCTTCCCACAACAGCCGCGAGGTCGCCCGGGCCGCCCCGGGTCCCGGTCGTCCCGAAAAAAAAAAAAAATCAAAAAAAATGTTGGACGCCATTACCCTAAGCGTAGCCTTTAACTGCTTTTAACCGGATGTGTGACAAAAGCCAGGCCTCCTTCCAGGAAAAAAACCAAAAACCTAAGGGTCGGTTGGAAAAGCGAGCTTCGGCCGCGCCGCTCCCCCATCCCCCACCCGGCCTGACAGGTCCCTCCTCACACTCACCCTCGATCCCGGCCGCGGTCTCGGTCACTAGAATAACTCGACATGGCGTCAATGGTGGCGGTGTGCGGGCGGAACCCAGTGAAAGGAGAATCCGGCGGCGACGGGTCGCAGAGAGAAGGCCTCGGCGTCGGCGAAGCCTCTGCGGGGGCGTCACCAGCGGAGGGGCCCGGTGGTGTCGAGGGCCAGAGCTGTGAGGGCGAGGACCGATGGAAATGAATGAGGTGCCGGCTGCGTCCCGGCAGCCGCTTTTATAGTCTGGACCGCCTCCTCGCCGCAAAGCACGCTGGGAGCCGCTCTATGACCTAATCACCCCGCCTCCCTGGCTCGGAGGCCCTCAACGCCCGCTGGGGTTCCGGAATCCGCCATGTTCCCGCCCCTCAGCCCGCGGGTAGGCGGGCCCCCGGAACCCGTTTATTACTCGCTTCACAACCAGGTGACACCTCAAGAATGCCTCGCCCCCACGCCCCTTTGGCGACACCTCAGACAAGCTGCTCCCCCGTGGCCAGCCGGTCCTGAAAATGGCCAGCGCCAACTACTCCACCGTCTCTACTTGAAGATGTTTACGTCGCCACAGACTCCCCCCACGCCCATAACCGAAGACGATCGGGGAGGCGGAGCTTGGCGTCGTCACGTGATCGGACCCAGGGCACTACTTCCTCGCTTGGTCTCTCCGCGGAGGAACACCAAGTTACCAACTCACCGGAAGCGCGGCCCCAACGCCCCCCGGGGAGATCGGCCGGGCTGCTGGGTGACCTGGCTGCCCTGCCCGCCGATCTGAGAACCCGTAAGCGGGATCTTGTCCGCGGGGAATGGTATCTGGAGCCCGCAAACTGCCGCCTCAGCGCGTGCTACGAAAGGAAGTGCTCCTCTGATGACCAATCAGCGTCGAGAAGCCGTTTAAACGTCCCTCCCTCCTCCACCCCTCCTTCCCCGCTCGCTGGTGTCTACCCCCTCCTCCTCCTCCTGTCGGCTCTGCCCGGTTCGATCCTTCCGGGACACCGTCGCCCGCGCTCTCGCCTTGGAGTCCGGCCGCGACCTCTCCTGGCAATATGGCCAGCTCAGAGGCTGGTGAGTCTCGGCCTGGAGCCCTGGTGTTTTTTGTACTGCAGCGTTCCGCAGGCCTCGAGCTGAATCCGAACCGTGTCTGCGCTGCTGCGGAGGCTCGTGACTGTCGGACACTAGTTGCAGTCGCAGGGGGCCGGGGTTCTCTGAATTTAGGGTCTCAGCCTCGAGACCTCTTACGGTTTCCAGGCGTGGAACGGAGACTTGGGATGAGATAGGAGCTCTTTGTCGCGGCTGGGACACCCGTATCCTGTCATTACAGAGCAGTCAAGATCCTTTTTGGATCCGAATTTTTGTGGGGTATCTAGTCACAGACTCTCTTTCCCCTTTGTTTGGACTAAGGCAGAACCTATCTTTATATTGATCTTTTTTCCTTTTTGAGGCATAGCACTCATAAGTTCTTTTGATGCCCTCTAGAGTAACTGGCTTTGTCTAGTACTGCTTTTGAAAAGCCAATTGATTCGGTTGTCTAGGACGCTTTCCTCTTTCTTTCCAAGACAGCATACAAAATGGTTGTCATGGCTTGGTCAGCTGTGCGACATGGGCATCGAGAGGAGGGCATAATGGGCATGACATTCAGACTATTGTCTCCAGAACGTCTGTCCTTACTGGAAATGTGGCCAGTTCCAGTCATTTCAGGATTCAGGGGTTTCAAGTTTTGGAATTATTGCTGAAATCCTTAACCTTAGTCCTGCACTATCTAGGGAAGGGCAAGAGCTGTTTTTGGAAAACATGGGGGAGCTTGTGCTAATTTAGAGCTTAGCGATTGGATTTTTTTTTTCTTTCAATTTTACCTTCGTATACATCAACTATAATAAAAAGGAAAACTAACAGATGCATTAGTGTCGGTGTTGTCATTATTCCAGTTCTTAACAGCCTAAATTAATCCCTTATTTGGGCACCCGAGAGATCTTAACTTACACAAGATAATTGGGTAAAAACATGTCTAAAACTATTGGGAATTCTGAACCACCTCCGTTAGTTTCTAGCAACTTTTAGATTATCATTTACAGCTGTCTTATGACATTCTGGGTTACCTATAAATTTATTGTAACTAAAAACACCCATGTGAATATAAAAATACTGGTAAATAAGATCTTAGGTTGCAAGAATAAGAGTTGGGTTGGAACAGCAGTTTTGACTGCAAAGGAGCTAGCTAGCACTGGAAATCATCCCCCCAAATTAAATACATCTTTTGAGAACTTACCTAGTTGAGTCTGAAATTTCATAACAGAGTCCTTATCTTCTACAGTTTTCAATGTATATTCTTGTGCAGCAGTGATTTTTTAAAATGTACATATATATGACTTTATTGCTATTGAAGACTGATTCCCCCCCCCCCCCCCACTTCTTCCCCAACAGAATGGGTAACAATTGCCAATAACCTTCTTTTTAAATGTCACATACATCTGAGGATACACGAACTTCAAGACTGTGATGCTAATGTTTTTATTGCCCTTTATCAATCCATTTTGGGAGAAAAGGTACCAGGTAAGGGTAATGAAAAGTGAGAATAATTTTATGTCTTAGGTCGCAGGTTTTCTTTGACATAGAATTTTGTTTCCCTTGCAACATCTTATTTCTATCCAAATATGGCGCAAGTTGCTTTAATGAGCACAATATCACCCATGATAATAGCCATGGTTAAATAGCTTGGCATTTATTTGAATTAATCCCCATTTGATTCAATCTCATATAGTTCATTCATGCCTTTTTTTTTTTTGGTTTTTCAAGACAGGGTTTCTCTTTATAGCCCTGGCTGTCCTGGAACTCACTTTGTAGACCAGGCTGGCCTCGAAGTCAGAAATCCGCCTGCCTCTGCCTCCAGAGTGCTAGGATTAAAGGCGTGCGCCACCACACCTGGCTGCCTTTTTTTTTTAAAGATTTATTTATTATATGTAAGTACACTGTAGCTGTCTTCAGACACACCAGAAGAGGGCATTAGATCTCATTATAGATGATTGTGAGCCACCATGTGGTTGCTGGGATTTGAACTCAGGACATCCAGAAGAGCAGTCAGCACTCTCAGCCGCTGAGCCATCTCTCCAGTCCCATTCATGCCTTTAAAAACATTATTTCTGTAACTATCTTCAAGATTCTAAATTTGAATGAGTCTTGGAAATGTATTGGATCTTAACTACTGATTATAGTTAAGAATTAACATTATAGTGAAGTGTGTTAGCCAGGCTGGTCTACATAGTGAATTCTAGAGTTACATAGTCCTTGTTTTCAAAAGAAGAAAAAAAATGCTGTTTGTGTTTGGTTAACCTATTTTACTGAGAAGATAGATAATTCATGCTGTAGTGGTGCATGTTTTTAATCCCAGTACTGGAGAGTCAGAAGGGAGGTAGATCTCTCCACAGCCTGGTCCACAGATCGAGTAAAAGAAAATAGCCAATAAATGTGACTTACTGTGACTGCTCATTTTCTTTTAGGTACCAGATCATTTGCATGAGTCCTCTGTTAAATATCACAAACCCCTTATCCTTAGATTCCTACTGCTCCTTTCTTTGGCTCTAACTGATAAAACATTACTATAAAATGAGTAACCCCCTCTTCATTTCTCCACTATTAACTTGAATGAGTGTCCTATATGTTTTCTAGAATAAGGGTGTGACCTGGTGTTGTGGAAGCTTGATATTAGTTTTAACTGTCCAGGGTTCATCTTTTTGTTACTGTTTTAAGACAGTGTCTTTCTCGCTGTCACTCCCTGGCTGTACTGGAGCTCATTCTGTAGAGCAGGCTTTACTTGAACTCAGAGATCCACCTTCCTCTGCCTCTGCCTCTACCTCTCAAGCAAAGGCATGCACCACTACACCCAGCTCTAGGGCCCACCTTCAATACCAGAGAGACACTTGGCTTGCTGTTCGAGATCTCTCCATACTCTCTCATGTGTGCTTTAGCTTTTATGCCAGCTATTCCCAGAAGATGCTACGGCCTTTAAGAGGCCTGCCTGAGCGCCTGCTGTGGTTTGGTGCTCTTGATTCTTGAGACAGTATCACTCTGTAGCTTCAGTTGGCCTAGGACTTCCTATGTGGACCAGGCTGTACTTTGCCTTCCCCCCCTCCTTTGGTTTTTTCAAGACAGGGTTTCTCTGTATAGCCCTGGCTTTCTTGGAACTCACTTTGTAAACCAGACTGGCCTGGAACTCAGAAATCCGCCTGCCTCTGCCTCCTGAGTGCTGGGATTAAAGGTGTGTGCCACTACACCCAGCTGTACTTTGCCTTCTGAATGAATGCTGGAATTAAAGGCATGTGCCACCATGTCTAGCTGAGTTGGGATTTAATTTTTTGCTTCACTTTGTCAAGGAAAGCAGCTCATAGTTAGGGAATTAAGTATCTTTTTGATTGTTACGTTTTTGAGACAGGTCTTGTTTTATAGACAAGTGTAGTTGCAAACTCATCCTACCATAGCCCCTCCGGTGCTGAGATTGTAGATGTGTGTCATCATACACAGCCTTGTTTTTATTATTAGACCATCTTATTGCCTTGAATATAGGGATCTCTTCATTCCTTTTCATGGTGCTTCCATAAAATACACTCATACATGCGTGAAAAGAATCTCACTAATATATACAGAGTGTTGAAAAACAAGTTCCCAATCAATAGTCAATCAATACAGATTCTAGTGCATAGTATTTAGGCCCCGCACTCCTTAAGTTCTTTTTTGTTGTTTGTTTGTTTGAATTGCTCTTATAAGCAGTAGAGTTTACTCAGAAGCTTAGTCATAGACTATGACAAATATAAATATATGTACTTATATTTTAAATTTTGGCTCCTCAAAGATCTAAAACAATGTGACTTTCCCTCCTGCCCCACAGACCTCATAGTTATTCCCAGGAATCAAGAAGACGAGGCCCACAATGTACAAGCAATAATTGATTCACTAGCTTTGGATTACCTTCAGGTCAGCCTGTCTCACATAACAGGTTAGTATATATTTACCCATCAGATAATGACATATTTTATTAAATGTTAGACTCTTAGGTGCTGTTTAACCAAGTCCAAACAGGAAACTAAGACTGAGCTACTGCGAGGGCCTTGACATGGAGTCAGAAATGTGTTGTATGTGTTCCTTGGTTTTTATTTGTTTTGAGACAGGGTTTTTCTGTGTATCCCTTGGCTGTCCTGAAACTCCATCTGTAGGCCAGGCTGACCTAGAATTCAGATCACCTGCCTGAGTGCTACATAGAGAAACACTGTCTCAAAAAAATCTGCCCCCTAAATAAGGTATGTGCCATCATGCTTCTTTTTTTTTTGGTTTTTCGAGACAGGGTTTCTCTGTCTAGCCCTGGCTGTCCTGGAACTCACTTCGTAGATCAGGCTGGCCTCGAACTCAGAAATCCACCTGCCTCTGCCTCCCGAGTGCGGGGATTAAAGGCATGCGCCACCACGCCGGCTCATCATGCTTCTTTTAAAGCATCGTGCTGCATGAATATTGTAGCTAAAGAAACACCTCAATGTCCACAGTTAGGGGCTGATTAAATTACAATTTATTTATTTATTTATTAATGTGCATTAGTGTTTTGCCTGCATGTATGTCTGTGTGAGGGCGTCAAATCATGTGGAACTGGATTATGGACAGCTATGAGCTGTTGTGCAGGTGCTGGGAATTGAACCTGGGTACTCTGGAAGAGCAGCCAGTACTGCTAACCATGGAGCCACCTCTCCAGCCTGAGGATATTCATAATATACAATTTTCACATTACAGAGAATAATCTCCAGTGTATATACTACATTAGGAAAATGTGTCTTTGTGGAGCTAGATCACAGCACATGCTACAGTGCGTTAGAGCCGATGTGGAAGGAGGAGCTGTGTGTTCCTGACTGCATTCAGAGAGATGTAAGAAACATGGTGCTCTGATGGCATCCAATGAGACTTTCATGGATTCTGAAAGGGACAAGAATTGTCCTTGAGCAATTTTAAAACTTAAAATTTTTTTTTTGAGATTTAGTTTATATGTATGGTCATTTTGCCAGCATGTAAAGGGTGCCAGGTCCCTGTTGGAACTGCAGTTACAGACAGTTGTGAGCTCCCATGTGGGTGTTGGGATTGAACCCAGGTCCTCGAAGGAGTAGTCAGTGAGTTTAGCCACTGAGCTATCTCTCCAGCCCCAGGTCTCTGAAATTGAACTGTGTTATCTATTTAAACAGCTAGGGATGTAATTTAATTGCTTCCCTACATGATTGCCTAGCATATAGGAGACCTAGGTTTAGTCTCTTAACCCCACACCCAGACACAGACACAATTTCATGTAAACTATTTCTTAAACTTTTCCCAGAATAATACAGGGTATACTGTGCTACATTCAAAACAAAACAAAACATAACACATGCATTCATAGTTCCAGACTGAGAATTAAGAATGCTAATAAATGAGTTCAAGCTAATGAACAGTGAGAATCTTAGAAATGCCTCTGGGTGTGTGTGTGTGTGTGTGTGTGTGTGTGTGTGTGTATTATATAAATACATATATATATATATATATATATATATATATATATATATATATATATATATATATATATATATATATATTATATATTTTGGTGTTGGTTTTGGTTTTTTGAGACAGGGTTTCTCTGTGTAGCCCTGGCTGTCCTAGAACTCTGTAGACCAGGCTGGCCTCAAACTCAGAAATCCGCCTGCCTCTGCCTCCTGATTGCTGGGATTAAAGGCGTGCGCTACCAACTGCCCAGCCAGAGTATATTTTAATCACAAAGCAGGCTTATGCTGTTGATTTACTCATTAAAAGAGGCAAGAGCTTTTTCTGTTCTTTTGCCTTTTTTTATGTTTTTTGAGGCAGGGTCTTTTTACATAGCCCAGGCTGTCCTTGAACTCATTGTGTAGACCCAGCTGGCCTCAAATTTACAGGGATCTACCTGCCTCCTGAGTGCTGGGATCGAAGAAGTGCATCACTGTTCCCAAGGAGTGGGATGTTAAGATAGGATATAGGCTGCATCTCTTAATAAACAGGCCGGAGCCTGCACTGTGGCGTTTAATTCAGTTCTACATGACTAAATGGCATTGACCAATTGGATGAAATGGAGTGGAGGGAGGCTCCTTGTTCTTGCAGTGGAACTATTGTATTGTCTGAGCAAGGACAGTTGCTGGTTTGTTGTTTGTCTTCAGGGTGTCATTGTGTTGTCTTGGTTGGCATAGAACTTACAGAGATCCAGTTGCCTCCCTACTGCTGAGATTAAAGCTTGTGTCACAGCATCCTGTCTTTTCTGTCTTTTTTTTTTTTTTTTTTTTTTTTTTTTTAAGCCAGGTTCTCAAATTGTAGCTGGGTCTGACTGATTAGCCCAGGCTGGCCTCAGACTCCTAGCAGTCCTCCTATCCTAGTCTCTTTAGTGTGGGGATTGTAGGTATGGGTTACTGTGAAGAGCTTGGTATATGTGCTCACTGAACATCCTGGAGCAAGGTTATAAAAACACCTATTTGTAAAGGCTTTTAGTATAGAGCTGCCCTGGTAGCACAGCAGTGAAAAGCTGAAGGTCCACTTACCTCTTCAGGCTGACCGCAGAGCAGCTTTAAACTGCTTACGGCTCTTTTAAAGTACTTGCTCCCACCACAAAGCTCTGCACTCTGCTGACGATCCAGCTGCTGGGTTGGCATCTTAAGCTCCCCATCCTGGAAACCGAGAAGTCTGAGTATGCTCTTGGGACACAATTACATATTTTAAGCCAGAAAAACACAGCACTTGAAAACATGATTTCTGGTGTGTTATTTTAAAAATTAAAAAGCCTTGTCAAACTCTGATTTTTACCAGCAGGAGAGGAAAACATCAGAGTTTGGATTTGGTTTGTTTTATGTCATGGTTAAATAAATGGGCTGGATTCTCAGAAACCAGATTTCAAGTCTGCTTTTTTTTTTTTTTTTGAATGATAGGCATAATTTTCCAAAGATAGACAGTACAGGAAGATAAGTTCCATCCAGACTTGATATTGATTAGAGTCCATTTTAGATGATTTTAAACACCTCAAGCTTACATGTTTTACCAGCCCACTGCTCTTCAGCATTCCAACCTAACATTTATCTGTGATCTATTATGGCCAGGTGTTGTGCTAGAGCCTTTCCAAAGATTAACTTCTGAGAGCTAGAGGTATAAGTCAGTGGGGAGAGTGCTTGCCTAGTATGCAGGAAGCAGGCCTTTGCTCTCCAGTGCCATCTTAAACCAGGTATGCTGAGCATGGCTGTCATTCCAGTATTCAGGAGGTGGAGGCAGGAGGAGGAGGAGGAATTTACAGTCATCCATTACTGCGTAGAAAGTTTGAGACCAGTTTGGGATACTTGGGATCCCGTCTCAAGAAGGAATAAAATGGTTCAACCTTTACAAAGTGAATAGATGTGAGCCGAGGCTCCTGACGGAAGCAGCCGGCAAACTGTTAGCTTTGTCTTGCTGTAACTTTTCCCAGCCAGCCCCAGTCCTCCTCCTACCACTCCTCGACTAGCTACTGTAAAGTTCCTACTCTTTCCTGTTTGGTGGGGATCTCCCAGAGGATGTTCCTTGGAAACACTCAGCTGCTAGGAAAAGGACCGTGCCAGTGAGTGATTAAATACCATGTTCAGGCTTCAGATACAGGCAGACAACAGGAAATAGATGTTTTTGATAATGTATCTATCATTGCTTTTCCTTGGTTAGTTTATACCTGTGTTCCCAAACAGCACTCATATATAGTCATGTCAAAGTTTATGAAACTTTCTGGTTTCTTCATTAAATGTCTTAAAGTCTGTGTCTTCTGTATTCAGGAGAAAACATAGTGAAGGGGGATAATGAATCTATCAAGAATCTCCTAGAAATATTTGATGGATTGCTGGATTATCTGACAGAACACGTCAGTGAATCGTCTCCCAACAAAAGTAAGTTTAAATACGGACAGCCAGCTCAGAATCTCTAATACAGAATAGCTGGTACATGGAAGGATAAAGTTCTAGTTCTTTCTGTTCTCAGTGGTTAGAAACTCTATCCTAGACTCCCATTATACTCTTTGCTAACTTGGATGTGGCTCTTAAATTACCACGGATCAATAACAAAGTTATGCTTCTAGCTGAATTATTTATTGTCCTATTATTATATGAAATCTCTTGTTCCAGGATTTCCTGTCAGAACTGCCATCACACATGGTAAGTGTGGATGTTACTGAGATAGCAGCAGGGAGACCTGGTACATCATTGGTTCTGACCTAAATTGGCATTTTGTGACAGCCTGAATATTTTTAGCATTACTCTTTGAGTAACCCAGTTCAGACTTACCATGAAATTTCTTTAATGAAGAACTTTACTGCCATACTCAAATTCATTTTTTCACTTTTTTTTTTAAAAGATTTATTTTATTTATTATATGTAAATACACCGTAGCTGTCTTCAGACACTCCAGAAGAGGGCGCCAGATCTCATTACGGATGGTTGTGAGCCACCATGTGGATGCTGGGATTTGAACTTATCACCTTCAGAAGAACAGTCGGGTGCTCTTACCCGCTGAGCCATCTCACCAGCCCCATTTTTTCACTTTTGATAAATTCTGTATCTAGGGACTTACCCTAACGACGTAATCCTAAAGGCATTTAAGTGCTTGAAATTCTCCTTGCACTATTATTTGTAATTATGGAAAAGGAAGCTGTGTGTGTGTGTGTGTGTGTGTGTGTGTGTGTGTGTGTGTGAGAGAGAGAGAGAGAGAGAGAGAGAGAGAGAGAGCACGTAAGCAAGCGCTGGAGAAGCAGGGTCTGATGTTATGCAGCCTAATGTTGAGCTCACTGTGCCTGAGGATGACCTTGAATTTTGTTTTCTTTATTGGGAGAGAGTGTCTTTGTGTAGCCCTGGCTGTCCTGGAACTCACTCTGTAGACCAGGCTGGCTTCAGAGATCCACTTGCCTCTGCCTCTGTAGTTCTGGGAGTACAGGCATTTACCACCACATCCTGCAAGAAGAAGCTATAGCTTAACAATTTAAGAGTAAACTATTCTGTTAACAGTGGATAGAATAATACATGACCCACTCTTGGATTGCAGAATTAAACAGAAAGTTTTAGGAGAAATAGTAATAAACATAAATGATAATACAGGTTAAGACAAAATGCCTGGGTTCATTTATCCTTCTGCCTTCTGCTGCTGTTCCTGTGAGACCTGAGCTCAGGCTGTGGCTCTTGGAGACAGTTTTCCAGTCTCTGATTAGAGGGCTTCTCTTCATTTCAGTGGCTAAAAAGATGAAAAAGCTGTATAGGAGCCTGGAAAGGGGTGGCATGCTGAAAATGTCTATTTCAGGGACTTTTGAGTAATTCCTGTTAAATGCTACTCTGTGTACTTTGAGAAGTTGAAAGCTGTATGCCATGTTTTCTGTTTCAAAGAATCCTGTACTTAATCAGGGAGACAGCTCTAAGTGTGTATAAGAAAACATAAAGGAGTTGGGAAGGATGCAGAAAGTGAATGGCAGGTGGAACTCAGTCACTCAGGGCCAGCAGGAGGGATTCAGGTGTGCTGTAGCTTTCAAAGTTGTTTTCATTACATTCTTTTTTACTTATCTTTTGAGTACAGGTGCATATATATATGGGCATCTTTACTATAGTGTGCATGTAGAGTGGGGTCTCAGGGACCAAATTCAGGTTGGCAGGTTTGGCAGGAGGAACCTTGACCCACAGTGGCCTTTTTATGTCTTTTTAAAAAGTAACAAGGTTAAGAGCCATAAACTCTAAGTAAAGATGTGGAGATTAAATTAAATGGTAAGAACAGCCAGGCATAGTGGCACCTACCTTTAGTCCTGACACTTGGGAGGCATCGGCCAGTGATCTCTGAGTCTGAGGCAAATGTTGGTGGCAGGGAGTAGGGATGCTGGGTACCCAGCTAATGAGGGCATTGAGGACTGTCTTAATCACAATTCTGTTGCTGTGAAGAGATACCATGGCCACGGCCATTCTTACAAAAGAAAGCATTTAGCTAACCAGGGGCTTGCTTTTGAGTTTCAGAAGCTTATTCTATTATTATCATGGCAGCAGGCAGGAGTGGTGCTGGAGAAGTAGCTGAGAGCTACATCCTCATCCACAAGCAGAGAGAGACTCTAGGCTTGGCATGGACCTTTGAACCTCAAAGCCCTCCTCCAGTGACACACTTCCTTTAACAGGGCCACATCTCTTTGTCCTTCTAATCCTTTCAAATAGCACTGCTCCCTGGTGATTAAGCAGTTGGTTGTATGAGCCTATAGGGTTATTCTTATTCAGTTCACTACAGGGATGGAGCAGGGAGCAGGTCAGAGCTGGGATTTTCATGTGAGTGCATAATAGAAACAGGAATATTCCCAGGGGAAGTCTGTAGTGAGTTGAGTTGTGCAGTTGTGACAACACCTAAGTTAGACATTGTTTTCTAAGGTTTGAGTTTCACTTACACAGGTCTAAAGTATATTTATTGGTTACTGTAACCTGGAGCTGATCATATTCTTCAAAGTTCCAGTTAACAGCAATAGGAATCAAATGTCTATTGTCATTAATTCCATGACCTGTGGGGGAGCTTTCCACCTAGGTCCTAGCATTATTGTTTACCACTGAAGAATGAGGCTTTGAAGGCAGAGACTTGGGTGCTAATACCTGGTTCTACCCCTTGCTGTATTGTCCATGTTCTCTAAGCTTTTGTTCTTTATTCTTTGGGACAGGGCCTTGAATAGCCAACACTGGCCTTCAGCTCCTGATAGTCCTTCCTCAGTCTGCCCATGATGATAGGTGTGTCCTATTATACCGACTCTCAGCCTGCATTCCTTTCTGAATGTAGTGAACAATATTCAGTGGGAATAGTTAGGAAGAGCAAGTGCATGAGAGTGTCAACAGATGGTCCTGAAATGCAGGTCTGGGGATGTGCAGGCAGAAGTGGGTGAATGGTTCCACAGTAACATGCAGAGTACAGGGCAAATCTGGTCACTGGAGGCCTGTCTCCTGGATTCATCCTGACCTTGGTGAAAGTGGATAGTAAGAGATGGAGCTTTTTACCTCAGCCGTGATGTGGTCTCCTAGCCCAGGCTTGGAACCTGAGCTATGTTGGCACAGTCTTGCTTTTGTGCGAACTCCACTCTATCCCTTACAGATGAAGCAGTGACCATGTAAGTGAGCCTAGCTTTAACAGTGGGGCGGGATAGGGCTGGAAGAGCCTTGGTGGGTAAACATTTGCCTCATAAGCTTGATAACCTGAATTCCATTCCCAGAACCCACAGAGGAAAGAAACAACTCCCCAAAGCTGTCCTCTGACCTCCACACTTGGGTTGTGACACTGAAGCTCCTGCCCAAGTGTGCCCCAAGTGTGCAAACACTCAAGCTCCTGCCCAAGTGTGCCCCAAGTGTGCAAACACTCAAGCTCCTGCACAAGTGTGCCCCAAGTGTGCAAACTCGGGGAAATAATGAAGCTTTGCTGTGCCTGCCTGCCTTGCTCTGAGAGCCCCCTTGTCTCTTTTTCTCCAGGGGACTCATTCAGGGCGTGGTTGGCTGGCTTCTTTATATGTTAGCTCAGGACAGATAGGGTATTAGCCTTCATTTTTGTCTTTTTAAACAGGTGAAACTGAGCAGTATTCTAAAGACTCTGATGGAGAAGAAGCTGGGGAGGACCTAGCACGCACTGAGGAGTCACTGTGGAGAAAAGCTTCTTTTATGAGGTAGTGTACGATGCCTGTGAACCTCATCACACAAGGCATACGTCCCAGCATACTCCAATGGTCCCTCCAAAAGCTGATGTCAATGTTTTATACCTTTCTGAGCCCTTTGAATTTCCTGTCTTTTCTATCTCTGCTTTCACAGCTGTTTTCATTCTAGACTTTTGTTGAGATGGTTCTAAGTACCCCAGGCTGCCTTGAATTCCTGATTCTCCTGCCTCTGCCTTCCAACTGTTGGGATTAAAGACATGTGGTAACATACCAACACTTAATTCTTTTTGTTATCTGTCTGTCTGTCTTTTTGTTTAATTTTTTTTGTTTTTTTGTTTTTTTGGGGTTTTTTTTTTTGTTTGTTTGTTTAATTTTTGAGGCAGGGTCTCAATATGTAGCTTTGGCTAGCATAGGACTCACAGATCAAAGGCATATCTTTGATCCCAGTATTCAGGAGGCAGAGGTAGATGGATTTCTGACTTTGAGGCCAGTCTGGTCAAAAAAAGTGAGTTTCAGGACAGGGAGGGCTACACAGAGAAACCTTGAAGGAAGGAAGGAAGGAAGAGAGGAAGGAAGGAAAGAAAAAAAAGGATGGACAGATGGATACTGGTACTCCACCAACTCTCTCCCTATCTTAGACTCACCAGGGTTTGCTGTATTGTCTTTCTGTCTGACTGAATGTATGTATTTATTAAAAAAGATTTATTTATTATGTAAAGTATATCATGTTTTCCCTGAATGTAAGTCTGTAGGCCAGAAGAGGGTACCAGATCTTATTATAGATGGTTATGAGTCACCATGTGGTTGCTGGGAATTGAACTCAGGACCTCTGGAAGAGCAGACGGTGCTCACTTCTGCTTTCCAGCTCCCAGGTTTGCTGATTTCTTAATCCTTGATACATGAAGCTGTTCCCACCTTGTATATAGCAATCAAAACCAAACAGAAAAAAACAGCAGAAGGAAATCTTTTTTCACCCCAACTTCACCCCCTTTTTGTGCTGGGATAAACCAAGGACTTTAAACATGGTAGGTAAGTGCTGAATTAACTGGGTTACACAAAAGTCCCAGTCTTTACACACCTAGGAATAAGCAGCCTGAATACCTGTGAGCCCCTGTTTGAAATAGCTGTCTGTAGTCAAACCGAGCCATAGTGAGTGAGCCCTTTTTCAGGTGTTCCTTCTCATCGGACACTTTGGGCCCCACCTGGGATGAAGACGACGCTGAGTCCACAGGTGAAATAATTAGGCTGGGAGACACTGCACATACCTTTTTCCAAAGAAGTAATGGTGAGTAGACACATTTTAAATATCAATTGTCTTTTAACACAGGCACAAAAATGTAGGCTCATACAATTTAAGGTTGCGATAATAGAGCTTCAGTTTTTTTTTGTTTGTTTTTGTTTTGTTTTGTTTTGTTTTCCAAGACAGGGTTTCTCTGTGTAGCCCTGGCTGTCCTGGAACTCACTCTGTAGACCACGCTGGCCTTGAACTCAGAAATCCACCTGCCTCTGCCTCCCAAGTGCTGGGATTAAAGGCGTGCGCCACCACGCCCAGCTAATAGAGCTTCAGTTAAGCATCTACACTGAAGCCACAGACTACCACTATTGTCCACTAAATATGGACAGCTATCTGACATTCCAGCTGTGTGAGAATCAAAGGCCTCATACGCAGGTAAAGCCAAGCAGGCCAGTGCTTGAAGAGCTGTCATCTAGTCTATTAGGCACACTAGATGAACAGTTAGCTATGCAGTCTTGAGCTTGGTCACACCTTTGGAGTATTTGATTTTCTGAACTAGTTCAATCACTTTGTTCATTGTATGCACTAACAAGTTCGTGTTCCTGGAGGTATGCTTCAGGCCCGTGTCCAACAGTTTATTGCTTATAGACAGGGTTCCTCTCAGGCTCCTGTTGTGTACCCATTGGGTCCTCATTCAGCTCTTCTACGCGGTTCTACCCCTGCTCTCAGTTGGAACTCCTAGGCCAGCACTTTGCCCCATCTGTTTCTGGTAGGCTCATGTTCCAGTGTCCTGCCTCCTCACATCGGTCAGACTCTAAGCCAGTGTCCTGTGCTGTGGCCTTCTCTGTATTTCTATAACAGCATTCATACACTGCATGGAAAATTACAGTCTCTTAGGTAACCTCTGAGCTCTAGAAAAGTAGGCAGGTGGCACTTCCCCATCCGGGTCCTGGTGACACACTGGGAAATGAGCAGCCGCAGAGCCACCTTGACGACGGTGCTCAAGGCCTGTGTGAGGACAGACTGTAAAATGGACAGGAAAACTCTGGTTTATCTTAGTCTCAAAACCTGGCAAGATACAAGGCCACAATAAGGATGTTTTTGGATGGAATGATGAAAGGCTCTTGTGGAAATAGGTACAGTAAACTAAGAATCAAGAGGCTTCATTCCATAACTATTGGCTTTGTGACTTTGGACAAGGCCCTTTTCTGAGTTTGATTTCATCACTGTGAAATGAGACACTTGGCCTAAGCCATCTCTGTAGTCTCTGTCAGCATTAACACTCTGATTGGAGGGAAGTCTTACATTCCAGCAGCAGACCAAAGCCAGTAGGGAGTGGATAGGGAGTCTAGGATGGGTTGTGTGATATCAAATGCCATGAAAAATGTATAACTGCAAAATCTGAAACTTTGAGTACTGACATGCTGTAAGTGGAAAATTTCAGTCTGCGTCAGCCAAATGTCTCGTCCAGTAAAGGCACCTTGCCACCAAGCCTGACCACCCTAGTTCTAAAGTTCTAATCCAAGGACCTACTCAGTAGGACGAAACTCCCAAGTTATCTTCAGAGCTTCATAGGGCATCATAGTATCCTGTGCACAAAGATAAATAAAATATAAACAGGTAGGGAGGTGCCGGGCTACTATGGTAATTTTTTATTGTATAGTATATATTATATGGCTAGTTTTATGTCAACTTGATGGAAGCTGAAGTCACGTGAGAGGAGGGAACCTCAATTGAGAAAATGCCTCCATAAGATCAGGCTATAGGCTGCTGGGCAGTGGTGGCGCAAGCCTTTAATCCCAGCACTTGGGAGACAGAGGCAGGTGGATTTCTGAGTTCAAGGTCAGACTGGTCTACAGAGTGAGTTCCAGGACAGCCAGGGCTATACAGAGAAACCCTGTCTCGAAAAAGCAAAAAAAAAAAAAAAAAAAAAAAAAAAAAAAAAAAAAAAAAAAAAAAAAAAAAAAAAAAAAAAAAAAAAAAAAGATTAGACTGTAGGCAAGCCTGTAGTACATTTTCTTAATTATTGCTATATGTGTGAGGGGCCCAGCCCATTGTGGATGGAGCCATGCCTGGGCTGGTGGTCCTGGGTTCTATAAGAAAGCAGGCTGAGCAAGCCAGGAAGTGTTACTCTTTCATAGCCTCTGTATCAGCCCCTGTTCAGGTTCCTGTTTTTACTGTGTTGGATGGTGAGCTGATGTATGGAAGGGTGAGTGAAATAACCCATTCGTCACCAAGTTGCTTTTGGTTATAGTGCTTCATCACAGCAATAGCAACTCTAAGACATATGCATACATAAAATTCTCAAGAATAAAGAATGGGCTGGAGAGATGGCTCAATAGTTAAGAGCACTGACTACTCTTCCAGAGGTCTTGACTTCAATTTCCAACAACCACATTGTGGCTCACAACCATCTGTAATGGATGAGATGCCCTCTTCTGGTATATCTGAAGACAGCTACAGTGTACTCATATACATAAAATAAATAAATAATTCTTTAAAAAAAAAAAAAAGAATAAAGAAAAACTGGTTAGATGTGGTGCATGCCTTTAATTCCAGCACTCAAGAGGAAGAGACAGAAGGATCTCTGAGTTTGAGGCCAGCTTGGTCTATATAGTAAGTTTCAGGACAGTCAGAGCTACACAGAGAAACCCTGTCTCAAAAGAAAAAAAAAAAAAAAAGAGGGCTGGTGAGATGGCTCAGCAGCTAAGAGCACTGACTGCTCCTCTGAAGGTCCTGAGTTAAAATCCCAGCAACCACATGGTGGCTCAAAACCACCTGTAATGAGATCTTACACCCTCTTCTGATATGTCAGAAGTCAGCTACAGTGTACTTATTTATAATAATAAATAAATCTTTGGGCCAGAGCAAGCAGGGACTGAGTGAGCAGGGCTGACCAGAGTGAGCAGAGGTCCTAAAAATTCAATTCTCAACAACCACTTGAAGGCTCACAACCATTTGTTCAGCTACCCTGTACTCATATAAAATGAATAAATCTTAAAAAGAAAGAAAGAAAAGAAAGAAAGAAAGAAGAAAGAAAGAGGAAAAGAAAAATTGTTGAGGGTATGTGTTAAGGTATATATGAAACATGAATGAATCGGGTCCTCCCTCTAATAAAGATTATTTTATATATGAGCACATTTCCAAAGTTGTAAATCCTTTTGACTCTTAAGCACTCAGATGTGGGATATACTTCCTGTTATTTGTTTTGAGATTAGACACAGAGCTCCAGAGAATCAATTCAGTCAAGAAAAAAATTTAAACTAAAATTTTAACCATAACTTTAAAAGGCCAAGAATAAAAACAGAGAGAAAGCTGGGGTGTAGTGTTTGAATTTCATGCGATAAAAGGGCACCTTCCTCTTATGTTTAGATGAATATGTCGGATAACAGTCATACACTTTTACAGGCATCTAATTTAGGCTTCATCCCAAGCCCTAAGTTTTAGGGAGTGGTTCTAGCCACAACCCAGCTTCATGCAGCAACATCCCTGCATCTCTGGTACCTACTCTCCTACAGCAAAGTGATGCAGCACTGGTAAAAGTGCACTCAGGCAGTGGAGCACGTATCATAGCACAGTGGTTACAGGTCATTGGTATCCTGAGCAGTTGAGACAATATATTGCTCATATATATTGTTGAACATGTTGTCCCTATTAGCTTTTAATATATTTAAGAAACTTCGTTGATGGTTTAAAACTTCAGCGTTAATACTCTCTTTCTCAGGTGCTCAAAATTCTATGGACTTACGTTCTAGAAAAGCCTCGGCTTCCCCAGGCATTGAGCTACCTGAGGAAATGCTGAACCCTGGCACATTGAGTTTTCTTTCCCAGAATGGACCACCCTGTGAGGCAGGTGAGCTGCGCTGGGGTTTGAGTTCTTGACACTGCGTGCAGCTGTGTGTGTCATGCTGCAGTGCCCACATGCAGGTCAGAGGGCCGCTGGTACAGCGCAGGGGTCGCTTTCTACTGTAGGTCCTGGGGGTTGAATTCAGACCATCTGGATTGGCAGCAAGCACCTACCTGCTGAACCATTTTGCCAGCCCATGAGCTCTGTTTTAATTAAATTAAAATATATTCCTGTCTTAGGGTTTTACTGTTGTGAACAGACTCCATGACCAAGGCAGCTCTTATAAGACAACATTTAATTGGGGCTGGCTTACAGGTTCAGAGGTTCAGTCCATTATCATCAAGGTGGGAGCATAGCAGTGTCCAGGCAAGCATGGTGCAGGAGGAGCTGAGAGTTCTACACCTTCATCTGAAGGCCTCTAGTAGAAGACTGTCTTCCAGGGAGCTAGGACAAACAAAGAAGGCCATACCTACTCCAAAAAGGCCATACCTCCAAATAGTGCCACTCTCTGAACCAAACATACTCAGACCACCACAATTCCTAAACTGAGCCTGGTGGCTGATGGTGTAATCCCAGCACTTGGGAAGCTGAGGCAGTTGGATTGATGTGCAAAGTTTGAGGACAGCCTGGAATATAGAGTGAATTTTAGAATAGTTATGATTGTGTAGAGTGAGGACCTCTTTCAAAAACAAAACCAGTTATATAGTCATTGCTGGCCTAGGGGTATAGCTCAGTGGAAGAGCGTTGCCTGCACATGAGGCCTGGGCTCCATCTTTCCTATAGTGTGTGTGAATATGCTTGTATGTGTGTGTAAAACTATTCGTTTTTAGGGATTCCATTGTAAAACCCACTGTAATCTCTCTTAGCATCAGAAACTCCTCCTATGAGCATGGTTCCAAGTGCCAGGAAACTAGGCGAGCCGATCCGAGCTGCCATTCCTTTACACCCTCCCTACCATCCTTCTCAGCCGAGAGCACCTTGTCCCATAGGCAAAGAATACCTCTGGTCAAGTCGCTACTTGTCTATGCCAACTTCTGGAGAGCACATGGCACCTTCTGTGGTAAGTGGAAAGGTCTTCTTATAATTGGCTAGAAGCCCATATATTACTTATTTTTGCTGCTGGTGATTGAACCTAGAGCCTTGAATAACTATGCTGAGCATACACAGTCCAGTTGATCTGTACCCCAGCCCCAGAAGCTCATCTACTTACAGAGGTCTCTGCTAGAATGGTGGTCAGGTCTGAGCCAGGCACAATGACACATACTTGGGAAACTAAGATGAGGGTCACTGGGAATTTGAGGCCAAGCTGGGCTATACACTGAGACCCTTGCGCTCATTCATAAACAACAAATATAAACTAAATAAAATAAATAAACAATTTAAATAAACAAATAATCAAAGTATCTTATTTCTTTTTTTTTGAGACAAGTTCTTCATGTGTGTGTAGTCCTGGCCAGCCAGCCAGGAACTTGTGTTGTAGACTTAGCTGGCCTTCAAATCAGAGATCTGCGTGCGTCAGCCTCTCCTGTGCTGGAAATAATGGTGCATCATACTTAAATTTTTCCTCAGAAGATTAGACATGTATCTCATTGGGTAGAATGCCCGCCTACACACAAATCCCCAACATTTCGTAAACCCAGTCCTCGGGGCTCAGAGGCAAGAAGACTGGAAATCAGCATTTATCCTCAGCTATAAGAAACCCTGTCTTAAAAACAAGTTGGAGGCCGGGTGTGGTGGCGCACGCCTTTAATCCCAGCACTCGGGAGGCAGAGGCAGGAGAATTTCTGAGTTCGAGGCCAGCCTGGTCTACAAAGTGAGTTCCAGGACAGCCAAGGCTACACAGAGAAACCCTGTCTCGAAACAACAACAACAACAAACAAACAAACAAACAAACAAGTTGGGGTTGGAGAGATGAGTCAGTGCTTAAGAGCACTAGCTTATCTCCCGGGGACCCAGGTGGCAGATCACAACTTCCAGTCACTTAGTCCCAGAGGATCAAACACCCTCTTCTCTGTAGAGAGACATGTTTTGCATAGTCATACACACTGGCAAAACACCCATATACACAAAATAATAAACTAAACAAGTAAAAATAACAACCTAATAATAAACTAAAATAATAAATTAAAAAATAACTTATTTTGATTTTTTTAACATGGAGTTTCTTTGTGTAGTCCTGGCTGTCCCAGAATTTACTCTATAGACTAGGCTGGCCTAGAACTCCCACCTCTGCCTCCACAAGTGCTGAGATTAGCAGTGTGCACCACTGCCAAGTAATAAAATACTTTTTAAATTAAAAGAAAAAAGTTGGCACTGTATCTCCCTTTCTGCTCTTATCCTAGGCAGATAGGGAGGGAAAAGCATGAGGAAGACTGGAGGCAGCCCATACAGGACATTCAGTTTTTGCTGAGCACAGTTCTGAGTACTCTATTAGATGATTAGCCCTCACAACAGTGTGGAGTGGATACTGCACTCCAAGGGAAAGCTAACCTAGAGAAGTTAATGCCTTGTTTGAGGTTATACCAAAATTGCAGAATCAGAATTTGAACTCAAGTGTAAATGTCTGGCCTGGGCTGTATATCCCTAATTAAATACTTACAAATTATAAAGAAAATAACAATCATATATTTTCACTGTTTTGCATAAAGCACTTAATATCTTGGCCTATTTATTCTTTGCTTGAAAAAAAAATTTTTTTTCATCTTGTCCCTAAACTTTCTGGAAAAATGAGGCATATACGTTCTGGGGTAGAACTATAAGGAATGATCTTATTCTGAAGAAATCCAAGTCATCCTCGTGCCAGGGGTGGGGCCACACACCTTTGATCACAGTGTTCAGGGGGTCTGTGAGTTTAAGACAATTGTGGTCCTCGGTAGGCAGAGGCAGGTGGATTTCTGAGTTCAAGGCCAGCCTGGTCTACAGAGTGACTTCCAGGGCAGCCAGGGCTACACAGAGAAACCCTGTCTCGAGAAACTAAAAAAAAAAAAAAAAAAAGACAATTGTGGTCTATATAGTAAGCTCTAGGCCAGCCAGGGCTACACAAAGAAATAGTGAGAGCCTGGCTCACAAAAAGGGAGGGAGAGGCAAACCATGGAGGAAAAGTACAGGGAGAAATAGCCCTGTGTGTTTATCAGTCTACACTGTGCTTCTGCTCAGGGGGGAGGAGGGGGAGGAGGAGAAGGAGGAGGAGGAGGAGGAGGAGGAGGAGGGGTAGGGTGAGAACTTTGTCAGAGCCTTGGGGTTGATGGGATGGAACCTGAGGCTCTGGCAACTTGCTGTTTCTTCACGTGGGTGATGCTGAATGGGAGACACACGTTTCACTTTTAAAAGGTTTTCAAAAGCCGGGCAGTGGTGGTGCACGCCTGTAATCCCAACACTTGGGAGGCAGAGGCAGGTGGATTTCTGAGTTTGAGGCCAGCCTGGTCTACAGAGTGAGTTCCAGGACAGCCAGGGCTACACAGAGAAACCCTGTCTCGAAAAACCAAAAAAAAAAAAAAAAAAAAAAAAAAAGGTTTTCAAAAAAGGGCAGTATAAAGCCTGGGTATGGTAACAAGCACCGTTACTGGACAGTTTCTGCTGGCTTCTTGGTGCTGGAGACTGAACTCGGGCCCCATGCCGTGTGGCAAGCACTTCACTACCTGAGCCCTCTCTTTGGCTTCCCAAACAACCTTTTTTTTTTTTTTTTCCTGTTTGAATAGGAACCAGATGATGCTTTCTTAACTCCTACCTTATTTAAAGATGATGATCAGGAAACATATCTACCTCTGACTGAAGCCTCCAGGACAAGGAAGCCTTCTAAAGGAGAAAGGTAATGTTGCTGTGGACTTCAGCACTTACCATATGTCTGTTGTAAAGGGGTTTGAGAAGTGAAGGGGCTGGTGAGATCACTTAGTTAAAGATGCTTGCTGCCCAGGCCAGGTGACCTGACACGGATCCCTGAAACCCATGTAAAGGTAACTGTGGCAAGTCACTCCCCTTAATAATAACTTTTTTTTTTTTAAATAAAGAGTATCAAAAAATTCTAGCTGTTAGGAACCATAATGAAATATTTGTTAAAGTGTGAATTATAGTCATTTTGAAATAAGTAGTGTATATTTGGCAAGTCAGTCGCCATGTAACCACTTTATTACAGAGATGAAAACAGAGCCATGACCCCATCAGGGCGTCCGCCTTTCCCTCCGAAGGCCAGGAAGCCGCTCACAGAACAGGAACTGCATGCCCTGTCAGAGAAACTCTCTCGGCTCTCGGAACTAGACTGGGCAAGTCTTGTCTTTTAATCTTGGTGAGATTTCTGTGGTTAGCCTTTCAGTGGAAGACACTGCTCTCCCAGCAGAAGATGAAACCTAGGCTTAGGTGTTAGGAGATGAGTTGTGTTTTGGGTTCTGTTAAAAACTTCTGTAAGTCACCCTGGTGGTAGTAGAGCATGCTGTTTAATCCCAGTACTTGGGAGGCAGGTAGATCTCTTGAATTCAAGGCAAACCTGTTCTTAAGATTGAGTTTTAGAAGGGGCCGGAGAGATGGCTCAGTGGTTAAGAGCACTGACTGCTCTTTCGGAGGTCCTGATTTTAAAAAGATTAATTAATTAATTAATTTGTAAGTGCATGGTAGCTGTCATATACATAAAATAAGTAAATCTTTTTAAAAGATTTATTTTATTTTATTTATTTATTTTTTTTGGTTTTTTGAGACAGGGTTTCTCTATGTAGCCTTGGCTGTCCTGGAACTCACTTTGTAGACCAGGCTGGCCTCGAACTCAGAAATCCGCCTGCCTCTGCCTCCCAAGTGCTGGGATTAAAGGCGTGCGCCACCACGCCCGGCTTAAAAGATTTATTATATGTAAGTACACTGTAGCTGTCTTCAGACACACCAGAAGAGGGCATCTGATCTCATTACAGATGGTTGTGAGCCACCATGTGGTTGCTGGGAATTGAACTCAGGACCTCCGGAAGAGCAGTCAGTGCTCTTAACCATTGAGCTATCTCTCCAGCCCAAATCAATCTTTAAAAATACAAAAAACAGGTGTGGTGGCCTCCGCCTGTAATCCCAGCACTTGGGAGAAAAGGCAGGCAGATCTCTGAGTTTAAGGCCAGCCTAGTCTATAAAGCAAGTTCCAGGAGCTACACAGAGAAACTTTGTCTCGAAAAACCAAAAATAAAAATAAAAATAATGAGGAAAAATTGAGTTCCAGGACAGCCTGGGCTATGTAGAGCAATCCTGTCTCAAACCAAAAAACGTTTCACAAGTCAAGCAGGAAGGACATAAACACTGGCACCCTGCCAATGTTCCTTATAACCAAATGTGGCATAGAGTCCTGATGGAATCACTTCATGTAATTATATTAAACCATTTATTTTTAGTACATCTATACAACTTTGTTACTAAAGACTGATGTGGTATTAAATAGTGGGGTAACCACCTTGAATGATTACATGAAATCTGTGTGGCTTTCTGTAAAATGTATTGAAGTTGAGTGCCTATAGCACTGATTGCTCAAAAAACAAAACAAAACAAAACAAAAACAATGAGGTCCACGCCTCACTAAATGGATTAGAACTTCCTACATGGGCCTGGTTGCCCTTGAACTTGCTGTAATTCTGCCTCTGAGATCAGAAGTGTGTCTAACCATGCTTTAGATGTTAAATGTAAAGCTGGCTGTCACTGGCCCTCTTCTCCCAGCACTGAGGACACTGAGGTAGGAAGATCATGAATTCCAGGCTTGCTTGGTTGGCACAAAGAAATCCTAGCTCAAATCAAACTCATAAAGTAAATGAAGTCTAGCTGTGGGTGTGTAAGATACATGGGTGAAGTCAAGCTGTGGGTGTGTAAGATACATGGGTGAGTCTCTGCAAGCTTGGTGTCTGTCGGTGACTGCCAGAGACGACTTCTCGAAGGCCTGCTCTGCACTGCTGTGCCCTGGACTTCCTGCTGAAGTCAAGGACAGAGAGTGAAAGAATTTCTCAATAGATGTTAAAAACTGCCCTGGGTGATGGAGGAGCGAAGACTGATGGTAAAGATGGTGATGCCGGAGATGAAGAGGTGCGCAGTGGGGATGAGGAGGTGCTGTCACAACACAGTGACAGGGTCATGGAGCACGGACCAAAGAAGCCTCGGTCAGGTACAAACCCAAGAGGGGCCTAGAATGAGGCGTCCACGATATCTTTCCAAGGAGTTCCGTGTGTTAAGTTTCATTCTATATGAGGATAAAAAAATGATAGCAAACTCAAGTTAGAATTGTTTCTTACTGATATTTGTGTGTCACAGCTTATGTGTTACTTGTCTAAATGTGCGCTATTGTTTCCTTTTTAAATTTCATGCTAACACTATATATATATATATATATATATATATATATATATATATATATATATATCCTGTAACTTTAACCTATCAACCTTATTTAGGAAATGTTTGTTGATATTTAAAGATCCAGCTGAATCCACAGTGTGCCCCTTAGCATAACATGTGTATTCCTGCCCATTAGAGAGAACTCAGTGTCTAGCTGTGTTACCTTTTACTGTAAGCAAGCTGCTCTGTATGTATTTACATTCCATCCATGGACCTGCACAGGGAAGAGGCAAAGTCCACAAGCTACTTGGTTTCACAGCCGAGGACACTTACTGTATACACAGCACACATTCCGCAGCCTGAATTCAACCCAAAGTTGAATATGCAATACCTGTGGGCTTAACAGTACACATTTTCCTGTGTGTGTGTGTGTAGGTTTGTTCATGTGGGCGTGTGCATTTCTGTTTGTGAACATGGATATGGAGGCCCGAGGCCAACATTAGGTTTCTTCTTCCCGTGCTCTTCATGTTGTTTTGAGCCAGGCTCTCCTGACTGAGCCAGGAACCTATAGGTACAGCAAGGTGGCTGGCCACTGAGCTGGAGTTACAGACACTGTCACACCCAGCTTCTTACATGAGTGCTGGACATCTAGACTCATGCATAGACAGCAAGCACCTAGCCGCCCCCATCCAGAACAGTCTGCTTGCTTGCTATGACTAAGCACACAGCTACATATTAGGAAAGAATACACTTAGCACAATAGCTACCCATTCCTCCCCCCCCCCTCAATTTTTTTTTTTTAAAGATTTAATAGTTTCCAGTTAGGAACTAACGGTGAATGACTTTTCTGTATTGCAGGATTTTTGTGCAGAAAGGCACCTTACAGGTCCCATTCACTGTCGCCATCTTCAGTGAACAAACACAGACAATTAGAGAAAGAGAGAAAAAGGCAGCACAAATCTAAAGGGACAGACTCATGCCATTTCCAAGCAAAGGTACACCCTCATTCCTTGACTATTACTCATGACTCGCATACCATTTCCTCTCAGCTGGCTATTACAGTGAGCACACACACCACTGACCAAAGGTCTAAAGTGCATTCGCTGTGCCTGAGTTGAATGGATGGCAGAGGATTATATAATATGGTGTGCACTCTCACTAGAGATACGATCATGAAATCATCAAGAAAATAACCTGCTTAGTGATCAGTGAATGAAGAAAAAGAGGTCAATGTGGCCTGCTCTTTTCAGATGGAAGTCAGAGATAAAGGGAGCTAGGAGAGAGAGAATGGAATGAGACCAGTACTCATTAGAGGAGGTATCTGGGAGCCAGAGGAGCCAGATAGGATTCCCAGCACCCATACGGTGGCTCACAACTATCTAACTGCAGGTCCAGGGGGTCCAACACCCTCTTCTGGCTTTCACAGGTACCAGGCAGGCAGACACACAGTGCACAGACATACATGCAGGCAAGACACCTGTTATCAATACCAGGGAAGATGTATTATAGAACAAAGATTTTAAAATGTATGGATTTAGAACACTTATTTGTATGCTGTAGTTGTGGATTTTTTGTTTTGTTTGTTTGTTTAGAGACAGGGTTTTCTCTGTAGCCCTGTCATTGAACTTGATCTGTAAACCAGGCTAGCCTTGAACTCAGAAATCCGCCTGCTTCTGCCTCCTGAGTGCTGGGATTAAAGGCGAGAGCCACTACTGCCTGGCATGATGAGTTTTATGGTGTCAATTAAATTGGTGAAAACTAGAATTAATTCAGAAGACCTAGAATATTTATATCTCAGAGGTTGGGAGATAGGCAAATGCTTGCCTTGCAAGTATCAAGCCTGGAGTCTGATCTCCAGGTTCAGTAAGAGACCCTGTGTCAGTGCAGTGGGGAGAGACTGAGGAACACACCCACAGTTATACTCAGCAGGTAACATCCACCCAGAGGAGCATCAGTATAAAACCTGTGAGAACAGTAAGAGGAAACCCACTGCCTCAGCTTCACTTCTGTACTGATTACGGGTCTGTTAGCACAGATTTTTTTTTTTTTTTTTTTTTTATGAAGCAGCCTGAAAGCAACCTGGGAAAATGTGAATGAACTTGGTACTTTTGTTTTTGTTTTTTTTTTTTTTTTTTTTTTTTTTTTTTTTTTTTTTTTTTTTTTTTTTGTTTTGTTTTGTTTTGTTTTTGCGAGACAGGGTTTCTCTATGTAGCTCTGGCTGTCTTGGAACTCACTTTGTAGACCAGGCTGGCCTCAAACTCAGAAATCCACCTGCCTCTGCCTTCCGAGTGCTGGGATTAAAGGCGTGCGCCACCACACCCGGCTGAACTTGGTACTTTTAGACTGGGAATCCAGATGAATCTTCCTGACAGCTGGGTTACATGACCTTATTCTTTTCAGGCACTGACTGAAGCATTTGAACGGGAACTAAGAAAACATAAAGTTCAAGAGAACGTTGGACTTCGAGGGCTAACAGAGGATGAGGAAGAGGAAACAGTGGGTAAAAGTCTCCACCCGCGATGAGTGCCTGCGGGAGGAGGACAGTCTCTTAGGAGAAGGCAGGGCTTCACCTCACGATATAAGAGCTCAGATACAAGGACAAAAGTTTAAGGCCTAAACTTTGGCCTTGAAAGTTCTTGCATACTGGTTTATAAAGAGTTAAAATAGATTTAGTTGACAAAGAGGAGGCAGGATTCCAAGCATTGTGTACCTGACTCTGAGAAACCCAAGTCCTTGTTTTCTGCCTCAGAAGATGGTTCCCAGCTGGGTATGGTGGTGCATGACCTTAATGTCAGCACTTGGGAGGCAGAAGCCAGAGGACATCTGTGGTTTGAGTCCAGCCTTGTCTGTATATTGAGTCCCAGGATAATCAGGACTAAATAGACCCTGTCTCAAATAAACAACATGCAGAGGCTCCAGCAAAAGCAGGACAGAGGTTCAGGAGGTGTAAACACATATTTGAATTGCTTGAGGTTTTCTTAATATACTTAGAAAAGGTTATAAAGAAACCAGCCCATAAAAATTTCAATAGCAGTTGTATTTAGGGTATGAGACTGTGGTTACTAAAGCTGGGAAAGGCTGGTTTGTTGGGGGAGAGAAAACCAAGATTAAAAAGGTGGATGGTAGTCAGCTGTTCTGTCAGTGTGCTGTCTGAGATGACTGTATAAAAGCGTTTGTAGACCCCCTTTCTCTCCTCTGTTCTTTTTATCCGCCTCTAAGGAAAAGTCATACAGAGAAGCCTTTCCTAAAGGAACTTCGAAACGGAGTCAGGTCCAAAAGATTTACTCCAGAAAAACTGCAGCTGCAAGTCCAAAAGGAGATGGTCGTCTGAAGTCAAGCAAGGCATCTCCGAGTAAGAGCCTTTGACATCCTTGATGCCAGCAAGCAGGCAGCCTCTGGGCACAAAGGTTGTATTCCAGAGGCTGCTGGAAACAGACATCCACCAGTTAGCTGTCAAAAGGCCCTTCTTGTGTTACTACTACTATAGGGCTGGGCTTCTGTAATCAAAACCAGCTCCTAAATCAGGCACCTTATCTGTGGACACCCAAAGAATTGCCAGGGTTCTGCTGCTCCAACAGAAGTCTCTCTCCCACACTCCAGTTACCTTGTGGTGGTGGTTGCTCTATTTGTCTTTGGAAAGCTGGTAGAAGGCAAGGGACGGATGCTCCAAGCAAGCAGATGGCCCGCTCAGCCCTGTGTACTGCCCGCTCAGCCCTGTGCGCTGACAGTTGGTTCTCTTGAGGTAGAGCGAGCCTTGGTGCAAGGAAACAAGGTCAGGTGAATGCCAGGCTTCCAACTAGTTCCCAGCAGGGACTGTTCTCTCCAGCCATATCCCTGCAGCAAGCAAGCTGAGGTGGCTTCTGTTTTCACTCACAGGAAGCATCTGCCTACAGTCCCTGAGGCTGGACTCCTCAGACTACAGTTGGAACTTTTCAGCTTTTCACCCTCACTTGTAGGAAGACAGAAGTAGCAAGTACACACCGGGTCGTTCTTTTTAAGGCCAGCACCACAGCCCTGAGATTAGCTTAGTTTAGCAGGCAGGTGGGGATAAGAATTCTTTTAGATTAACAGCATATCTCATTTCCTCACAGTGAAAGTAAGTGAACACAGTCTGCTGCCCCTGATGCTGGAACACTTTCCATTTCTCTATGTTTCTGACCCAACGCTGACCAAAATGTGGAAGCAGCAGATGGCCCAGGTTGAACAACTCAAAAGGGAAGCACAGAGAGAGAACCGGTCCAAGAAGAAACTCCAGGATGAAGTAAGCTCCCGCCCAAGCCTAAGGGCACAGATACACACAGGGAGAGCTTGTCCTCCACCGGCACCATTAACCTCCTTGCTTTGTGTTCTCCTTAAAGATAGAAGAAGCCCTGAGAAGGCATGACCTCCTCACTGCTCTTGTCAAGAAAGAATATGACCATAACAAGAGGCTGGTATGTCAAGAACAAACTGAGTAGTGCCCTTTTCCTTCTGGGTACCAACTAGGCAGCAGACTGGTAACACGTGCCCTGTGGGAGTGAGTGGCTGTCTCGGGCTTTAACTCAGAACCGATGGGGAAAATATATCCCACACAGCACCAACACAGACTGAACACACTCTCAGCAGTTGGCTGCAGAACTCTTTATCCTTGCCACATGGCTGTTTTTCACTTCTTTATGGTATTTTCTGAGATGAAAGCCTAAGCTTTTAGATGTAATATGAGTTGCCTGGCTTTCTCTTTGATGAGCAAAAGGCAGAGTTGAAATTTTATCCCATTTCTGTCTCTACCTCCACAGCCCATGTAGGTGCTTAGAGTCGTAACTTAGTGCTATTGTCTCCGATCCCCAGTAGAAAGCTAATTTTGTTATAATTTGGATTGAAAATCATACTATCCCAGCTAATATAGTGACCAGAAAAGGCAGAAGTCAGCCTGCCAAAGATATTTAAAAAATCTTTAATTGGGAATAGAGCTATGAAAATATTAATCTTAAATAGTTTCTAAAGAGCCATCTTCAAACTTGCCTGGTCACTGAATCAAGACCACCTGACTGACCCAGTTGACAGGACACAGTACGGTGGCTCATCAGTGTCAGGGCCCACGTGCTCTCCACAGTGGGATGGGACTTCAGTGCTGCTCCAAGGACTGGGGATGGAGCTGCCATGGTCCTTCTTGTGTGCCCAGCTTACAGCTGGTGGGGAGGTGAGGGGATGAGATGAATGCTCAAGCTGGCCTTCTGCTTGTCGCCTTCCCACTTCCCTAGCAAGACTTCAAGGACGGAATTCAGAGACAAAGATTGACCCAATCGAAGATAAAAGAAAATCGTCATCAAAGTGTTCGTGCCCGAAAATATTATGATGATTACAGAGTTCAGTTACGTGCAAAAATGATGAAGATGAGAACCCGGGAAGAAATGGTATGTGTACCTTCCTGTCTGTCTAGCTCTGCTAAGGGGAACTTATGTTTGGAACCAGTTTCTTTGTCTACAAATCTTACCTCAATTTGGATCCAAAATCCAAATCTAAGTCCCACATGCAGTCAGGACTTGTGCTTGACAGTGATTCATCCAGCTGTGGATTCCTGTCTACTCTTGTCTTCATGGCCCTCCTCCTAAGATGCAGACACAAGACCTCCTACACACACTCTGCAGTACAGCTGCTCTAAAGGTTTGAGAGCACACTGCAGACAACAGAAATTAAGGCATGCTTGTGTGACGCAGGACATGCAAGGCATTACCACACTTGAGTTGTTCCCACAAGATACACTGACTGTCCTAGCCTAATCAAAGTGTGAGGACCCTCAAATTACTGATAATTACAGTAAAACGTACACAGATGCTTCAGAAATCTTTCCTGAAGGCAGTAGAGACCACTGGTACATGAGAGGGTGCTGAGCACCAGTAGAAAGGCACAAATGAAAATCCCAGCAGATTACCACTCACACTCACAGGGATGGCTAACACAGACAACTTTCATCGTGTGATTGCTTTTGTAAATCTGGCAGTACTTTGGAAGGTTACCAGAATGCTGGGTAGGGTTAGAATTTTTGGATGGGTCTATGTATGGTGTGTGTGTGTGTGTGTACCCACATAGCAACCAAAACTAAAAAGGACCCATGCCTCTCAGTTTAAGAATTTGTGAATCAAATTTATATTCACACAGTAGAGTGACAAAAAGTGACAGTTCTGTCTGTAGGGGATCAAGTTTAAAGCTATGTTCAGAAAAGGAAGGGCGGACAGCAGTGCTGGCGAGCATGGGTTTCATGTCTGGGATAGTCCCACAATTTTGAGTCTATTAATGCCTATTCACAATGTATGTATATTTTAAGAGTAATTTTAGGTATGTGAATAATGAGGAAAGCTGTTATTTGAAAAGCCTTTGTGAAATGCAGTATAATTTATGACTAAATAACCAACAGATCTTTAAGAAACTGTTTGAAGAAGGTTTACAAATTCAGAAACAAAGACTACGAGACCTAAGAAACTACGCCAAAGAGAAACGCAACGAAGAAAAGAAACAGCACCAGAATGAGCTGGACTCCATGGAGAACTACTATAAGGACCAGGTGGGCTTGCTGCCATCAGTGCGCTTGATCCCAAGCACCTGTCAGCCTGGTTTAGTTCATGGCTGGCTAGTGTGCAAATCAGCACAGCTTTGCAGCAGTGGGCAGGCTATACTGAATGTTTCTAAGGCAAATTTAAGACAGTATTTAAAACAGTATCCCATGTGTGTTGCCCTATTTCCATTTTGATTTAAGATGAAGTATAAGAATAATTGCATTGTGATAGAAGATTTGTTTTTTCTTCCCCACAGTTTTCATTGCTGGCAGAAGCCATCTCACAGGAACGTCAGGAACTCAAAGTGAGACAGAAATTCCAGGCTCAGGTATTAATGAACCAGACAGGAATTAGGAATTATTCCTAAAAGGAAATAGAAAATGTTATTGTAACTTCAAAAGAATGGAGAGAATACAAAGAGAATCCATCTCTTCTCCCAAGTACCTGATAGGCTGATGTTAGCAGCTCTGGTCTTGGAAGGGAGCCAATAAACTCTCTGGAGGAACCTGCTAGAAGCGGGCAAATGGGTCAGGGGTGAAAATAGAGGGGCCTGGATAAGAGTCACAAGCTTCAGAATGACTGAGTTCTCTTTCAGACGTTACATAAGGTGAAGAGGGAGCTGAGAGCTAAAATGGAGAAGGAGATTCAGCAACTGCAGCACGTGATAACGCAGAACGACGATGACGCTTTCTTCCGGGAACTAGAAGCTGAGCGCTTCAAAGCTCGGCTGCAGTTGGCTTCCTTCCAGTACAGTAAAAATCCTTTCCCAAGAGGTCAAACTTCATAGGTGAAGTTTCTAGGTACCTTAATATGAACAGAGCTAGACCTGAGCCAGTAAACAGTCTAAACCAGAACATGCCTTATTTATGTATTCATGTTAAAATTTAGAATTTTTTAAAATAAAATCTCTTAAAGCTTACTGCTTTTGAATTTATAACCTAAAACCTGAAAAAAGGGAATAAAGACATTTAGCTCTGTTAAAGCAGTTAGCAAGTCCTGCCAGCCCACTCGTGAAGTATGTTGATAGAGGACAATAAAAATTATTGAACTCCAGGACCAAGAACAGCATCTAACAGGCTGTGGATGAAGCCAATAATGGCTTCTGTTTTGGAGTTCAGGAGCTATGTAGTCTTAAGTACCTCATCTACCATTTGGGAGCTGACTTCCATTTCCCTAGCCTTATCTACTTCCTGGCTAGAAGATGAGGTCATCTCTATTCAGGATGACTGCAGGCATCTGAGTGCTGGGATTACAGGCTTGCACCACTATACCTCTCAGGAAAATTACCTTTGATATAGCCTTTTAGCTCTAACTAGACAAACCAGTTTAGAGTATTAACATAAAAGGGTAACACCCTCTGCTGTACTTCCTTCATCTATCCTATAACTAGTGTCTTGAATTCATGCTACTGAAACAGCCCCCAAGATAGGTGCTGACAGGAGAGCAGCATCATTGGAGTGCAGCTCCCTGAAAGTCTCTGTGCCGCAGCTCTTTACCACGGCAGTCACCTTTCAAGATGCATGAGCAAGCCTTGGAGGGGTTTGTGGGAGCCAGGCGTGGCGGGTATCCCTCATCCCGTTAGAAAAGAACTGGAGGAAGGTCAGCTGCAGAGCACCGTCAGGACCTGTCAGACTCTGCTGTCTGCTCTTTCCAGCTCTTCTAAGCTGTTGCAGCCTCTGCTGTACCGATTCACAGACCACACACTATGGTGAAGAATGAACCCACATGCATTTCTTTCCTATCTGTGTATGTAGCTGTACTCTCAACGACTGGCATTCACAGAGCTGTAACTCCTCTCCTTTTCATTTGCAAGACTTTTACTGATTAACACCAAGGCATGCTGGCAAAGGTTAGGCCATATACTAGCCACAGCGCTGCCCTCCAGACTCCAGACAGACCTGGTTATAGATCTTTTTCCTCTCAGAAATCCCACCACATCATGGCCCCCAATAATGATGGAAAGTCTCAGCTGCCATGGTAAAGAACCGCCCCCTTTCCTGCCAGCTCCACCTCAGGGCATCCGGGTGCCAGCCTCTAAGCCTGGAGGAAGGCGGCAGTCTTTCCAACTCAAGGCTCCACCCGACCCCCACTATCGCCGTGAAAAGCTAAATGTGGTTTTCAAAACAAGTGAAAACTCAGTATCCTACAAACCTCGCTGCTGTGACAGTGCAAACAGTATAACTCAGTATTCCTACAAACCTCGCTGCTGTGACAGTGCAAACAGCATTCATTTTATTGCTCAGCTTCGGCATGGGCACATACATACATACATACGTACATAGTTAATTTTTAAAAACCATTTATACAGATGTTATTGATAAAGCTCATGTAACAAATGAGTGAAATTACAAAGAATATCAAGGCTAAAACATTCTGTAATAAATACAATGGAAATGATAAAACTTTGTTTTTAAAGTCAGTTTAGAGAAAAGGAAGAATATTACATAAAGTGAACTAATTACATCTAGAATCAGCAACTCAGCATTTGGTACAATCATCATCCTAGTATGAGAACATTAACCACCACACATGGCCCCGACGGTAAGCTGCAGCTGAAGGGCGAGGTGGGCTGCTGACCCTGCAGGCACTGGATGAGGCCAACACCCACCAGTGCCATCTGTCCGATGCACTGCAAGCTCAGGGCAGATTTAGTGTTGTCAAGGAAAGCAAATTAGAGTGGATTTAGGAGAAGAGAAATTTGTGCTCTGGCCTGTAAATGTGGGTGGGGTGGGGGGAAGCACTGTAAAATACAGAGCAACAAACTGCAAAACAAATGTACAGGATGCGCAGCACTGCTTTAAAACTTTGTGCCAGGAAATAGTGGTCTCTTACTGCATGTGAGCACAAGGGAACCACTGGTCAGAATGAAGCTTTCCTGATGGAACAGAGGGCCTAGAGAAAGGATAAGTGGGAACAGATAAATATTCACATTAAAACACAAGGCAAGTCCAGGTTCTGTGACACTGGGGATTTTTTGTTTGCTTAGCACCTATTTGGAAGTAATCAGGTAATATAATTTTGAAATCGAAATGGAAATCATGTTTTTGATGTCTGTGCTATTGAAGACCATTACATAGGGCAATTTCCTTTAAAGCTTTGTCAAGTCACTGTAATAAAGTTAAAAGGCACTCAAAAAGTGGTGGGACTTGCCTGCGTTACACTGCATGGAAAACCACTGAAAGCAGCATCTCCTTAGCACTGCATCCCTGTCCTCTGAGACAGGGCCTCAAGGAGCCTCAAACCCACGGTGTAGGTGAGGCTGGCCTTGGCCTGCTGACGCTTCTTCCTCTGCCTCCCCAGTGACAGGATCACGGGTGTCAGCCACTAGGCTGAGTTGTACTTCCTGTCAAGTGTTCCTCATGGCCTTGTGCCAAGCTCAGCAAAATTTGCTATTCTTATTTCACATTCATGTTTAAAAATAATAGTGCATTGTTCTCATGGTTGATTTTTTTCCAATGTGATTTTTTTTTTAACGGTTGCAGCCCCTCACCCCAGAATTTTTGTAACCTTCTAGATCACAGGATGGGCCACAAACCTTGAAAGCTTAACTTCAACACTTGAAGTCAGCAGTGTGGCAGCCTGGCCCCCACCTCCTTACTTCATGAACTCTTCAGTTCTAGAGTAAATTGTACGACTGACTTAGAGTCACTCTTATTTGAGGCAAGATCTGCTGTGTAGCTCAGGCTAGCCTCAAACTTGACCTGCCCCTTCTGCCTTAGCTTCCCAGGAGCCGGGATCACGGGCATGGTCAGCCCAGCTGACGTCACGCATGTATGACATTCTTGGCCCACCATGCCCTAACTACCACCTTCAGTTCAACCAATGAGGTAAAAGCAGGGCTCTCAAACTTGTTAAACGATCTTTAGAGCAAAAATTTTCCTTTTAGAAACTTAATTAAAATATAAGTTAGATGTACTTATTAGAGACTTTGGTTTATAGAAATAGCATATAAAAGACAAGCTGACCCAGCAAAGAATGAAAATCCACCCCATCACATACTGAGAAGTTATAAAAATGCAGTATTTCAATTTAAGATGAAAGTAAATCCAAAATACCTGATCTTCTTGATTCAAGAACATGAGGTCTTTTTGTTTTTTAAAGTCATCTTAAAAACAGGGAGGGTAGCAAATAAACTCAGTTTAAATGGCTACATTAAGAATTTCCAAGAAAGTCACACTTGAAAAATATAAAACCCCACTTAAGCTACGGTGACCCACATAATGCAAAATATAACACTCTGCTATAGAAAAACACAACTAAACATGTAAATGGCTTAATTTCATCAAGGTAATGATCCCTCTTTAGCCAATTGTTTACAAAGGTGGAACAATCCAAAATAACTTTATTTAGTTTCTTACAAAGAGCAAGTATAGGAGCTGTTCAAAAAATCATGTATTCAATCAAAATGAAATGTGACTTGTACCGACTGCTGGAGTTGTCTTGCTGTGCGGGAGAGACACGAGTCTGAGAAGCGATTTGGGGAGATAACCTTGTATAAAAATAGTAGTAGTCTTTTAAGTGTAGAATACTGCCTAACTCTGGAGACGCAAGGGGTCAGCATTCTTTAGGTTCAAGGTATTAATTTTTAAATAGCAGCTGAGTGTGTCCTCATGGCAAAGCATAAAGACCTTTATTTTTCCTTGAAAAGGAATTTCAAAATTGTCCTTTCCCCTCCCAGTGCCCTAGAATCTAAGGAGCAGGGAGGAGGCTGTCCTGTATCCCAGCGTTCTCTGAGGCGCTGCTGAAGGAGGCTGGTGGCCAGGGGATAAATAAGAGCTGTAGGTAAGTCCTTGGCGCCCATCATTCCACAGCAAAGCCACATGTCTCCTCAATGGCCGTTAGCAGCTTTTCATAGAGCTTCTCATAGCTTTCATAGGGTGGAATGTCTATTCGATTGAAGCTGTGAATAAGCAAATCAGCCTTGATCATTCACTCAGAACAAGTCATCAGGTACAGCAAGCGAGCATAGGCTTTGTGTCTTACAGGAAGTTAGAAGGGCAGCCCTCTAAAGCGGAGCCCACCACTCTGGAGTTTGCTCAATGATTTCTGAATAACTTCACTTTTTAAATCACTTAAAAGAAGTGCTCATCATTTCTTTTAAACAAATACCTACCTAGAATGGCAGAGGAAAAGCTACAAAAATAACTCACCAAGTGTGGGCTTTTGGCAAGTTGTTCGTGCAGGCATCAATCTGGTGAATGGTAAAGAGCCGTGGGCCTGCAGCACCTGCCAGTGAAGGAATGTGGGTCAGATAACAGCAGGCACACGAACCCATCTCCAAAGCCACAGAATAAATTGGAACATAAACCACAGGAGCTGGGGAGCACCAACTTGGGGGCTCATAGGAAAAGTAGCCTGGCTTTGAGGTTGTAAGTGACATCAGCAGCGCTGTCTGAGCAAAAGGCTTAATTGATGTCCCTTTGCCAGCAAAACACATACCACAGAATATTTGCATCCCAAGTAATAGGAAGGCACTAGGTTTGCTTCTCTTTTCCTCTGTGTAACCTTGGCTGTCTTGGAATTCCCTCTGTAGACGAGGTTGGCCTCTGCCTCCCAAGTGCTGGGATTAAAGACCTGTGCCACCACCCACCACTGCCTGGCTTTTTTTTTTTTTTTTTTTTTTACATTTTTTGAAATAGAATCTTGCTATGTAGTTCAAGATAGTCTTAAACTCAAGATCCTCCTGTCTCAGCTTCCAGAAGACTAGGATTACAGGCATATGCTATTATGCTTAAAATATACATTTACATCATAGTTTAAAAGATGACACTCGCCGGGCGTGGTGGCGCACACCTTTAATCCCAGCACTCGGGAGGCAGAGGCAGGCGGATTTCTGAGTTCGAGGCCAGCCTGGTCTACAGAGTGAGTTCCAGGACAGCCAGGGCTATACAGAGAAACCCTGTCTTGAAAAAACCAAAGATGACACTCTAATGCAAATTTAGGCTTATGACTCAAGATGAGCTTAAGCAAAGATTAACAGTCTACAAGATACACTTTCAGTTAGCACACATGCCCCATACAAACACAGAAAAGACGACACCATGCTCCCCAAGTAGGGAAGGGGAACACAATGTCAGGCAGCTTTGCCCAGTCTTTCTGAGCGCTCTGTGGACAACTGCTGATGAGTTCTGTACTAGTCCCGCTTTGCGGATTCTCCCTCTTCACCAGCAGTTTTGAAAAGGAAGAGCTTAACGGTGAAGGAAGCAATGGCCACTGAATGACCCACCACAATCATCAGCACTGTTACCAACAAGCAAAACTCAACAGCTTCTTCTACAGAAGAGCAATCCTAAACAATTTAAGATGGCCTGAAGTCACATAGTAAAGAAAGTGCTCTGACCAAACAACTGGCTTTCAAAATTCATGCTGCCTCCCTCTGTTAAAAGGCAGGCAGAGTAAAGGTTTTGCCAAGCTGAGATGTGAACATGGAGGTGAATGACCTTACCTACAGGATTAAAATAAGGTGACCACAAGGTACAAAACAGAGCATCAGTACCCAGGCTCCAACCTACACTCCACACTGCACTCTGTGATCACAGAGAAGCCTGTCAGAACACCCTCTCCAGAAGAAGCTGCGATGGTAGTTCCATGTGGAAGCTAGTCAGAGATCTTTATAAGCACAGGGCTTATAAAACTGTAACATATCCCAAACACTGTGATTCTCCCCACCCCACCCCACCCCACCCCTGCAAGAGCAGATGCCAGGTACCTGTGTGCCCATCCCATGACACCTCACCTTGTAGTGCTTTGAAGCCCTGCAGAGGCACTCGAGAGGACCCTGTCACAAACTGGAGTAACCGTGCTCGTCTCTCTTCATCAAAAAACTCCACAGCTTTCCAGAACCACTTGACGACATTGCTGTCTGGGGTACAGTGTTTTAACCGGGTGTTGACCTTCCAGTCACTCACATCAATTTTTCCAAGTCCACAAATAATGAGCTGTTGAAATATTTGCAGGAGTGGACATCAAAGCTGGGCTTCCCAAGCCGTCTTAGCTTTGCAGTGCGCATTCCCCACAAGTGGCAGACGGCTGCATTATCTGGAAAGCTTTTCAAACATACCCAACAGACCCTATGCTGCAGAGACTGTGACTCTGTGTCTGGTGTGGTGGCAGTCAGGTCTGAATCCTTTCTTTCTTTTTTGGAGACAGGGTTTTTCTCTGTGTAACCTTAGCTAACCTGGAACTCTCTTGAACAGGCTGGCTTCAAACTCAGAGACTTGCCTGCCTCTGTCTCTTGAGCTCTGGCATTAAAGGCAAGTGACACCACTGCTCTGTATCTTTAAATTTCCAGAAGTATCTACTCATTGTAGGTCCTGTCCCCAGTGTCTAATAATCACTGTAATGGACTCTGACAAGAACAAAGATTTGTAAAAACTCCAGTTTTTTTTTTTTTTTTTTTTTTTTTTTTTTGGTTTTTCGAGACAGGGTTTTTCTGTATAGCCCTGGCTGTCCTGGAACTCACTTTGTAGACCAGGCTGGCCTCGAACTCAGAAATCCGCCTGCCTCTGCCTCCCGAGTGCTGGGATTAAAGGCGTGCGCCACCACGCCCGGCTTCAAAACTCCAGTTTTAAAATAGAATTCTAAAAATTTAAAACATTAGACAGAAATCAATACTCAGTAAACACAAGCTGGGTGTAACACACCATGCCTATCATCCCAGCACTTCAGAGGCTGAGGCAGGAGGATCAACATGAGTTTAAGGCTAGCTTGAGGATGAGAAGAAAACTACAGGTTTCTCTGTGCCTTTCTTAGGTCTGCACTGATTTACATTAGTTTTAACACTGTTAGCTTACAATTTGAGGCAATTCATCAGCCTGCAGTGTTTTTTGCTCTAATACCACAGTCGCCTCTACCTCATTTTACCTGTGAAAATGATCCAGAGTATACAATAAGAAACATGCTGGATATGTAACATAATTCACTTAACTAACAACTTTGAAATTATATTAAAATGTAAATACTCAAGGGCCAGGCGTTGTGATACATACTCTTTTTTTGTTGTTGTTGTTTTTCGAGACAGGGTTTCTCTGTGTAGCCTCGGCTTTCTTGGAACTTACTTTGTAGACCAGGCTGGCCTCGAACTCAAAAATTTGCCTGCCTTTGCCTCCTGAGTGCTGGGATTAAAGCCACCATGCCCAGCTGGTAAACTTTTTAAACTCAGCATTCAGGCAGAGGCAGATCTGCTGAGTTGGTTTACACAAAGTGAGTTCCAGAACAGCCAATGCTACATAGAGAAACCTTTGTCTTGAAAAATAAAAAAACCAAAATACATGAATTCTGCTGAAGTGTTCCACTTGACATCCTAATACAATCAATATATAAGAACCATACTAAGCCAGGCGTGGTGGCGCACGCCTTTAATCCCAGCACTCGGGAGGCAGAGGCAGGTGGATTTCTGAGTTTGAGGCCAGCCTGGTCTACAGAGTGAGTTCCAGGACAGCCAGGGCTACACAGAGAAACCCTGTCTCAAAAAACAACAACAACAAAAAAGAACTATACTAAAGACTTTTTGATACTACTAACATGTCTGTCTGTCTGTCTCTCTCTATATAAATATATATATATAAAACATATATAACATGTTTGCTTTATTCATTTAATTGTATGTATGTATGTATGTATGTATGTATGTATGTATGTATGTATGTATGTATACACGAACACAAGCCAAAGTACACAGGTGGAATTCAGAGGACAGCTTTGAGGAATCACTTTTCTCCTACCATCTAGGGTCTGGGAATTGAATTCAGGTCATCAGATTTGTTGGCATGTGGCCTCACCTGTTAAATCATCTTGAGAGACCCCCAATCAAGTGTTTATCAGTGAATTATAACAGTGTGTAAACTAGAATGTAACTTGTGTAGTCCATATTTCAATAGTGATAAAACTACACTGTAAATCTTACCCCACCAAATAAAATTCACCTCCCAAAAGGTGGTCTGAATATGTATGGCTCATAGGGAATGGTACTGTTGGGAGAAGTGGCCTTGTTGGAGGAAGCGTGTCATTGTGGGGGTGGGCTTTGAAGCTCCACCCAGTGTGGAAGGGTCAGTCTGCTCCTGGCTTCCTTTGGGTGAAGATGTAGAACTCTCAGCTCTTCCAGCACCATGCCTGCCTGGTCACTGCCATGCTTCCCACCTTGATGAAAATGGACTGAACCTGTAAGCCATCCCCAATTAAATGTCCTTTATAAGAGTTGCCTTGGTCGTGGTGTCTCTTCATAGCAATTAGAACCCTAACTAAGACAATGGCTCTGAAATAATGAATTCAGACCACTAAAGATGCTTTCAAATCCTGTCTGTCAGAAGAGTGCCTGTTATAGTGCAAACTCTTGATTCACAACATAAACAAAGAAGGTCCTGTACCTCAGATCCACTCCACCCTAGCCATTTAGCTCTAGGTTCCCCTCCTCCTGCCTTGTCTTTGGTCATTTCATTCTTCTGTCACGAAAGGAGTGGGAGTAGTACTGAGTCAACTGATTGTTTGCAAACACCTATTAAAGAGACCAGCAGGCCTGGAGAGACAGGCGGCTCAGTGGTTAGGAGCACTTGCTGCTCTTCCAAAGGAACTGAATTTATCATGTTGGGTGGCTACCACCATCTGTAAACCCAGGTCCAGGGATCTAAAGCCTCTGGCCTCCCTGGTTACCTGCACTCACATACATATACCCACATGCAGACAGATGCATTTGTACATAATTTAAAAATAATAAAAATAGATTTTTTAAAAGACAAGGAAGAAAAAGTCATTAATACTAATAAAGAAAATCATTTTAAAATGATCTATACTCTTCAAGTACTTGTTACTTCCTAGCCACTGGATAAACTGTAGACTAAAACCTTTTTATATACTTACTCTTCTTGGACAAGGACCTGCTATGTAGCCCAGGCTGGCCTTAAATTTTCAATCTTCCTGTCTCACCCCAAGTGCTGTATTACAGCCATGTTCCACCACTCCCAACAAACCTCACTATGTCTTTCATAGTAGTTTAGCTTTAAGTTGTTTACTGTGGTACTCTAAGGGTAAACTTCACACAGAGGGAATGTTAATGTCTATGTGGCTTGAGAAGAAAGGGGACTTGAGAGGTAGCTTAGCTGGTTGAGTGCATGAATCCCTGGGCTTAATCCTAGCACTTCTGGGGGTGGGGGAGTAGAAAGCCAGAAATGACATTTAGGTCATCCTCATTTACATAGTCCCAGACTAGTTAAAAAGAAGGAAAAAGGATATATAAATTAAGAATGTCTCCATATGGGGCTGGAAAGAAGGCTCAGCTTGCTGCACTTTTAGAAGAGTCAAGTTTGATTCCTAGTACACACGACAGGCAGCTAACATCATCTGTAACTACAGCTCCACCTCTCAGGTCACTAAGGGCACCTGTACCAATGTGCATACCCCTGCACACACACGGACATGTGTGCACATTTACTCATAAAGCCATAAATAAGGGATTGCTTACCCACAGAAACTCCAAAGCCCAAAATACTTCCTGTAAGAATTCTCAGAGGAAAGAATCACGAAACTCTAAAGCATTAGGATGCACCCCTTTCCTCCACAGACAGCAGGAGAGCCCCAGACCTGTCACAGCACAGGATCAGAAGGGTAATACACTGACCTCCAGCTCCTTCTCATCAAATGTCTTCAGCAGATGCTGGGGAATGACTTCATTAAAGCCCTTCTGCAGCGCCAGGAACTGAGCTTCGATGCCTCGGAGAAATCTCCAGTTGACATAAAGCCTGCAAACATTGGTCGGGCGTCATGTGACTGCAGAGATTCAGACATGGAACTGCCAGAAAGATCTACTTTGGCAACTTTACACTTTAAAGTGTCTGTCATCAAAATGTTAGTCTAATAGGTCTGAGATACAGGCGAGTTGGGAAGTCCCACTCATAGGCACAAAACCCTGGGTTCAATCTCTGGCCCGAAAGAAAAAAAGGACACTAAAAAAAGTAACAATTTGGGGCTGGTGAGATGGCTCAGCCGGTAAGAGCACCTGACTGCTCTTCCGAAGGTGATAAGTTCAAATCCCAGCATCCACATGGTGGCTCACAACCATCCGTAACAAGATCTGGCGCCCTCTTCTGGAGTGTCTGAAGACAGCTACAGTGTACTTACATATAATAAATAAAATAAATCTTTAAAAAAAAAAAAGTAACAATTTAGTCTAATGTCTAAAAAAAAAAAGTTAAAAATTAAAGGGACAAGTGGACCCTAAGTGCCGAGACAGTTCAATGCATTACAAAAGCAGCACCTTCCACCGCCGGGCAGCAGCTGCAGGGAGCTACTCTTCAAGTGGGGTCTGACTGTAACAGACTTGTAATCACAGTCACTAGGAGGGCTGAAGCAGGAGGATCAAACAAGTTCAAGTCCTGACTGGGCATTCAGTGAGCCCTGAGGGGATGAGCCTGCTAACACAGAGGGCTTGCGCTTAGCCCCCAGCACTGCGGACTGAAAACAATTCTTCCAATCAGAAAAACCTCCTAGTAAACTCAACGTCTACTACAACTCAGGGTCTGAAGTTCAATTTGGTAATTACCATAAATATCTATTTTGGTGATTATATTTCTTTAAAATATTTTTTTAAACTTTCATATGTAATAGTGTTTTGCCTACATGAATGTCTGTATGAGTGTCAGATCCCTGGAGTTACAGACAGGCATGAGCTGCCATGTGGGTGCCAGAAATTGAACCCAGGTCCTCTGGAAGAGCAGTGAGTGCTCTTAACTGCCAAGTGATCTCTCTAGCCCCAACATTTCTTTCTTAATTTATAATACACAAGTCAATAAACAGAATAGAGAGTCCATTCTCTTAAAGCTTGACCATTCCTAGGACAGGGGGCAGGGTGTAACTTAAGAATGCTGTCAGAGATGGTGAGGAGCCATCTGTTTATCCAAGAGGAAGAGAACAGGAGAAGAGGCAAGGTGAAAACTAGCAAACCCAGAGAAGATGCTGTTAGAATAATGCTCACTGTTCCCCAGAAGCTGTGAAGCCTTGGAAGATGTCAACTAACAAAAATACATTAAGTACTACATCTTTGTGAAACTTTCCTTGTACCTTTTAAAATTTGTATTTTTAAAACAGGGGTTCATTAAAATGTTATATATGGTGTGTATGATGTATAAATATGGGTGTTATTTGGGTCTCACAGGCTGGCTACAGGAAAGCCAAGGATGACTATATACATCTGGTCCTCCTGCCTCCTGAGATCAGAGGTATGTATCAACGTATCCAGCTTAAGAACACTTCTGAGCTAACTTTTTTTGTTGTTTTTTCGAGACAGGGTTTCTCTGTACAGCCCTGGCTGTCCTGTAACTCACTTTGTAGACCAGGCTGGCCTCGAACTCAGAAATCCGCCTGCCTCTTTCTTCCGAGTGCTGGGATTAAAGGTGTGCGCCACCACGCCCGCCTCTGAGCTAACTTTTAATAGTAAGTGAACATCTTTATTCGTACTTAGCTGCATGTATGCTTCTGTAAAAGAGTTCTAAAAAATGGGGTTGACTGAAGGGTACTTTCATGCTCATATGGAGCCTGGGCTGCCCATCTATCACTTCATGGCAGAAATCACGTTGGCCACAAGTATACCTAGACCAAAAAAAGATCCAGCACAGGCAGGAGCGACAGCTCAGCAATAAAAAGCAACCCTCTGCCCTCTGGTTGCTTTTCCAGAGGACCTGAGTTTGATTCTCAGTGCCCACAGGGCAGTTCACAACCATCTGTAACTCTAGTACCAGGGAATTTGATGGCCTGTTTTGGCCTCCACGGCACCAAGCATGAACATGTTGCATAGACATAGAAGCAAGACAAACATCCAGAGCTGCTACTCTAGGACTTGGGAGGTAAAGGCAAGAGGACCAGAAATTCAAGGCCATTTTCAGCTACACAGCAAGTAGGAGGCAAATATGGGCTACATAAGACCCTGTCTCCAAAGGGGGTGGGGAGGGCTAGTAGCTTCTAAGCTCTGGAATGTCAGCAGCCCATAAGAACAAAGCCTATCTTACTGAGAGGCCAAGAAAGGGAGCAGCCTTTGATATCACATAGGAGCTCAGTAAGCACAGACAAAGCCAGTCATCTGTGCCATCCTGACTGAGGCCTCAAATCTAAGACTCAGAAGGCCCACCTTGGCCTTTTAACCTCAACCGACAGCTTGTGGACTAGCAGTCCACCAGACCTATTATTCTCTGCCCAATTACCAATCCCAGGAATTATAAAAAAATAGTTAAGAGTGGGAGTTGTAAGTCATTTAATTCCATAGAATTTTGTTCCAGTAGTAAGTAACATTTCATAAACACTTAAAATGTTTTTCTATATTGATATTCTGGAGCTTTTTTTTTTTTAATTCAAGCATTTACCTGACATATTCTTTTTTATTTTCTTCAGTAACAGGGATACTTTTGCCATTTGGTTTGAGTTCATGCTGAATAATTTCACCATATGCATTATGCTCAACACAGAAGGTATGGTCCAGAACACCTGTGATATCGTTTTCACTAGATAAGAAACAAAAAAGACACATTAACAGGGGAACCTACCTCCCATCTCCTACACCGTGTTCATAGGTGAGGTGTTCAGCTAAGACAGTACTGTGATATAGTAGTTACAGGACCAAACTCCTCCCATCAGTTCTTATGCTATCATGCCATCATTTCTTGCACAGAAAAGTCAAAGAGACTTCTCCTTATAAACACAGACAGCATTTTACTTCCTGAGCAACAAAAATGGGTCTGTCAAATAGAGACTCTTTGAGAACATTTTTGGTATCCAGAGAAAAGGCTCTTCTGAACATGAGCACCCTCAGGAGAACAAGCACTTGGATCTCTTCAGTGAGAAAGTGATCTGTGGATTCTATGAAGCTGAGCATCTATCTATCTATCTATCTATCTATCTATCTATCTATCTATCTGTGCATTATCAGCTAGCAGTGCTTGCTTTGTAAAGTATGGTTCCAACAATCACTGCCTTCACTAAAATGAAACAGGAAAGGCCAGATGTGGAATGAGCACTGGTTGCTTTCAGAGGACCTGAGTTTATTTCACACTCAGTGTGGAAAGTGCTCACTGCATAACTACAACCTAAGCTCAGTCCCAGGAACCTACATGGTAGCAATTCTGCTACCATTTACTAGTATTTAGAATTTACTATTCTGTCCCATGTTGGCTGAGACAGAACACGCCTTAGTCTTATACTATTACATATAGTGTTTTAGCTTACAACAGCGCACATATTGAGCATGCTCAGCCTGGAAAACTGAAATTCCAAATAGAACACTTACAAATTACCATCAGGGTATATGTATAAAGTATGTATGAAATGAAATGTGTTTAAACTATGGTTCCCACCCCAAATATTGCAAGAATAAGCAAAAGTTCTAAAACCGGTAAGAGGATCAAAATCAGAAATACTTCTATAGTCCCAAGGACTTCAGATAAGGGATGATCAATCTGTACTAGATTAATTTTCCTTCTCAAAGAAATAACATGAGATTTCTAGAAAGACCTACATCAGGTCTCAAAGCCTGTGGACCAGCCAAGCCTGTCAGTGTTTCACCAAAGAAGCTTCTTTTTGCAGCAAATGGAAATTATTATAGAGGTCCACAACTAGACATAATGCAGAAAGTAAGTGGTTATAGGTTACCCAACCCAACTTGATAACCTATACTGCAAGCCCTACACACAAGGTCCAGGAAGATATCAGAATAGAGCAGGAAGATCCCAAGAGCCAGAGACCAGGAGACCTGTTATGAGACAGTGTCTCCTAGACATGACAGAAAAATTCCGCAATATGGTTGCCTAAACAAGGCACACATAATGACAACACTAGTTGCCATGCCAACATGGAGAGGGGAAATCTCTTAAGGCTCCCCCCACCCCCAGATGGAGAGCTACAGGCAGTCGATGACTGCTGAGAGGAGAATCAGTTTTCTCCAGGGATGAGTGGCCAGATAGGTTATCTAATCCCAAGTAATCCATCCTACACACTGACACATGGTGACAATACTAAATGGACTCAATGTGTGCGAGTGTGTGTATGTGTGTAACTTCAGTTCAAGGGGATATGACACCCTATTCCGGCAACCTCAGACACTGTACACACATGGTGCACAAATATGTATGCTGGCAAAACACTCATACACATTAAGAAATATTTTTAAAACCTTTCAAAGTAATAACATGGGCTGGAGATATATCTCAGTAGTAAAGTCCTTAGCACACTAGTTTCCCTTCCAGGAATCTTAAATGTGCAGACAATAATAGACTAGGGATGGGATAAGGGGAAGTCTTACATGGTCTTACCATAACCCACACTTAACATTTTCTGTGCATATTTTAAATTTAAAACATAAATGCATTAGTTTTGAGATGTATCTTTTTATTTTCTTTTTAAAATTTTATATTATTATTATTTCATCTTTACAGGTATGGGTATTTTGCATACATGTATGTGTGAGCACAATGTGTGTGCCTAGTGCTTGAAACCAGAAAAAGGAAACAGATGCCCTAAAAGTAAAGTTATAGAAAATTGTGAGTCACCATGTGAGTGCTGGAAACTGAACCCTGGTCCTCTGGAAGAGCAGCCAGTACTCTAACCACTGAGCCAACTCTCCAGCTTCGTTCTTCAATTTGTTGTGGAGCCTGTTCTTGACTTCAAGATTCTCCAGACCTCCCAAGTGCAGGCTTTATAGGGATGAGCTATCAGATATGGCTTGTATTTAAAAAAATAAATAAATAAAAATTTACTCTCATTATTAATTGTATATAAGTGTCTATGTATGGGGTACAAGTGCCCCAAAAGGCCACTCATCAAAAAGGTTAGATGCCCTGGACCTAGAGTTCCGGGAAGCTGTGAGCTACTTAACATGGGTGCTGGGAATCAAACTCAAGTCAGTAAGTCCTCTGCTAAGATCAGTACATGCTGTTAACTATGGAGCCATCTCTTCAGCTCCTAGCATGTTTTTAAAAGCTCAGATGCTAACTATGCTAACAGAAGCAAGATTCAATACGTACAGTATCCATACTAAACTATTATGAAGGTCTGGGTCAACTAGCTCCATGTCATCCAAAGTAATTGACTTCCCAAGCAACTGTTTATAAAAAGGTAATGTGAAGCCTCCGTCAATATAATGTCCATGAAATACAGCCATTCCCATTATCCGTCCAACAAAGTGGAAATAGGATAAATGTTCCTGAAATGGAAAAAAAAAAAAAAAAAGACAAATACTCAAGTTAGAAACTCTTCAGTAAATTGTGTTAATAAAAAGTAAATATTTGGGGCTGGAGAGATGGCTCAGCAGAGTACTGGCTGCTCTTCCAGAAGACCCTGGTTCAATTCCCAGCATCCACATGGCAGGCAGCTCACAACCGTCTGTAACTCCAAGATCTGACAACCTCACACAGACATATGGGCAGGCAAAAACATAGCAATGTACATAAAATAAATAAATTATTTTTTTTTAAGATTTACTTTATTTATTATATGTAAGTACACTGTAGCTGTCTTCAGACACTCCAGAAGAGGGCGCCAGATCTCGTTATGGATGGTTGTGAGCCACCATGTGGATGCTGGGATTTGAACTTATCACCTTCGGAAGAGCAGTCAGGTGCTCTTACCCACTGAGCCATCTCACCAGCCCCTAAATTATTTTTTAAAAAGTAAATATTTAAGCAACATTTTTTTCCTCCCCTCCCTCCCTCCCTCCCTCCCTCCCTCCCTCCCTCTCTCTCCCCATTTTGGTTTTGTTTGTTTCTTTCTGAGACAGGGCTTTACGTGCAGCCCAGGCACTTTCCTGCTGCTGGGATCACAGGTATGAGCCACCATGTCCATCTCTCTCAGGGCAAAGGCCCTTTAGAAAATGACTCCTTGACAAACCTTTGTGAAACTACTTGCACATCCTGTTCACTGAGTGCATTGTCAAATAAAGCTGTTAATCCATTCATTGCTTTCTCGACCAGCCAGAGACTGAACTTCAGGGCACCATAGTTTAAGACATGGATTTGGTCTCACATTTGGATTAGTCCATTAACTACTGTTTATATAAAAGGTAATTAGTCCCTTTGGGACTAGTCTACATTTGGACACACAAGGAATAAAGACAGTATCCAGAGAGAATACTCATGAGGAGAACAGCAAGGTGATCAAACCCAGGGGACTGGGTCTACTCCTGGGAGCACCCAGCAAAGGTCAGGTGACAGGCAGATGGACAGTGCTGAGCTGTCAAGCAGTAGCTTTATACCTTAACAAATAACTTCCTAATGAGCCTTGGTCATTAGGAAGAGATACACTGGAGATACAACTGTTCTTTCACCATATTGTTTGATTGGTTAGATATATGTATTTTTAAATGCCTTCACTTTTCCATTTAATAAGTAATCTTTAATTTTAAAACTTGTTTTATCTTTAAAATAACTATTTTAAGAAATACATGCTTACTTTAAAATATTTAGATAATAAAAAAACACTAAGCAAAGACATTAAAAATTACCCATTATCCAACACCCAGACAAAATGATTATCAGTTTTACAGTGTAGACCTTTGAATGTTTTCCTTATATATATTTACCATAGCTATATCATGTTATTATATAACTTTTCACATAACATCACTTGACATATAATAACACACATCTGTATCACACATCATCTTCATCTCATAGTATGCTCTTGCATGAAAACAGAGTAGAGATAATCAGAGAGTAACAAGTTAGCAGTAACTACGAACATCTGGACTGGAAGCTTGTACAAGGGATTGAACCCTCTGGTCTCTCGGATGCCACAGATGTCAACAACACAACCACTAAGCAACGGCCCCAACCTTAATTTTTTTTTTTTTTCCCAGACAGGGTTTCTCTGTGTAGCCCTGGCTATCCTGGAACTCACTCTGTAGACCAGGCTGGCCTCGAACTCAGAAATTCGTCTGCCTCTGCCTCCTGAGTGCTGGGATTAAAGGCATGCACCACCACGCCCGGCACAACCTTAATTTTTAAGTATTTAATAATGTATTATAGGATTAAAAAAAACATAATTAGCCGGGCGTGGTGGCGCACGCCTTTAATCCCAGCACTCGGGAGGCAGAGGCAGGCGGATTTCTGAGTTCGAGGCCAGCCTGGTCTACAAAGTGAGTTCCAGGACAGCCAGGGCTAAAGAGAAACCCTGTCTCGAAAAACCAAAAAAAAAAAAAAACATAATTAAATTGTTTAATATACAGAGTCTCATGTAACTCTCACAACCCCTTTCTAAGGTGCAAATTCTTCCTATTAAGTTTTAACAATAATTGAGGTTTAAGGCAATGATTCTACATGTTTGTTTTCAGAAACAGGGTCTTATACCACAATCCAAGCTGCCCTATAACTTGGTAAGAGCCAGGTTGGCCTAGAACTTTCAAAATCTGCTGCCTTAGCCTGGAAAGCATGGATCTCAGGTGTAAGCCTGCACACACACAGACTCTGTGTCTAATTTCATAACCTATGTTGGCTTCTTTCCTTTTTACTTTGAAACAGGGTCTCACTATGCAGCCCAGTCTAGTCTCAGCCTTCCAGGTGATGTGATTACAAGCACACACTACTAGACCCAGATCAAGAACAACCATTTACACTATTTTATGTCATAATTTAATCAATCCTCTGCATGGACAACTGTGTTGTGTCCAATGTGGGATAATCAATAGCAGATAGACTAATGTCTCAATGTAGCACACAGCTGTAATTATTTCCTGGGACAACATTCAAGAAGAGGAATTGCTGAATTAGAGGGTGTGGCCAGGATCAGCCAAGTGATCCCTTTGTGAGATGAGATCAAAGTAGATCAGATAAGAGCAGAGTGGATCCCAGCACATTCACACTATTGTGACTACAGCACATACCGGATTAACTGCAGAATCAGGATTGATCTGCAATGTGTAGATATCATCTCGAGAATACTGGAAGAGACCATAGTAAGGATTCAACATTTCATGTGACAGGAGATACAACCATTCCCTAGAAAACAAGATGAAGTAATTTGTTAATTAAGATATGCCATTAGTCATTCTAGATGATTTTTAAAATTTTAAAGTTTATTATTACTATGGGTATGCATGATGTGTTTACACTAGATACATGTGTCACAGAATGCACGTGGAAGCTGGAAGACAACTCTATGGAGTTGGTTTTCTCCTTTCCCTTATGTAGGTTTAGAGACTGAACTCTGATGGCATAGCGAGCACTTTAACCTGCTGGACTTTACGTAGGCTGGATTCAAACTCAAGAGATGCACCTGATTCTGTCTCCAGTGCTGATGAACGGTGAGGTGCATTATGCCCAGTTTTCACAGTTCTTTTAAGCTAAAAGAAAATACAGTACTAACTGTGGTTCTATAAAAATCACAACAGAAAATGAATGTTTAAAGAGCAATTAGCCGGGCGGTGGTGGCGCACGCCTTTAGTCCCAGCACTCGGGAGGCAGAGGCCAGCCTGGTCTACAGAGTGAGTTCCAGGACAGCCAGGGCTACACAGAGAAATCCTGTCTCAAAAAAAACTAAACAACAACAACAACAACAACAAAAAGAGCAGTTATACTTATTATGCAGTTATTGTTCATAATTTGGAACAATTTTATTATACTTTTGCATCAGTGAGTATAAAGGTACTACTTAGAAGTTCAGCTGCTTATGAGATGCTGTAGCCCATTAGTTTGATCACTTTAAATGTATATAAGATTTATAACCCATAATAAATCATCTAATGTCTATTTCTATCAGGATAAACTCATACTAGATTCATAATGATACATAATACAATAGGCAGGCAGATCCCTGTGAGTTCAAGGACAGCCTGGTCTACCTATCAAATTCTAGGAAGGTCAGGATATATACAGAGATCCTTTCTCAAAAAAAAGACACATAGCCGGGCAGTGGTGGCACACACCTTTAATCCCAGCACTTGGGAAGCAGAGGTAGGTGGAGTTCTGAGTTCGAGGCCAGCCTGGTCTACAAAGTGAGTTCCAGGACAGCCAGGGATACACAGAGAAACCCTGTCTGGAAAAACAAAACCCTATAGCTATAGCTGAACACTGCATGCCCAAGACTCAGGATTCAGAGGAGCTGAGCTGAATCTAACCCCAAAGCGACTGTCCTACAGTTTTGCTTCATAATCCCATAAAGTACTATGCAAGGCGTCAAGGGAGGGAAGCAATCAATAGTCACAATATCCAGCTGTGACACCATGAACTATAACAGTGACCAGCAGGGCCAGAGATGCATAAAAGGTGCAGTTGTGGCATGCCTGTTTTAGTGAGAACTCACAGCTGCCTGGTTAGACACTAGGTCCACTCAACACAAGGAAAATCCTGTGTGGTACTAAAGACCTAGACAACTACTTGAAGTGAATGAAGTCAGGAATCGTACAAGAGAGCCTATTACCACCATTGTGCTAGATCAGCATAATTCCTAATTTCATTCTAAAATTTACCCTTTTACCCACAGATATGTGTAACTCTCATCCTTCTTCAAAGAAATTTTTCTTTACATCAAATGGAGACAATTACAGAAAAGCACAACTGGTTATCATGCAGACATGAATGGATCATGGGGAGCTCAACCCCAATGTATAGATTACATCTACAATACAACTTCTTCACCGAAGGTTCAGGGCAGATTTCAGAAGAGGTGTCAGAAGACTGTGAGAGCCAGAGGACCAGGAAGTCTGTTGTGAAATGTGCCTCCTAGAAAAGTCAGGGAGCTATACCCATGATACTGCAACGATATGGCTGCCTAAACAAAACCTGAATGACAGTATCAACATAGGAGGAAATCTCATGGGAGCCCAACCCCAGACAAAGTCCGAAGGGTAACTAATAACTGCCGAGAGATTGAGAATCAGCTTCTCCTCGGGACAAACCCAACTGGCTATCCAAGACAGACTCATCAGGCCTGAAATCATATACACCCAAACCACACTGAATGAACTCACCATGCTGGACTTATTTAGTTATACATATATGTAAATACATATGACAATAATAAAAAGAGGCAATTAACTTGAGGTGCATGATAGGGGCTAGAGGGAAGAAAGGAGGAGAAAAGTTATGCAATTATATTTTAACTTTTAGTTTTAATTAAAAAAAAACCTAAACAGAGCCAGGTGGTGGTGGCACATGCCTTTAATCCCAGCACTTGGGAGGCAGAGGCAGGTGGATTTCTGAGTTCGAGGCCAGCCTGGTCTACAAAGTGAGTTCCAGGACAGCCAGTGCTATATAGAGAAACCCTGTCTTGAAAAACCAAAATATATATATATATATATATATATATATATATATATATATATATATATCCCCCAAAAACCCTAAACAGACATAAATATTAAAATTCTATAAAAGCACATAGAATAGTTATGAAAGAGCAGAAAGTGCACATTTTCGGTAAAGCCTGGGTGACAGGAGTGGCACTAACAGTTACAGGAGAACAGTTGATTTAGGTTACAGGAGAACAGTTGATTTAGGTTGGATCTAGAGTAGGAGAACCAAGACTACTTAACAGTCCTTACAATAGTTCTGTCCAGGGCTGTGGTTCTCCTACATTCATGTAAAGTAAATGTCACATCTGAAAAAAAAATTCCTGACAGCACACATGCCATCAAAAATAAATCCGATTCAATGAATGATTAAGGACATAAAGAGCATACAATACCTTCTCTATTAAAATATTAGGGTCATTGTGAGATAAACATGTGTACAAGTAAGCAAATATTAAAACTAACAGTATGAGGTGAAGGAACTAATATATGCTGAAGATGTAAAAATGCAGGCCAGCCAGCCAGCCAGCCCTACAGGGCTTCCATGATCCCGAGTATTGGCTATGCTTCCGCTACTGTCATCTCAATGTGAATGAATTCACTAGGACTGCATCTGTATTGCAAACAGTGGGGAGTTTTATAACTGAACATTCATGACAGCTACACACTATAGGCTCATCTTAATCTTGTTTAATACAAAGGTCCATACAGGGGCTGAAGAGATGGTTCAGTAGTTAAGAGTACTGTCTGCCCTTGTGGAGAACCTGGGCTGTGCTCCCAGCATCTCAGAGTGGCTCACAACAGTGTGTAACTCAAGTTCCACAGAATCCAATGTCCTTTTCTGGCCTCCTTGGGCACTGCATGCACATGGTACACATTCAGACACGTAAGCAAAATACTCACACAGACTAACTATAAATAAACAAACAAATGATGATTGATTGAATGGATATCCATGTATTTACCTGGCAACTCCTCCATAGTCAAGACCTTCTTCTCCACGAAATTTTATCATTAATCGCTTCCATAGATCTTTTGGCCTCATTTTCATGACCTGTCGATATGATTCCTGAAAAATAATTTTGATATACTATCATCATTAGGTGCTTTAGCCTCTCTCTAGTTCACAAAACTAATTTAAGTCAGACACACCAGTAAAAACTAAAAAAATTTCAGTTCTAAAGAACATAAGTATATATAAGAACATAATATATTAACCACATAGACAACTTTATATTCGGGACAGGGTAAAGACAGACTCTAACAAAGCCTAGAGTGGCTTTGAACACCCTATATAGATAATATTGGCCTCTGGATGGCCTGAAAATTGCTATGTAGACTAGGCTGGCCTTGATCTTGCAGAGATCCACCTGTGTGGTGTCACATGCCTTTATCTTTTTGTTTGTTTGTTTGTTTTTGGTTTTTCGAGACAGGGTTTCTCTGTGTAGCCCTGGCTGTCCTGGAACTCACTCTGTAGACCAGGCTGGCCTCGAACTCAGAAATCCACCTGCCTCTGCCTCCCCAGTGCTGGGATTAAAGGCGTGCGCCAACATGCCCGGCTTTATCTTTTTTTTTTAAATGGGCTTACTTCACTTTCTTTTTCTTGTATAAAAATTCCTTTATGGTAGCCAACAGCTGGGTCCTGGCTCTTCTGTATAGAGACACTAGTATGAATATTATAAGACAATCAGGTAGTTTCTGATAGGGAGACTTGGTGAGCACACCTGTTTCTCAATGTCTGTGGTAGCTGTAGATCTTGGAGATGTCATCAAAGGCAACCCTGGGTGGCCACAGTCAATATTAGCCATCAATAACAGCTTCTTGGACTCAGGTGCTCAGATGATACCAGTGCCTCTGGGCTAATGGTCTGTTACCTTGCTTGGGACAGTATGGGATTTGATTATCTCGCTCCCTTGGTAGCCCCTGGGTACCAAGACAATGGAGAGTTTGTCTAAGATGATGGTGTGCTTGAATGCTGGTGGCTATCTTACTGGTGTACCTAGCACTAACATCAATGTGACCATTGTAGTCTCCAATGGCCAACAAATGCCTTGAACCCGTCCACTCGCCAGTGTAAGACTACCTTATTAATCTTCACAACCTTAATCATGAAGAACACCCCAAGAAGTTATTTTTGGAGGCTGATGAACAAAGAAAAAGAATCTCTGGCTAGGGACCTGATTGGTTTTTTTGCTTTTGTTTTTTAAGAATTATTTATTTTATGTATATGAGTACACTGTAGCTCTCTTCAGAAACACCAGAAAAGGGCATCAAATCCCACTGCAGATAGCTGTGAGCCATGTGGCTGCTGGGATTAAAACTCAAGACCTCTAGAAGAGCAGTCAGGGCTCTTAACTATCTCTCCAGCTCCCCCTGCCCCCAACTCCTTATTAAGGATTTATTTTTATTTTTACTTAGTTGCATATGTTGGTGTCCACTGAGGCCATTGCATCCCTTGAATCTTGATTTATAGATAGTTGTGAGCCATCTGACATGGATGCTGTAACTGAATTCAAGTTCTCTGGAAGAACAAGTACTTTTAACAGCTGAGCTGTTTCTCTAGCACCCAATTCTTGACCACAAAGCCCAGCATGGTAACAGGATCTACTTATCATTTCAAGCCTTACTTCCCTCCATGAGCTCCAAGACTGTAGCCCTGGCCATGATTGTGATCCCAGCCCGAGTGCACTAACAGGCTCTAAGGAAGACTCCTCTGCCTCCCAAGACTGGGAACCCAGGACCTCTGGTTCCTTCCAGTGCACAAGCATCACCTATTATTATTTAGTGTTTTCCAAGTGGGAAGAAGCTCTTTTTATAATTTTGAAACACAAATGATGCTGTAACCAAGGACAAAAAGCTCATCAGGAGGCAGATCTCTAACTTTGAGGCCAGCCTGGTCTACAGAGTGAGCTCAGGACAGCCTGGGCTAAACGGGGACACACAAACACACTCAGGACAGCCAGGGCTAGACGGGGACACACATACACAGAAAGAGGAAGAGGAAGAGGAAGAGGAAGAGAAAGAGAAAGAGAAAGAGAAAGAGAAAGAGAAAGAGAAAGAGAAAGAGAAAGAGAAAGAGAAAGAGATAGAGAAAGAGATAGAGAAAGAGATAGAGAAAGAGATAGAGAAAGAGATAGAGAAAGAGATAGAGAAAGAGATAGAGAAAAAGAGAAAAAGAAAAAGAGAAAGAGAAAGAGAAAGAGAAAGAGAAAGAGAAAGAGAAAGAGAAGGGGAGAGGAAAAGAAAGAAAATAAGGAAGGAAAGAAAGAAAAGAAAGGAAAAAGAGAAAAGAAATTAATAGGAATACCTTTACTCCAATCAGATAGAGTTCAAAAAGTATATTCTTAGAAAGAGTGAAAAGGGCCTGGAGAGATGACTCAGTGGTTAAGAGCACTGGCTACTCTGCCAGAGGAATTGAACTGCCTGAGTTCAATTCCCAGCAACCACACTGTGGCTTACGACCATCTATAACAGGATCTGATGCCCTCTTCTGTATATATAGAGCATTCACATATTAAAAAAATATATACATAAATAAACTAATAAGAAAAGAGTAAAACAAAGTCCAGGCATGATGGTACATGCCTTTAATCTCAGTCTTTGAGGGAGGGAGGCAGAGGACAGCCTGGTCAGTACAAACAGTTCCAGGCTAGCCAGAGCTACACAGTGAGACTGTCTCAAAGCGAGAGCGAGCGAGCGAGAGAGAGAGAGAGAGAGAGAGAGAGAGAGATCACTAAATTTAATTTTCTTCTAATTGGAATTAAGGATTATATATTTACCTCAAAAATCTCTTCCCTAGACACCTCAATACGGCAGTGGCCAGCTTGAGGCTGCTGTTGGGAAAGTTCTTGCCGCAAGATTTTTAGTTTTTGAACCAAATCTCGCTTGTACCTTGGCACTGTCAGACACTCAGTGTCATCAGGACACAACGACACCACTTGCTGTTGCTGTTGGTCTTTCAACTGGTTCTGACGACTGTAAGTAAACAGAAAATGTTATCAAAATACTTTAGAACATACAAGGTTGCAATTCTACATTTATGTCAAAATTGGCCTGTAAGAGAATTCTATCAATGTCTAAGCCTTATGAGGCAGATCACCAGCCTGACAGAACTGGTTACTAAGGCTCTATTCATAAAGCCTTATGCAGATGCTAAGAAGAACTGCTCAGATACCATTTCCTCTACATCATCCCATCACCTAATTTAAAGCTCAGGCAGGTGTCATAAACCCCATCATCTAGAGCGTTTTTCTGGAAGAACCGAACAGAAGCTGAAACTGGCAGCGCAGTGGAGACCTTTCTCCTACACCTGATTCTGTCTACACCACAAAAATAAAAAACAGTGCAGCAGCCCGCCTCCTCAGCTATGCTAGGGTACGTAAGAGGCGGTTACATAGGGATGGTGTCAACACTGCTCAGACAACAGTGAGGATACCTATCTGTAGCCTGCAAGGCCTCAGACAATGTCCACAGTCCTTATTAAGCAAATTATTGTCTTGAAATAGGTAAGCCTGACAAACAGAAAAGATTCAAGTTGTAATCTTTGTTCATAGTTACTTTTAAAAGTTTCCTTTAATTATAAGGTAGAATTTCTGTCATGGCATTAAAAATATCAGGCATAGTGTTAAAGGGTGAGAACAGGAAGAGGAAGGGGAAAGAGACGCTCCACAGTCAGGCTGAGCTCAAAGCCCAGCTGCAGCACCTTTCTGTACTTCTGGGAAAGCAGGGAAACTGCCTGAGGCTCTGTTTTTCTCACTGATGAAGAGAGGACTGAATGTATCAAGTATGCTTTTCAAGCAAAATCATTTTTTTCTTTTTTTTAAAAAGATGTATTGATTTTATGTGTATGAGTAGCTGTCTTCAGACACACCAGAAAAGGGCAGATCTCATTACAGATGGTTTGAGAATTGAACTCAGAACCTCTGGAAGAATAGCCAGTGCTGGGCTGGTGAGATGGCTCAGTGGTTAAGAGCACCGACTGCTCTTCAGAAGGTCCTGAGTTCAAATCCCAGCAACCACATGGTGGCTCACAACTATCTGTAATGGGATCTGACGCCCTCTTCTGGTGTGTCTGAAGACAGCTACAGTGTACTTACATACAATAATAAATAAATAAATAAATAAATAAACCTTAAAAAAAGAAAAAGAATAGCCAGTGCTCTTAACCACTGAGCCATCTTTCCAGCCATACAAGATTCTTTTTCAAAATGGGGGTTTGGGCAAAGGATATGTATCCTTGGCTACGTGATTTACGAAGTCCTAGTGACAATATTTTGCAATAGTTTAATAATGTTGTATCTTGACATTTATAGATTATATGGTGAGGCCTCAAATACAGGAACAATTTAACTGCATAACATCAAAAACACCCCTTTCCAGGGAGTAACCCCAGCGCCTCAGGAAGGACTCTGAGGAGAACTGAGGGAGGTCCCGGTAGCCATGACACAACCGCTGCTCTCAGTGTGCACATTACACACAAGTCTACCTCAGACTTTTTTTTTTTTTAAAGATTTATTTTATTTATTATATGTAAGTACACTGTAGCTGTCTTCAGACACTCCAGAAGAGGGTGCCAGATCTCGTTACAGAGGGTTGTGAGCCACCATGTGGATGCTGGGATTTGAACTTATCACCTTCGGAAGAGCAGTCAGGTGCTCTTACCCGCTGAGCCATCTCACCAGCCCCTACCTCAGACTTCTTAACAGGCAACTTCTCCCATTGCTTCTCTCAAAAAAGTAATCCTCAACTCCTTTAAGTTCAGGACCACACTTTAGAATTTAACCTGCCCACTCTATTTTTTTCTGGCTTAGATAACTGCCCTCTACATGGTTTGTATAGCAATCTACATTCCCCTCACTTCCTAAAATGTTGAAACAGAAAAAACAAAACAAAACAAAACATAACAAACAAAAACCCCCATAGAATCAAAGCAATCTACAAATGTTTGTTAAGGTTATATATAATTCATACATAACAGCTTCCTAAAAGTCAGTCTAATAGTTAAACTAACTTCAAGATTTTATTATTTGGATAACCGCCAAAGTATTTACTCCAAGAACATTGTTGCCATAGACAGAGACACTTACCCACCCTTCTTCCCCTCAATTCCCCCGACTGTATAGGCTTAAAACATTTTCAAAGGAATAAAAACCACATTATAAGCCAGGCATGGTACCCCATATTAGAAGCCAGGTCATCTTCTGTTACTTAGTAAGTTTAAGGCCACAGTGGGCTCCTCTAAGACCCTGTCATTAGTGCTATCAAATAAGGTAGTAATGATTCAAGTCAGGTCTGTGCACACATTAATGAATGAAGAAAACAGAGCAGGTAGTATTTATTTAGATTCTAAATTGAGTTACTCTGTGGATATAACTTTGTTCCCAGGATCAAAGAAGCCATGGTCTGTTGTTCTACCACTACCCAAGTGTCTTTACCAGAACTGGTGACAAAGACACACGGCTACTTTCCTGATGATGAATCTCCCTTTTCTCTTCCCTTCCTCTCTTGTTTCCTCAGAAGACAATGCCAGTAAGTAATGAGGTTAAGAGAAAATGGGCAACTAGAGAGAAATCAAAGTAAAAGATGCAAGTATGGTATAAAAACCATGCAGTACAGACATGATCAGAAACCAAAGCATTGACAGGTCTGAATCTAGGAGCACTTCACGTTGGGAAAATTACAGAAAGTCAACCTCTGCTTGTTCCCTCATCTGTAAAAATATTTACTGGGAAGAAACTTAATACATGCAAGGGACAAAGAACAACACATTTACACACAGAAAGTGTAACTGGGATGTCCGTCAGTTACTGTTATCAGCTGTATGTAATAGGATGGCAACACAGAAGTAGCCTGCTCAGTCTCAGCTTCTGGTTAAGCTACAGCCTCTGTAAACAGCCTTCTTGCCTGAGCACTCCTCATGTATACTTCTTCTAACATTTCAGTACTGGTTCCTGTCTGAGCACAGTGAAAGTAAGATATGCACTACGTCAGAATAAAATATCCCATTTTCTTTCATATACTCTGATCAGTAAAAGTAAATTATAGCTAGGCATGGTGGCTCATGTCTACAATCCCAACACTGAAGAAGCAGAGGCAGGAAGAGCTTCCAGGCTACACCAGGAATTCAAAGCCAGCCTGGACTATCCCTTGAGAACTCATCATAAATATAAATCAATATTGTAAATTTAAGAGAGTGCATATTCTTTCACATTATAAGAAGCACATATATATCCTCTTGTTTAGAACAATATTTTCTCACAATAATTTCAACATAATTTTGAACAATGTATTGCTTCAAAACTTACTTTAAAACTAAATGCAAGTTAGCAGAGAGCCGGGGATCTGTAAATTGTGTTGTTCTGTTGTTATGGTCAACGAAATAAACTCTTCCTGTTGCGGTATTGCGGATCTCCCATCCAGGAGGCAAAGGACCGAGCTCTTCACAATTGATGTTGCTAAGATCCCTGCAAAACAAATATACAACAGAAATACCTCATTACTGGGCGTGCTGAGCCAAGCAGTGTATGTGACACAGAGCAACTCCATGAAGTCTGAGAAAATGTATTGTTTCAGAAACTTGAGATGCTCAGCTGGAATCTTTAATTCCCAATGGTCTCCCAAACTTGCACATTCAACACCCAGTTCCTAAATGGATCAGAACTTATCACATAGTCTGGCTTTCAGTAAGTTCCTAGGCTTTAATGTCACACACATTTTAAATTCATACAGAGCAATCATACTACTTGCCAACATAATCTACACTTCAATATTTGTTTGACAGAAAGTATTGTTTTACAAGTGTCAACCATATAAAACATTTCTATTCAATATTTTCTTTCTTTATTATATCATAAAGTTGGTGAAAACAAATGTGCATGCAATGAGTGATTATAATGTTCTTTAACAAAGCAAAACTGGAAACATTACTAAAATCCTGATCCTGGAAATAATCATAACTTTTTTTTAACAGATTTTAAAAATATGTTGTTTTAAAGTTTTGAAGTCTATAAATTTCATGAAGAAAAACCTGATAAGGATACTTAAGAAGAATGCTTTAAGGCTTATTGCAGCAACAAAGAAAAGCTCAAGTACTTTTAACAGACAAGGACCACTGTAAGTGTATCACACACCATAAGGATATACAGGACCAGACAGAACGTAGCTGAACGCACTGAGGTGGCTGGTGGGGTGGGGTGGGAGTGCCTAGAGGCATAGAAGATTTTAGCCCTCCCCAACCTTGTTCTATGTGTACTGCTCCCTTCTGGCTGTTTATGAACCAGCAACAGCATTGTAGATTTTCATCCTGTCCTGCTAGAGCAACACTTCTACAGGAGGAGACCATCCCAGATTGTCCAAGTTACTGGAGGCTGCAGGGAAAGATGAACATTGTCCACTGAGGAATTTCCAGCTCTTAGAGATTTCTTTAAATAGTGATTATGATTTCTGCTTAAAATTATCCTGGCCACTCCTTTGCTGCAGAACAACTAAAGCTTGAAAACCACTACAGAAGAGGCAAAACAAAGTTCTGAGAACCTTCAATTCACACTAACAACGAAGAACTGACTTGGTTCTGTTCAACAGAAAACTGACTCCCTGCTGGGGTGTGCTCAAGTGGGACTTGAGTGGCAACTGGGAAGGGGGAGGTCAGCACCAAGATTGGGAAAGAAGTCCTGGAACTTCTCAAGCCGAGAGCTCAAAAGTGTGAAGCAATTCTAGAAAAACTTTCCAAATTCCCATCTTAGGACCAGAGAATGCCAACTAATAAGGATCAAGTAACACATCAGGCATGGTGGCATATAACAGTAACCCCAGCACTCAGAGGCTGAGGAAATAGGTAGAGTGCAAGCTCACGCCCAGCCTGGGCTACAGACCAAGATTGTGTCATCTAAAAAACAAAACACAGGAACACAGGACTCCCAAGGAAGGAGTAAGAGAAAGTACCCAAGGAGCTGAAGGGGTCTTCAACCCTATAGGTGGAAGAATAACATTAACTAACTAGTACCCCCTGAGCTCATGTCTCTAGCTGCATATATAGAAGAAGATGGCCTGGTTGGCCATCATTGGGAAGAGAGGCCCCCTGGTCATGCAGACTTTATATGCCCCAGTACAGGGGAACGCCAGGGCCAAGATGTGGGAGTGGGTGGGTAGGGGAGCAGGGCCGGGAGGGGGGAGGGTATAGGGAACTTTCTGGATAACACTTGAAATGTAAATGAAGAAAATATCTAATAAAAATTGGAAAAACAAAAACAAAAAACAACAAAAAATGCTATACATACATATTACAAATACAAAAAACAAAACAAAACAAAACACACACACACACCTTTAAACCCAGCAGAAGCAGGTGAATGTCTGTGTGTTCTGTATCAGCCAGAGCTACACAATGAACCTATCTCAAAATCAAAACAACAGAACACACCAAATTCAAGTAAGAAACTCACACAACCTAAGATCAATGAAGACTTTACAAGCAACCACATTGTGACAGCTAGTATAAACAGTAAGCCACTGAATTAGAGCTCTAACTAAAAAAGACCATAAAGAGAATATAGGGTGTGATGTATAAGATGTATAACAAGGGCTGGAAAGATGGCTTAGTTGTTAAGGACACTGGCTCCCCCAATGGACCTATGTTTGATCCCCAGTACCTACATGGTAGGTAGCTCACAACCATCTGTAATGTCAGTTCTAGGGGATTCAATGCCCTCTTCTGGCTCCATGGGCACTAGAAATGCATGTGGTACACAGATATACATGCAGGAAAAAATTCATATGCACAAAATGAATAAAAATGTAAAAACAAATTATGTGGTATAAAAATGATGTAAGAACAGGAGATAAAAGCTAAACAATAAAGTGCTTGCTTTGCATGTACAAGCCCTGTGTTTGAGCTCTACCACCGCAGGTTTAAAAAAACATAAAAAAGGCATAAAATTGCAAAGATGAGCTATCAAGGAAAAATTATTTAAAAGGAACAGGTGGCTTTTTTCTTTTCTTTTCTTTTTTTTGTTTTTTTGTTTTGTTTTGTTTTTTTGAGACGGGGTTTCTCTGTATAGGCCTGGCTGTCCTGGAACTCACTCTGTAGACCAGGCTGCCCTTGAACTCAGAGATCCACCACAAACAAGCTCATTAAAGAAGCCCACTGTACTTCTTTACTGGTGTCTTTAAAGAGACTCAGCAGACTTATCTAGGCTTTTTTTTTTTTTTTTTTTGGTTTTTCGAGACAGGGTTTCTCTGTATAGCCCTTGCTGTCCTGGAACTCACTTTGTAGACCAGGCTGGCCTCGAACTCAGAAATCCACCTGCCCCTGCCTCCCGAGTGCTGGGATTAAAGGCGTGTACCACCACGCCCGGGTTATCTAGGCTTTTTAATGCCTTATTTAAACAAATAAAAAGGAATACATATAACCTCCCATAAAAGAGACACATTTGCTAAATGATGCTCCAAAAGACAAAATACAACTTTTAAAGATAATTGAGGCAAATAGACAAAGAAAACTAATACAGGGCATTGTTAATTTAAAGTCTTATTCAAATATAGATATCACTACTCCACATAAAACTTGTGCTATTATGAGACAGAGTATCAAAGCAACCCCAGTCCAGTCAGTCCCATCTGTTTTTGATTCAACTACATAAAAGCGGTTTGGATATGAGCTTTAGAAGATCTCCTGGTCTCCCTGCTTCCCCCACAAATGGTTGGCCTTGTTTTTTGGATATGACTGTTTTATATCGTATATAAAAACTCCTCTGTGTTTGTACACCACAGAGTCAATTCCAACCAAAATTCAAGTCTTCCTTTGTAGCTTCAGACTAGACTACTTGGTACTTAGATGGCTCACTAGAAAATAACTCAAAACAACTAATGTCTGAAAACTTCATTATTTGTAACATAAAGGTACTCAAAATTCTAATAGCTCACTGGACAGTGTGAGCACTCAGGAAGCTGAGGAAGAATCACTTTAGTAGAGGAGATCATGACTAGCCTAAGGAAAACCAAGGACCCCATCTCAGAACAAACAACAGCTAAGGTGGTAAATGGCAGTGACATATGCACCACCCTTCCTTCCTCTTCTTCCCTTTCTCAGCCTTCCAATGGCTAGCACTGCGCGGTGTGTGATGTGCTGCTCCTACTACTGCCCCTCCCCTACTGCTCGTTTTCTTGTTTTAAGGGTAGGCTGGCATGTCCTTCTCACCAGAATTCTTTTCTTTTCTTTTCTTTTCTTTTTTTTTTTTTGGGGGGGGGGGGTTCGAGACAGGGTTTCTCTGTGTAGCCCTGGCTACCCTGGAACTCACTCTGTAGACCAGGCTTGCCTCGAACTTAGAAATCCGCCTGCCTCTGCCTCCCAAGTGCTGGGATTAAAGGCGTGCACCACCACGCCCGGCAAGTTAAGTTTTTTAAAGTGAGAAAGTCCTGGGTGAAATGGATAGTCATGGTTGGTGTGAAGAGTACTTAAGGGCCAAAAACAGTAGCTCACACCTTTAATCCCAGCACTCAGAAGGTTCATGAGTTTTAGGGCAGTGTGGACTACATAACAAGTCCAGGCCAGTCAGAACTATATAGTAAGACCTAGTCTCAAAAAAATAAAACCAGGGCTGGTGAGATGGCTCAGCGGGTAAGAGCACCCGACTGCTCTTCCGAAGGTGATAAGTTCAAATCCCAGCATCCACATGGTGGCTCACAACCATCCGTAACGAGATTTGGCGCCCTCTTCTGGAGTGTCTGAAGACAGCTACAGTGTACTTACATATAATAAATAAAAAATAAATTAAAAAATAAATTTAAAAAAAAATAAAAAAAATAAAACCAATAATAATTAAGATATGTTCTTACCTAGGCACTCGTGGATCATGCCATGTGCTCACACCAGTCTGAGTATGTAAGAAATATACCTGACCCTGCTGCGTTGTCCTCTGTTCTGTAAAATAAAGAAAACATACTCAGTTTTTCATATTCAATCAAATACCATTACACTGGATAATACTCTAATAGGATAAAAAATCTCCCAATCTCACAGTTTATTTTCTTAAAAAAAAAAAAAAAAGGTTTCAGAAATTATTTATTCAGTCAGGCATGGTAGATCCCAATACTCAGAAGAGGCAGGCAGATCTCTGAGTTTTCTGAGTTTTGAGGCAAGCCTGGTTTACATAGTGAGTTCTAAGCCAATCTGGGCTACTCAGTGAGACCTGTCTGAAAACAAATCATTTGTTCGATCTCTGGACACAGTTGTATAAATGGTGGTGAGGTGTAGCCATTATCCAAAAGCGAGAAGACAACGCAGAGGAAGAGGCTAGCCACTTAAAAAAGTGTCTTAACGGAGTTTTTAAAAAACTTTAAAATACTTTTAGGCTAATGATTTTTTTTTATGATAGCAATTTTATATGCAAATTTGTGAATTCTCTTTTGTTAACAAAGATATTTCAAGATTCTTCCTGGATTGCAAGCAAGGTATTACAAACCTGCAATCTCAGCATGCAGGAGGCAGAGGCAGTGACAACAAGTCCAAGTCTAGCCTGGGCTACCTATGAAAACTCCAGGCCATCTAGGGTATGAAATAGAGACCCTAATGTAAACAAAACACATCACATAGTCATAAAACTCATTTTAAAAGCACAATGGAAATTTGTGCACTGGAGGGAGAAAAAAGTGTATGAGCTCCAAGCCTGGAAGGGTGTAGAGAAGCCATGGTGAAAAGACAGTAAAAAGAGCTTCTTCAAGCATTTCAGTTGTTGTCTTTTGCATGGAAACTCATTTTAACAAAATACAGTGAAAATGCCAATATATAAGATAATAAAGCACACTGTATCTATAGATCTGCAAGAAAGTCAATGAACAACTTCCACCTAAGGACAGCTTCAAGGACCAGAAGAAACTCACTGACTATTTTGCCTGCCATCAATCCCAAGCACTAAAAAAAGAAAAAAACCCAAACTGACAACAGCTATAATAATTTCAGCCTTGGTAGCTACTTTTTTCCCATTTTATTCTTACAAAAGAACATCTGAACTCAAATCACATACACTGTAAAAATATAATTCACCTTTACTCCAAATAACCTGCCTAATAAACTCCACGAGAATTATCTCCAAAATATAAATGTAACAACAGACATATTTTCCAACTTGCTTTTTATGTCAAACATAGACACTTCGCTGGAGATTCGGTCATTTCTTGCAACAAACCAACATGGTTGTTACTATTATTCCTCTCATTTTACAGAAGATAAATCTAGGTTCTCAGGGGTGAAATAATATGATTGGTATCAAGGCAAAGCCAGGTCTGTTTCTCATGCTGGAATCACTCACTGCAAGGCAAGTCAAATGATAGGATATAGGAGTGAGATGAAACTTTTTTCAGAATAAGAGGCTAAAATTTATTTTAAAATAAAACTATAATTATTTGTTAGTAAAATAGTGTTTATATAAATTCTACAGTAAAAATAAATTAGAAAATGTAATTCCCAAATTTGGTCATTAGGTGTCACTATCACAACATCTATAGTATTAGGCAGAAAAGGCAGTCAGTATCTGTCTCTGAAGTCTCACTAGAATCTAAAGTAAAGCTGAGCCTGTACAACAGCACTGCTATACCTTTGCATAGTGTCTCCTTGCAAAGTAGTCTCATTTCATTTCATAAGCTTCCTATAATAACCATGTGATTTAAATCTATCACATTTTATTATAAACGAACATACAAGCTAAGGTTCATAAATGACTATGGCCAAACTGTTACATAGACTTCTAATCATTACAGACTTTTTAAAATTGGAGATTTACTTTCACAGAGAATTCCTAGTCCCTGATTAGCACCCCTCTACTGTCTAGTGTAGTATGTCTCTCCTATGACCATTCCACAGATGAACACAGGACCTTGACTATGTTAGCATCCTCAGGCCTAATTAACTCTCAGACGTTCCCATTTTAGAGCAGTGTGGGGGTCTACACTTCTAACCCCAGTGTGTGATCAGCGGGCAGAGAGAGGAGCTCAGAGTTCAAGGGCTGTCTGCCCACACTGTAAGCCTGGGTTGTATGAGACCCTATCTCAAAACAGACAACAATAACAATTGTTTTAAAAAGTTAGTTCTCTGGCTGAGTGCTGGTGGAGGCTCACACCTTTAATCCCAGCACTCAGGGGCAACGACAGGTAGATCTCTGAGTTGGAGGTCAGTCTGGTCTACAGAAAGAGCTCCAGGACAGCCAAGGTGACACAGAGAAACCCTGTCTCAAAAAAACCCAAATAGTTAGGTCTCGGATGTTCTTAAAGCAAGGTGAATGCTCCCTTTGCTGTTACCATACCATAGCCTTCCGGTAGGTCTGGAGGAGTGTGTAAGTGTGTCCTGCTCATGTAATTTCTATGTCGCTGGGACCTGACTCTTCTCTCTGCTAGTCTGGGGTCTGAAGACTGTCCACACGTTGCACCATTTGTTCCAGTAATTGGAGTATTCTCATCCACAAAGCAGCTGAGGGGTCTACCAGGACTAGAATATTCTGATGCCGGTCTATTGGAAAGGGACAAGGGAAAAAAGTTACCAATTTAGACATCAAAATCAGAGTCTCTAGACAACATATACACCATGGTGAAAATATAGTAAATCAGGCAAGAAAATGAGATGAATAAAGGAGACACAATTTCAATTAAGTTTTTAAAATATCCATACATTTTTAAAAAAAGGGGGGGGGCGTGGTGGCGCATGCCTTTAATCCCAGCACTCGGGAGGCAGAGGCAGGCGAATTTCTGAGTTCGAGGCCAGCCTGGTCTACAAAGTGAGTTCCAGGACAGCCAGAGCTACACAGAGAAACCCTGTCTCGAAAAACAAACAAACAAACAAAAAAACAAAAACAAAAATAAAATATCCATACATACTTCTGTATGTGCTACTCAGTCACTAAGCAGAAGGACTTAGACCTGATTTCCACAATTTTCCCTCCCACAGGGCTTCTGACAGGTAAGAGTTCCTCTACACATTTAATTTGCCCAAGTCATGTGACCTTTAGTCCTTGGAAATAGCACCTCTTTCTAGGTCTAGCTCTTTGTCACTCAAAACACAGTTTATGCTTAAACATCGGCTCCTGGGATATCTTCTAAGTACACAACTCACCCTACAATTTGATAGCAAACAGTTCCCAAATTTATAATGGTACAACTTAGAAGTTTTCTTGGTTTTGTTTTTGGGGAAAAGACCTCACTTTGTACACCAGGCTGGCTGTGATTCATAGCAATCCATTAGCCTCAGCCTCCTGTAAGCCAGGACTGTAGGCAAGAGCTATCACATCCAGCTCTCAACTTGTCAGTTCTTTTTTTGTTTGTTTGTGTTTTTTGTTTCTTTGAGACAGGGTTCCAGGACAGCCAGGGCTATAGAGAGAAACCCTATCTCGAAAAAAAAACAACTACATACATACAAGTAACAGTATATTGACTGAGTGGGTCATATTTTTCTATTTAGAAATATATATATATGCATAGATAGATAGATAGCAACTTTTTTTTTTTTTTTTTTTTTGGTTTTTCGAGACAGAGTTTCTCTGTGTAGCCCTGGCTGTCCTGGAACTCACTCTGTAGACCAGGCTGGCCTCGAACTCAGAAATCCGCCTGCCTCTGCCTCCCGAGCGCTGGGATTAAAGGCGTGCGCCACCACGCCCGGCTGATTGCAACACTTTTTAAGGTGATAAATTTGAAAGGGTAGCACATGGATCAGTTTGGAGGAAAGAAAGGGAAATGGGAAATTGGAAAGTAACTGTTTAAAAGTTTTAAAATGGCAAGGCTTTAATCAGACATTCATAATGTACTAAAACACTTTCTAAGCTGGGTGTGGCCACATGCACTTGGGAAGATGAAACAGTGGGAATCTTGAGTTCAAGGGTAGGCTGGACTATATTCCAAGTTCTAGACTAGCATGAGCCAAAGATCAGGACAACAGTGGAGAGAAGAGAGGAAGGGACAGAGGGAGGGAGGAAAGAAGAGAAAAGCAAGCAAGCAAGCTTGATTTCAGTAGTTAAACAATCCTCAATAAGCAAAAGCAGATACAGCTAATGAAAACCATTTAATAATTTATTCTGAGTGTCAGGCCTGTGCGGGAATCACCACGGGAACCACTAAAACACTAGCAGAGATGGCATTTCAGCTTTATCCTTACTGTAACAGGAGTACCGAGGAGGTAAAGCCCTCACCTCCCTCATTTCCAGCTGCTTGAAAAGCACTCCTTTTCAGTTCTCAAGCGCCTTTAATCCCAGCACTGGGGAGGCAGAGGCAGGTGGATTTATGAGTTCAAGGCCAGCCTGGTCTACAGAGTGAGTTCCAGGACAGCCAGGGCTATACAGAGAAACCCTGTCTCGAAAAACCAAAAAAAAAAAAAGAACTGCTTTGTACCCTGATGTCTCTACACAGGAAGTACCACAAAGACTGGGGGAGGGGAGTATATCTACCTACCACCTGCCAAGATCTACTTCAGATTTTCCTTTGCAAGGCCACCATCTCCTTCAGATACTCACCTTCCATACGGGTTTTCTCGATCATACACATTACTTAGCTATGATCTAATCGCATCCCCCTATGGAGATCTTGAATAAATAGTTCATAACAGCCATTAATACTCAAATACAAACTAATAACACCAAGAAACAAAATAACTAGGTAACCTAGTCATGTATTTGGTTACTGAGCACCACTAAAAATCATGGACATATAAAGGACTGACCTGTGCAAAGTCTTTGTTGACCATTACTTCTTTTAAAAAGTAATAGTAGTCAGGCATGGTAGGTAGCACATTCCTTTAATCCCACCACTGGGGAGGCAGAAACAGATGGATCTCTATGAGTTTGAGGCCAGCTTGCTCTATATATATGATTTCTAGGACAACCAGGGCTATCTATGTAAAGAGACATTGTCTCAAAAAACTAAAACAAGTCATTGTATTTCAAACATAATTATTATAATTACATTATATAATAAAATTAAAATATAAATATTTTAAAAATAATAATAGTACTCACTCTAAGAACTAATGGTTTATATCAGTATAAAGCAATGGGGGAATCAGATAACAAGAGGAATCCAGGAAAGGCTAGCACAGACTACAGCAAATACTTGTATGATTTTACCGTGTTGGGCGCTCCCACTGTGTAGTTCTTGTGATGTGGTTTAGATACTGGATTCTTCCAGAGGCAGTCCGCCTTTCTTCCCAACTGCAATTAAAGCATTGAGAAATAGGGTATTAATGGGTGTCAGCCGGAAGTGAGACTTGGAATGTTCTCCCTGCAACCACTAAGTCAGAAAGACTTTTTCTATCACAAATCATAGATGACAATCTAGGAAATCAAATTCACAAAGAGCCTGCTATTTTTTCAACTTGCATTAGAACTGTACAATGGTGCTTACAGAACTTCCAGCTATTTTTGTTGAGGTCATATTTTTCTTATCAGTCAAACTGAGAACTTTTAAAAACTTGAGTAACATTTATATTGACAATAATTTTCCAAGAATTTTGTGGTATATGCCTGAACTGACACATTAATCATGAAATTTTATAAAATTTTACAGCAATTGAGCAAATGATCAAGGATTAGAATCCAGTCTAAAAAATTTCTAATCTTTTGTAATTTTAAAAAATTAAACTTTACTAGGAAAGTATCTAAAAGCTCTTGAAAGTAGTTAAGCTCTCTATATATGATTTCTAGGACAACCAGGGCTATCTGGTTTCAAACATAATTATTATAATTACATTATATAATAAAATTTAAATATAAATATTTTAAAAATAATAATAGTACTCACTCTAAGAACTAATGGTTTATATCAGTATAAATTTTTAAAATATTTAAGCTTATTGAAACTCAATTTTTAAAATTTTATCTCCTTATTCTATAGGCATGGATGTTTTGCCTGTCTGTCTGTCTGTCTGTCTGTCTGTCTGTCTGTGTATCATGTTCATGCCTGGTGCCTTCAGAGGGTAGAAGAGAGTATCCCATCACCTGGAACTGGAGGCACAGATGGTTGGAGGTCAACATGTGAGGGGATGGGATTGAAGCTGGGTTCTCTGGAAGAGCAGCCAGTGCTTTTAATTGCTGAGCCATCTCTTTAGTCCTCTAAAACTAAATTTTTAAAATAAAAACACCATTTGTCCCTAAATTCTTTTTTTAAAAAGATTTATTAATTTAATGTATATGAGTACACTGTAGCTATCTTCAGACACACCAGAAAAGAACATTAGATCCAATTACAGATTGTTGTGAGCCACCATGTGGTTGCTGGGTATTGAACTCAGCATCTCTGGAAGAGCAGTCAGTGCTCTTAACCACTGAGCCATCTCTCCAGCCTGTCCCTAAACTCTTTATGCCATTTCATCTAATGAAATATCCAAATGACTGTGGAAATATGGTTATATTCCTTCAGTGGTTACAATTATAATAATAAACAAGAAAAGATCAGTTATGTCTCATATTGGTATATTGTCTCAGTATTGATTACTTCATCTTTAACTTCCTTGTGAAAAATACCACAGACTTCCTCATTTTCAAAAAAGATTAACAGATTTATTAAGAAGCTAAAACAAGCTGGGCGTGGTGGTGCACGCCTTTAATCCCAGCACTTGGGAGGCAGAGGCAGGCGGATTTCTGAGTTCGAGGCCAGCCTGGTCTACAAAGTGAGTTCCAGGACAGCCAGGGCTACACAGAGAAACCCTGTCTGGAAAAAAAAAAAAAAAAAGGAGCTAAAACAAAGGACTAGAAAAGTGGCTCAGTTGTTAAGAACACTTGCTGCTCTTCTAGAGGACCCAAGTTCAGTTCCCAGCACCCACATAGGGTAGCTCACAACTACCACTGTAACTCCAAGTCCAATAGGTACATAAACACATGCACAGACATACACATCTAGATATAATTTAAACATTTTAAAAAGCTAAAACAATCTAGTTATTTTTACCAATTAAAAATGTATACATTTACTTATTATATATGCATATTTACCTGAATATGTGTGGGAGTGCACATGCCACAGTACAGTTATATAGGTCTGAGGCAATTTGCAGAAACTGTTTTATCTTTCCACTTTGTGGGTCTGGGGTTCACATTGTCAGCCTTGGTGGCAAGCACTTTATCTTCTAAGCCATCTCACCAGCCCCTATACAAATTTTTAAACTAATTTTACAGTTACTTTTGTTCATGTGTAGTGCCCAAGAAGAGGGAATCAGATCACCTGGAGCTGAAGTTACAGATGGCTGCCTAACTTGGGTGTTGAGAACTGAATTCACATTCTCTCTAAGAGCAGCACATATTCTTAACCACTGGCCTATCTCTGCAGCACCAACTGATTTGTCTTTGAGATTTATTTATGTATACCTGTATATGTTCATGTGTGTTTAAGTACCCAAGGAAGCAAGATGAGGATGTTGGATCTCTTGGAACTTGAGTCACAGAAATTTGTGAGACCCCAGTGGGAACTGGGAATTGAACTACAGCCCTCAGCAAGACAGACAAGCACTGTTACGGGGTGGGCATCTCTCCAGCCCCTAAAACTGGATGTTTCTGTGAGAGAGGGTCTCACAATACAACTCATGCTATCTTGGCACTCACTATGTACTCCAAGCTGACCTTAAATTCATGATCCTCCTTCCTCAACCTCCCAATCACTCATATTGATAAGAGTAGGTCACTATGCTTAGCACAATTTTAGGATTTTAAAAGTTTAAACAAAATATGCAAACACTAAAACTTGTATATAAAATTTTATGTCAAAATAAGACAGGCTAGCAAGATGGCTGAGTGGATAAAGGTACTTCCTATCAAGTAACAACTTGTATTTGATTCTGAGGTTACATATAATAAGAAGAGAGAACCAACCTACAAAAGTTGTCTTCTGACCCCCACATACACACCATAGCTATAAGCTCACATATACTCACACAAATAAATCTGATAAAATTATAAACAATAGGTTGGGCTAAAAGTCAATCAATTAACTACATCTACTGTAAGTGGGTACAACTTATTTTAAGTTATATTTCATTGAAGTTAACTAAAAATACTTTGAAATAAAAAATCAGTAAAGTATCAGACTTAGTATAAAAGGTGGATAATAATGATAAAATTTATAAGCTTGGGAATTAAAGACTTAGGCATTAACATCCAGCTATCCCACTTATTATATAACTTCAGGCAAATGATTTATATTGGTTTCCATTTTTGTTGTTATAAAACGAGAATAGTAGTAACAACATTTTTAAAAAGTAGCTAATTATAAGTACTTGATTTGGTTTTGTTTTGTTTTGTTTTGTTTTTTGAGACAAGGTCTCACTATGTAGCCCTGGCTGTCCTGGAACTCACCAAGTAGACCAGACTGGTCTCAAACTTACAAATCTGTCTGGCTCTGATGAGATTAAAGGTGTGAGCCACTACCCCTAGCTTATTAAGTACTTATGATGTGCAAAATACTGAACTGCTTTAATGAATTCATCTAACCCTATACCAATTATGACATACTTCATCAATCATCTTATTAAAGTTCGCAAAAGTTAAATAAATTAAGTTTACAACATCAATTAGCAGAAGAATGAGGACCAGAACCCAAGAGGTCCTTGGAATTAAATAACATCATACTGTGAATTGCTTGACACAAATATACTTCACTAAATGTTATAATGTTACAATTACTATCACTCAATTCTCCTTTCCTTAACTCTAAAACTAAAGCAATATATTCAAATTCAGTTCTTGTGCACTCTGTTCTAGATAATTAAGAAAAAACCTTTTTCTTTAAAAAAAATAATAAATTGACCCTGGATAGGGGAATGGTAGGGAGCTGAGGCAGGAGGGGGTGGGCAGTGGGGGAGCACGCTAACAGAGAAGTGGGGAGTGAGCAGGGGGAGGGGACGAGGGGAAGAGGTTTGTGGAGAGGAAACTGGAAAGAGAGATAACATTTGAAATGTCAATAAATAAGCAATAAAAATGAAAAAAAATAGAATCAATAAAGAAAACAGAAACTAAGATTCATAAAAATAAATAAACTTATAGCAGAGAAATACTTGACAAGAAATTTCCTTTTCATCCTTTTCAAAACTCTTTTAAATGAAATTTAACACCACTTGTGGCAAGTCCTTATAACTTTCCAAGTAGAAGAGAAATCTATGTTCTGTTTCTATGCTCATAAAAACTCCTAGTGCATCACCAACACCAACTCCTAGGTCACTAGCTTGAGGGCAGCACTGCAGCATGCACGACTCTGAGATGTCCACTTACCCATCTGGTAAATCATTGTCAAACAAACGACTACAGTCCACAACTTGTCCTCCCGTGCCTATTCGGTCTCTGGATTGAAGACTTACTATTAAAAAACAAAATCATTATTAAGATTTTGACAGTGCTTTCCAGTTCTGTCAAGCTAAATATCCATGTTAAGCCAAGTGCTTGTCTGTAATCCTCAGAAGGCTGAAGCACAAGGACTGCTGAAGTTTGATGTTAGCCTGGGTGCACAGCAAATTCAAGCCCAGCCGGTACATATTGAGAGCCCTTGTCTCAGAAAAGCAAGTAATATAGAATGTAGATAATTTTCCTTCTTTAGCATGACTGAGCTGAAGGTGTACTTCAGTGGCAGTACTCTTGCCTAGAATACATGAGGCTCCCAGCCCTGCAAACACCAAACAGAGTTTAGAATGAATTCCTTGGTTTCTACTAAAATCTGTAACTTCTTTTCTCAGATTTTTTTATTTTTAGATGTAATGTTAAAAATCAATGTTTTCTCAATTTTATTGTGATTTGGGGGAAGAATCTAGTGCCTTTTTCAACATCAGAATGGGGCAATGTAAAGTCACCCACTGCACTTAAGAGACAGGACATTAAGAAAGTCTGAAAACACAGCCTGAAACTTTCCATGAACTTAGGTTGCATTCTTGAAAATGTGAACAGCTATAAAAAATACAGTGGGGACAAAACTTGGGTCACAGGAGTATTCATAGCATGTCCATATGAAATGTAATATAAAATTACTACTGAGCAGCCTAGAAACAGAGCATTCAGGCTCTAAAGTAGAATACCTAATTCAGTGCAAGTTTTCATAATCCCAGACTAAATAATAAGGAAGTTAGGTTACATGATAGCTCTCAAGTTCTTCCTTGTTCGGCTATTCCTTAATTCGATTTTTGGCATCTTCCCCAAAGATAGAAGAGATATGGCCAAATTTGATAATACCCTAACTTTTTATAGAATTTATAAGTTACAACATAAAATATGATATCCAAAGATTTTTTTTTCAAAGAAAGATCTCAAAACTCTGCTCTTTAAATTTGGAGAGGGAGTGCTATTTTTTAGGCTTTTAAAAAAGATGTATTTATTGTGTTTTGTCTACATGTCTATATTTGCATCACATAAAGACCTAGTCAGCAGGTGAGAAGTACCTAGAACTTAATGGCTGCTGTGAGTCACTAGAAGTGTGCTAAAAACCAAACCCAGTGGGTTATGTGAAAGAAAGAGCAGCCGGTACTCTTAGTCACTGAGCCATCTCTCATTTTTTGATATTCTGTGGCATTCTTTGACAAAAGGTCTCATTATGTATAAAGAGTGGCCTTGAGCCCATTACACTGCCCACCCAGCCCTCAAACTCATGGAAATCCTATTTCTTTAACCTCTTTAATGTTCGAATTATGTGCATGAACCACCACACCTAGCTAAAATTTTAGAAAAAAATAATTTCAAGATAAACCTCCTTTACATTAAGCTTAAAGGAGAGAACTGAAATATACTATACTTCAGTAAGTGTAAATGTTTTATAAAAAAAAATGAATCACTAAGTTATTTAGTTTTCAAATAGAAGAAAAATAAGCAGAATTTCCAGATTGTGAGTCTTGCGTATTTATTTTGCTTTTTCCAAGAGAGAATTCCTCTGTGTAGCCCTGAGTATCCTAGAAATCTCTCCGTAGACCAAGCTGGCCTTGAACTAAGAGATGTCCCTGCCTCTAACTCCTGAGTAGTAGGATCAAGACAACAATCTGCTTCCCTGTTTTTAAAAGACAGGGTTTTATGTAGCTTAGGCTGGCCTCAAATTCTCTGACCCTGAACACCTGATCTTCCTGCCTCTACCTCTCAAGAGCCTGCGTCACATGTATTGTCAGCACCAGGATGGGCACCCTGTATTCACACTCTAGCAGCCGCTGAACTCATTTGAGAATAACTTAACTGTCTACTCACAACCTGTCACAGCTCCTAACGTATAAAGGATTACAGATCCCATGCTCACTTTCCAATCATGTCCACCTATCAATATTTCTAACCTCCTTCCTAAACAAACTCTATCATATCTTCACTGGCTCTTTCATACTAATAGCCAATCACTATCCTTTGTTAAAATTCACCTACAGCCCACTCCTGAAGACTACGCTTCCTAAAATCTATCACTGCCTCTTGTAAGATCTGTCAGACATCTAACTCCAACTCAAGGTATCTCGGCCTTCCTTTTCCCACTCATCAGGCTAGAGGTTCCATTCCTGGAATTGACTGGCAACTCGATTTCACCCATATGCCCACTGTCAGATGTGTCAAATACCTCCTGGTCTTGGTGAACACCTTCTCAGGGAGGGTAGAAGCATTCCCCACAACTAATAAAAGGGCTCAGACAGTCTCCGATCTTCTCCTCCAAGAGATCATCCCTCTATTTGGTGTTCCGGTCTCTCTCCAATCAGAAAAGAGACCTGAATTTACCTCCCAAGTTTCTCAGATCCTATCTAAGGCCCTAGACATCCCCTGGCACTTTCACATCCCTTACCACCCTCAATCTGCAGGCAAGGTAGAAAGAACTAATCGCTCCTTAAAAACTACTCTTGTTAAACTGTCACAGGAACTTCATCTCTGCTGGGTAAAGCTCCTGCCCCTGGCTCTTTTCAGGCTTGGAGTTCTCCCCAAGCAATCTCTCCTCATCTCACCTTTCGAACTCATGTAGTACGACCATCCAGTCCTAACTCCTGGCTTTTCGCCTAAAAACTCTCCTCTTCCAGATCATTTGCTTACCCCATTACTTTCTCATCTCTGTTCTCTTCTATGGAACTTCACTGACCATCACCTACCTCGACGACATTCTGTCTCCTGTTAATGTTGGAGACCAAGCCCTTTTATCGCCTCCAGGTCATCAACCTTCACCTCTCCAAAAATGGTAGGGTCCTTTTAAGGTAATCCTCGTAACTCCTACAGCTGCTAAGCTCGAGGGACTCTCTCATCGGGTCCACCTGACTCACTTGAAACCCTTCATTCCCCACCTAAAGACGGCCTTTTCATCTTTTCCCTGCTGTTCATTTAAACTGTGCTTACTATCCAAAAGCAGATCAATTTCTTGGCAGCTGTGGTGATTCAAAACCAGCAAGGACTAGACAGACCTCTTGACAGCTAAAGAAGGTGGCCTCTGCCTATTCCTACAGGAAGAATGCTGTTTCTATGTCAATCAATCCAGAATAGTGACATAAAGAGACTTCAGTAACCGTGAGACATCCAGTTCTGGTATCTCTGAGAACCCCACATCGAAGTGGATCCTTCCACTTGTAACACCTTTCCTGGTCATTTTCCTGGCATTATCATTCGCTCCTTGTCTTATTAATCTTGCCTCTACATTCCTTCAACGACAAGTAAAAAAATTTCTAACCAAACTGTTAATCAGCTCCTATTACAGAATTATCAGCCGTTGCCCATAGACGACCACCAAACAGATTCCGATGGTGAAGACCAGATATACCCTGACAACGCCCCTAAACAGCAGGAAGTAGCCTAAGAGACACAACGCCCCCATTCCCTCTTCACCAGTGGTCTCCCCTCTCTTTTTATAATAACAAGATGTATGTATCACTGTGCTTGGATTAGTTAGGTATTTAATTATTTTTGTTTATAAGTTATTTTAATGCTATTTTATTATTTTATGTGCCTGTGTGTGAACCACAGTGTACAATGTACACCATAAACATGAAGGTGCCTACAGAGGCCAGAATAGGGCATCAAATTCTCTGTAACTGGTGTTACAGGTGGTTATAAGAGCTGCTTGCTATGGATAGTGGGAACCAAACTTGGGTCTCATCTGAAAGAACAACAAATGCTCTTAACTGCTGAACTGTCTCTCCAGCCCCAGAAGAAAAACTTGCTCCACAAACTATCCTTCATCTTGAGACCTTCCTCCCTCTTCCTCCTGAGTGCTGCAGTAACAGCTATGCACCATCACCCAAATAAAACAGTGAGTTTTCTTTTTTTTTTTTTTTTTAAGATTTATTTTATTTATTATATGTAAGTACACTGTAGCTGTCTTCAGACACTCCAGAAGAGGGCGCCAGATCTCATTACGGATGGTTGTGAGCCACCATGTGGATGCTGGGATTTGAACTTATCACCTTCGGAAGAGCAGTTGGGTGCTCTTACCCGCTGAGCCATCTCACCAGCCCAACAGTGAGTTTTCTACAGTGCCTTTTCTCCATTTTTCCCCAAAGGATATCACTAGCTAGATGTGGCAGTTCACGCCTACAGTCCTAGCACTCAGAGAAGACTGAGACAGCTGAATCACTGAGTACAAGACCAACCTGGGTTTTAGAATAAAATCCTGTTTCAAATAAACTATACAGATATCATATATAAAAGGCATATCTGGGCTGGAGAGATGGCTCAGCGGTTAAGAGTACCAACTGCTCTTCAGAAGGTCCTGAGTTCAAATCCCAGCAACCACATGGTGGCTCACAACCATCCTGAATGAGATCTGACTTCCTTTTCTGGCATGTCTGAAGACAGCTACGATGTACTTACATAAAATAAATAAATTTTTTAAAAAAGGCATATCTATGTCTATGTAAATATGCACATGTATGTATGTATGTACGTATCATGTACATATGTATGTTTGTCTAAGTCCATGTATGTATGTATGTATGTATGTATGTGTCTAGAATGATATAACAAGATTTTAAAATACACCTTATATTGCTTTTAATAATGGCTGTACTATGAAATCTAGTTTCACACAAAACCTTTATATATACACACAAAAAGTAAAATACTTATTCTAATACGTATATTTTTAATATGACAAAGTCAAGTCTGCTATGTGGAGGCAAGTGTTTGAAATAGTCTCCTAGTCCAAGCTGGTTTCAAACCTGTGATCCATCTGCCTCAGCCTCCCAAGTGCTGGAATTACAAAAGTATGTGGCTCTCTGTGTCTAGTTTGTGATTTTTATAAATACAAAATTATAGCTAGTGAAACTATTTTTGTTACCTAAAACCATTAACTAGTAAGCATTAACATAGAATACAAAGCCCACAGACAAATTACATGCAGAAGGTTTGTGTGAAAGGATTTATATTTAAGGTATTTTGCCCTTTCTCTGTAATCTTGTTGTATAGACACTCCCAGAGATAAGTGTCTCAGGATTCTGTTATGCAGCTACTCTGGCAGTTTTCCAGCTATGGATTCAAATTCTTGCTGTACTTTTGGGAACTGAAACTTTTCTGATAGAGTAAAAATTATTTTGTCTAAATCCTGCTCTACCTCAAGTGGGGAAAATAGCAATTTATTCTTCTAATTTAAGAAGCCCCAAAGCTGGGCTAGAGAGATGGCTCGGTGGTTAAGAGCACTGACTGCTCTTCCAGAGTTCCTGAGTTCAATTCCCAGCAACTAGATGGTGGCTCACACCCATCTGTAATGGGATCTGATGCCCTCTTCTGGTGTGTCTGAAGACAGCTATGGTGTACTAACATACATAAAATAAATAAATCTTTAAAATAAAAATGAAGCCCAAAGCTGTCTGCCTTAGAGTCTACCATACCATGCATCTTTATCAATCTAAGATTGAGCCATTCCCTTGAGGTCAGTTGAAGATGATCTATTAGACCATTTCTACTAAGTGTCTTGTGAGTATAATTCTTCCTTTTTTCCCTAGTTAATGTTACTCTATGAGATAATGTTATTTCTATGTTACTCTGTCAGTGTTCATCTTTTTCTGTTAGCAGATTTCTACATCAAGGCAGTAAACATTAATCAAATTACTAAGCAATGATTTTTCCTTTAAATTTATGAGTACACTGTAGTTGTCTTCAGACACACCAGAAGAGGGCATCAGATCCCATCACAGATGGTTGTGAGCCACCACCATCTGGTTGCTGTGAATTGAACACAGGACCTCTGGAAGAGCAGTCAGTGCTCTTAACCACTGAGCCATCTCTCCAACCAAGCAATGACTTTTTTTTTTTTAAAGATTTATTTTATTTATTATATGTAAGTACACTGTAGCTGTCTTCAGACGCTCCAGAAGAGGGAGCCAGATCTTGTTGCGGATGGTTGTGAGCCACCATGTGGTTGCTGGGATTTGAACTTATCACCTTCGGAAGAGCAGTCGGGTGCTCTTACCCGCTGAGCCATCTCACCAGCCCCCAAGCAATGACTTTTAACAGAATATTCTCTTACTAAAAAATTAGTTTCAAGCTGGGAATGGTGGCACATGCCTTTAATACCAGCACTTGGGAGGCAGAGGCAGGCGGATTTCTGAGTTCGAGGCCAGCCTGGTCTACAAAGTGAGTTCCAGGACAGCCAGGGCTATACAGAGAAACCCTGTCTCAAAAAACAAAAAACTAAACAACAAAAAAAATAGTTTCAAATTTGTTTACACAAAATTAATAACAGTCACAAAGTCTACTTCAATATTCTACTACATGAGAATTTCCTCCTAAAGTCTCAGTAATTCTTTACAATAACAAGTGCTGCTTTTTTCCCTTTTTACGTTACATTTTATATGTGTTATATCTGTATTTGAGTGTAGGCTATGTGTATGTTTGATTCTAGAGTTGCGGTGCACACACAGGCAATGTGTCTTCCCCTCTCTTCACACTATTCCTTCAGAGCAGGGTCTCTTCCTGAACATGGAGCACAGGCTTTTCTGCAAGGCTGGCAGACAGCAAACCCCAGAGACCCTCTGGTCTCTGTGCCTCTCAACACTAGAGTTACAGGCATGCATTGTACATGCTGGGCTTGCTTTTGCTACATGGACACTGGGGTCTGAACTCATGCTTGCACAGCTCATGCTCTTATTCACTGAGCCATCTCAAATGTATGTGTGTGTGTGTGTGTGTGTGTGTGTGTGTGTGTGTGTGTGTGTGTGTGTGTGTAAGTCAGGTTGTATCCAGAACCCACTGTAGCATATGATTCATGCCAATTCCAAGGTGTTATTTAGACGACTAAAAATGGGTCTCAGTTGGTAGAACTCTTGTCGACCATGTATAAAACCCTGGATTAGATTCATAGCACAGCACAGCACAAAACCTGCACTCAAGAGACGAAGGCAGGAGGCAGAGCAAAAATTGAAGGTCAGATCCTGCTAGACGCCAAGGTTAAGAGTAGCTTGGGTTCCATGAGACTCTTCCTTTTAAAAAAACAAAACAAAAGTTAGACCTATAGACACTTACCTACAATTTGTCCTCGAACTGTATCATTGTCATTTGGCCCCAGTTTGCATAAATCCAACCTCTGATCTATTCAAATAAAAATAAAAAACTAGTATCAGAAATTCTAACATCTATAATCTATGAATGATACTAAATTTTCACAAACCATTGAAAAATAAACCTATCTTTAATAATCATTCTAATTATAAAATGTTTAAAATTCTATAACTACATATGTAGCAAATTTAAACAACTCAGCAAGTTTTGACAAATTCAGATTTCAAAATCATAAAGTGCTGGTAAACTACACTGGTGATGGATGGTTCTCTCCAAAGCTTTCAGATCACTTCAGTCTGAACCTTGGCTTACCTTACCTCTCAATAGTTGTTGATCCTAAGCAATTTATACCCAATTCCTGGCTTTTCAATATGTAACAGAACCTACCTAATTATTTTTCAAGGATTAAATCAGATTATTATATACAACACTCAGTATTGTATGTGGCATATAAGTGCTGAATAATGTCAGCTCTTATTTTATATATGTATATACACACACATACACACATACATACATACATACATACATACATACATTCAAAAGAACACAAAGTAAGTATCCACACAAAATAAGTATCAAGTCAAGGAGTGCCAGGTGATGGTGGTACATGCCAGCCTGGTCTACAGAGCAAATTCCAGGACAACCATGGATAAAGAGAGAAACCCTGTCTTTAAAAAGGAGAAGAAAAGGAGGAGGAAGAGAAAGAAGATGGGGGGAGAGAAAGGGAGAAGAGAAGAAGCTGACGAGACAAAACTTATAAGCTGTAGATTTGAGGTAACAATCATTTTGGTAATAGTTCTTTCATATGCCTCATTTTTAAATTAAATACAACACTGGTATGCTCCCAAAGTTATAAGGCACAATGTCCCCAAAGCTGTTGGCTGGGTTTATAAATTACATCTTCCTGTTGAACTAGGCAATGCAACAGTTTCTATCCACAAGTAGAATCTTGCTGACCCAGCTCTCTCTCCTATTGTTCATTACCCTGCCAACCTGGGAGCTAAGACTTTCTCAGTGGCTTAGGCACTTAAGTTCCTCTAATTCAGAACCTCAGTCCTCCCTTTTCTGTAATAGGCCAATATTTATACATCTCATTGTACATCTCTTAATATAGCAAAGCTAAACTTATAGTGGTTTTGTTTGCTAATTTCCTTAGTTAAAATTCATGTGGGTTTCTTTATTAGCTTAGCTATTCATGACAAAACTGATTTATTTTAATATTAAACATTTCTACAGAAAAATACAAACAGAAAATCTGCTGAAAAGTTATTTCCAACTATATCCCAATGGTGAGATATCCCTGTCAGGTCCAAAAGTAACAGGACAAATGGCTAACTGTGGTGCCTATTAGCGTACCAAAGCACACGCTGGCCTTTGGGCTCTCTAAGCATAGCATATTCTAGTCACAGAATCTATGCTGGCACCCTGATTCTTCCCAGCTCTTTGCATCCCATCCTCTACCCTAAATTTCTCCAGCTTGTGGGCTTCCCTTCCCCCAGCTTCTCCTTCCTATATATTCCACTACCATTGCCAAGGCTCTCTTTCCCTTCTGTCTTCCTGTCCTAGTGACACTCCATTCTTGCCTACCACACCCTTTTCTCCTCTCATGGACCATTTTAATCTGCTGGACATGCTTAGTCTACTACTTTCTCTCCCTACTCTGGACTCTTCCAGATGCCTCTGACTGTACTTTCCCTCATACCTACAATAAAAACCTTCCCAGTTAGGTGTTAGTGGCTGTACATGCCTTGATCCCGGTACTGAGGCAGAGGCAGGTAGATCTCTGAGTTCGAAGCCAGCCTGGTCTAGAGGTAGTTCTAGGACAGCTAGGTCTGTTATACAAAGAAACTGTCTCAAAAAACAAACAAACAAACAAACAAAGAAACAAAGAAAACAGCAAACCTTTCCTTCAGTCATACCCTCACTTTCTATTTTCCCAGGGTTACAGGAGACAGATGTGCTAAGTCAATTCACCAATCCACTATAGAAACCATGTCTAATACCTCTGCTTTCTAATATGCAGGATAGTGAGAAAGAGATTATAATCAAGTAATCAGGATTACTATTTTATTCTCAATTTTTTTTACTGATCCCAATCGCCTAAATAAAAATTTATTTCTATTTTTAAAAAATCCACCAAAACTAGGTGCTAAACATTTTTTTAAAGGCATGTATATTTGTACCTTTCTTTCTAACTTTCTGGATAGCAATCACTTTTATCTTCCCCGCCCCTCTCTCTTATTAGTAAATCTTGCTCTTCTACAATCACATACACGTATGTGATATACTCTGGCCACTCTCTCCTCCTGTTTCCTTCCCAATGCTACCACTCACTCCTCCTCTCTTCCCTACAAATCTCTTTTGCCTATTGACCAACTTTGTGGTTTAGTTTTGCTTTGTTGATTTTTTTTTGTTGTTGTTGTTTTTCAAGTGTTTCATAGTTTAAGGCTGTCTGGTAACTCCAAGTTTGGAGCTACTCATGAGAGTCTAGAGGTGCACATGACTGGGTCCCACTCTCCCTTCTCTCTCAGGATCTCTTACTTGCCAAACAGATCAGCACTGGGTGTTAGGCCTAGGAATCTCTTCTCCTTAGACAACTGAATGTTTGGAAGGCTGGACTTCTGGACTTCCAGTGCCAGTATACACAGCTAGTGTGAATTCACGGTTGCTGTGGCCATGTTGTGCTTAGCGGATAGCATTTTGGAGGCCCTCTCCCCCATCCTGTGCCTTATACATTTATTTTATTCCTCTTCCTCAATGTTTCCTGAATCCTAAATGGATGGTGGTCAAGACTAGAGGTCAAGACTCCACCATCCTTTATTCTCAGTATTTTGTTCTGCCATGGGTCTTTGCATTTAACTCTTAACTCCATAAGGTGAGCTGCCTTTATCTGGTCTAAGACAAGCCCCAGAGGTCAATCACTTCTGAAAACCGTAAATTATTGGACACTCAAGCATCCTCTCTGATTCACCTTTAGAATCACATCCTTAAAATGTTTCATTTCTGAATTAAAATTTTGATTTAAGTATTTAGTATGTGCTAGGGAGTAGAGAAGGGGAGGAGAGAGCGAACTATCACATTTGCCAGATGGCTGACCCACCAAACCATTTTGCCAGCCCAAAATGTTTCAATTTTTGTGTCCAATAAATAAATATAGGTCAGGAATTTTTATTAGTGTTTTAAATATACATGGGAACTTAAGTTTTGGACACCTACTACATAAAGATTCTCATATGTATTTTCTAACTAAAAAAAAAAATAATAAATTACTCACAACCAGTGTCCTTGAGGCGGTTGATGGCATTGGAAAGAAGACGAACACAACCAAGAAATCCAGCACCTTGCTTCTTATGGATCTTCTTATGATTCCATACGCTGATCGTAACTGAATCAGACTTTCCGATATACCTAAAAGGCAAAACAGCTACATGAATAACTTAGTAATTATAAATAGTATACAATTTAATTTTTTAATATCATCCTAAATATATTTCAGAATATGGCTAAAAGAAGCAAACTATGTTTGGAATTCAATAAATCCAAAGTATCAAACTTAAACTTTAAAAACATTTAAAATAATTTTTAATATAATCCCTTTTTTTCCAATCTCATGTTGGGTAAAAACTTTAAAAACAAAAAAGCTATTTTAGGGTGTGGGAATGTCATTCAGATGTAGAAAGAGCACTCATATTTTAATTATTACCTCAGAGACTTAGTTCACCTTCAAGAGGCACTGTCAAGGCTGATAGACCAAAAATCTGACCTACCTGTTATATTTTTAAATGCTGCAGAACAAAAGTTGTTTGTAACGCTTTTCCCCTGCTTCTTTCCTATATGCAGGCCTTGAGCGAGCAGGACTCTTGTAGATTTCACTTCACTGCCTGCAGACAAGCAGAGCAGGGAAAAGCGTTACTATACTTGTCTGTGCATATGCCTGCAAGTATATAAAAGCTCTATCACGGCCAATTATTAACATGGCATCAAGTCATGCAAAAACATGGTTAATAACATAATCATGTGATCAGAACCTAACTTTCTTTCAGTAATTCTAAGAGGTCACATTTTTGGTCCAGCAACCTTGATCTTATACTATCATTCAATAAAATAAAAACAAAGAATGTGGAAGATGCGCTTAAGCCCTGGATCCAGTGTGTCTAAAAAGTGATCACCCTGTCATTCTTTCGATACAAGTCAATACATTTGCTTTATAAAAACTAAGGTTTTTTTTTTTTTTCTCACTTTGTTTTGTTGCTTTGAGTGATGGTCTAATGTAGCCCAGGCTGGCCTTGAACTCACTATGTGATCTTGCTTTCACCTACCAAGAGCTGGAATTATAGGCATGTGTTACTATATCCAGTTTTAGGTAATGCTGGGTCAAACCCAGGGCTCTCTCTATACATGCTTGACAAGTACCCTACATGCCTAGGCCTGTTTTGTTATTGTTTGTTTAGACCAGATCAGCTTTTAACCTGCCTTCCTCTTGCACCTCTGCTTTAAGTGGTGGATAACAGGTGTGGGCCATCAAACCTGGCTCTAAAATGAAGCTAATTTCTATTACTTACAAATGAGATGTTCTAAACTCTCATAGAGTAGGCATACATCAATTTTCAAAAACATCTACCAGATACATACCAGTGTGTAAGTGCTGCATGTTATACCACATAGTAACAAGTAATACCACACACACACACACACACACACACACACACACACACACACACACACACACACACACACACACACACACACACACACACACACACACACACACACACACAGTTTCCTAATTGGTTTGCAGCTATTCTAAAATAGTGACTCTTGAGGTCTTAGTAGCCTACTACTAGCCTAAGGAACTCTGATCTATTTAGTACATGTACCAACATAATCTTTATGCTTACTATAATACAAAAAGATTTGAAATTCTTAACTGTAATAATTTTCTAGTTAGAAGCCTTTTGAAAATAACTTTAAGCACTTAAGTTTTACACGTCAAAAACATTTTGTCAAAATATTTCAAGGTCAGAGACTAAGTAGAAATTGCATTTAGGCAGTCTCTGTTTTCATTTTAAAGAAAACTTATATAATTTAATACACATGGCTTGAAGAAAAATGAATTCTTTTAAACCTGTAAGCTAAACACTTTTTGTTGGTGGTATTTTTTGTTTTTTGTTGTTTTTTTTGTTTTTGTTTTTGTTTTGGTTTTTTGAGACAGGGTTTCTCTGTATAGTCCTTTATATCCTGGAACTCACTCTGTAGAACAGGCTGGTCTCGAACTCAGAAATCCTCCTGCCTCTGCCTCCCAAGTGCTGGAATTAAAGGCGTGCACCACCACGCCCGGCTGGTGGTGGTGTTTTTAAGAAAGAGTCTTACTATGTTGTCCATACAGGAACTGAGAACTTATCAATTCTCCTGAATGGGTAGAACTATAGGCACATACCACTGCACTCTGCTTTAAACTTAAATAGAAATCTGTATTTTATAGAACCTCAACTTCTCCAACAAGTATAAAATTTATAAACAAAATTTAAGAGGGTCTAACATAAGGAATATCTCAATAAGGGAACACAATATTATCATGTAGCATACAGTATTATATGTGCAGTCAAGATTTTGGCTAAAGTATAATTGTTATCCTTTCTAGGCCTACCCAATGTAATGAAAAGATTTAACAAAATGATCCCCAGTGTTACTCTGATCTTGGCCCCTCCACATCTAAGATAGACCTCCCTAGGGAGCCAGTTAATACTAACTATAAAATAAGTCTCATCGAGCACATGAAAAGATGTCCAACATCACTAGTCTTCAAGAAAAGGTAAATTGAACCTATCAAGAAATATGGCTGTAACTTTTTCAGGATATGCTTTCTTTCTTTTAACTCTCTCTCTCTCTCTCTCTCTCTGTGTGTGTGTGTGTGTGTGTGTGTGTGTGTGTGTGTGTAAGTCAGGTGCACATGCCTACCTGCCTGTCTGTTTAACAATTCAAAGCAGTTTTCCACCGGGTTTGACTCCTCTTTTATTCATGTCAAATCATAAGGCAGGCCGTGTATTGGCAGGCCTGCAATTCTAGCTATTTAGAAGGGTGACGTAGGAAGATTCCAAGTTCAAGGTCTGCCTGGGCAACTTAGTAAGACCAACCTCAGATAAAATACACAGAAGTGAAAAAGGCCGTGAGGATATAGTTCAGTGATAAGAATGCTTGCCTACCATGTTTAAGACCCAAGACTCAATATTTAGTACTATTTTGAAAAAAGAAAAGGAAAAAAGAAACTATATTGTATACAAACTGAAACCATTTTCCATGATTCTTTTAAGAGATTATATTACATTAATTCTGCGTTTCATTTCAAATTAATCATTTATACCTACAGGTCATAATGCTGATTCCACTTTGGATCAAGTGTGTTCTTCACAGTATCTGTAGAATGGCACTGCCCAGAACCATCAACTACCACCTTAGCAAATGGATCAGGGAGACCTGTGGGGAAAGGGAAGTACTTTAAACTAAAAAATACTTTGACATGTAAGATAAAAGATTAATTACATGAGGATTATTATTTGCTATAAAAGATTTTTCCATTCCAACATTCAGACACACAGACACATACACACAGAGGGTGAGGGGGCTATTTTAAGCCAAACATTGAAGTCACTTCCACAGTTGATATTAAACTGTATGTTTTTTTCTTGTTCCCAACTTGGAGCATTCTGTTAAACACTACCGTGGTCTAGCTTGTGCCTGGGTACTTGAGGACTGTAAGCAGCCAGTAAACTCTGAGAAGGTGAATGCTCAAACACTCTCACCCTTTCCTTTGACACAACTGTCTCAGTAGCTCGTTTGAAGGGCTTGTTAAACATAGTTGTCACACAGATCATTAATTTCCGAAAAGTCAAACTGCTTAAAAACTGTTAACAAGTAATAAGAGACACCACAAAGGAAAAATGAAAATAGCAAACACAGGAAAGGAAATCAACAGTAAGGAAATGCTTGGCTATCTGACTAAAACAGCAAACACAATGGGAATTATTCAAAATGCTTTGTCTTAAATGTTTACAATAATACTCTGAGGGAAATGAGTGTTGTTATGTCTATTTTACAAATAAAGAAAAAAAGATTAAATGTCAAATCATAACTAGCTCAATGTACACATAGTAGAGAGAAGTATGAACAAAGTCTAAAGCAGCAGTTCTCAACCTGTGAGATGCAACCCCTTGTGGGGAATCAAAGGACCCTTTCACAGGGGTTGACTAAAACCATCAGAAAACAAGGTATTTACACTTTGATTTATAAGGGCAGCAACATTATAGTCATGCAGTAATAATGAAAATAATTTTATGGTTGGAGGTCACAACAACATGAGGAACTGAATTAAGGGGGTTACAACTATTCTATATTATATTATATTATATTATATTATATTATATTATATTTGGATCTGGAAAATACTCCAATGGCTATGTTGGATTGGTCCTTACTACAGCAATACCCAGAGGTGGTTGGGAAGGGACTGGTTTGAGGACCCTGACCTTATCATTCTGGGAGGTAATGAGACCCTACTGAAGGAACTAAGTCCTTGAGTTATAGCTCTGGTGCTGTATCTCATTGTCCTACTCCATCTCCTCCCTGTCATCTCTGCTTTCCAGCTATGGTGAAGCGAGCAGCCTCACTGTGTCCTCCCTGCCACGTGGTCTGCCTTATCACAGGCCCACACGAACTGAGCCAGTTAGGCATGAGCAGGAAACCTCTATAACCATGAGCCACAAAACCAAAACCAAACAAAAAGAACCCCCCCCAAAAAACCTAAAACTCCAGTTCCTCCTTAAGTTGATTCTTTGAAATATTCTGTCAGTGATGAAAAACAGAAACACCACCCATTTACTATTTGTTCAAGAAAAAAGCTCATAAAGTCAGAAGAACAGACTGATGTGAACAGGGAGAAAGAGCAATGGATGCAGAGCGCACACACAGGGAGAAAGAGCAGCAGAGCTCTGACCCTCATATGTATCATGACACACGCACCCAAACACCACCTTAAAATGGACTTTACTCACTGAACACATTTTAAATTACAAACAAAAATTTAACTATATTTACTATTAATAATTATAATCAATAATTATAAGAGTACTAGAGAGATGCATCAGCAGTTAAAAGCAATTGTTAGTCTCACAGAGAAACCAGGTTCACTTTCTAACACTTACTGTCCACAAATACACATCTAGGAAACTGGCACCCTCTCCTAGCCTCTGGTGGCACCAGGGAGGCAGGCCACACACTTACTCATGCACTTAAGATTAAAATAATAAATAAATCTTTTCTTTTTAGAACTCTACTCTGATCAAGAAACATACTCAATCATAGAAAAAGTTTAAGATCTATTGTCATCCTCTAAGATAAATGTGGATAGACAAAACGTTATTGTAACAGGTCAAAGACACCCTCAAGTGCAGGTATCTGGAACATTAGTCAAGGTGAACCTCAAGTCACTGCCGTGCTTGGCTGGATCCTTGGGAACGATGGCCTAGGCTGGCTTTTGTTGCCTCCCTTTCTAGTATGCCAGGTAGCTTCCACTTTGAGTTTTAAAATTATGCTGCCTCTAAACCTTATGCCTAAAGCAAGCTTACACTCTTAAATTACTCAAATTATTTTTCACAGTTTTTACTGCCTACATCAATGAAATAGGATTTCTTTTCTTTCACCTACTATTCGAGCACAAAAAGACTCTATAAGGAGTCACTGTCAATTCTTAGAGACAAAGAATGACTTCTGAGGAACACCGAGACAAGACTATCTGGATGTTTTATGAGAGAAGCTGTGAATGGGGCTCTGGGGAAAGGGAAAGAATCTGAAAAGGAAAGAAAACTGAAAGATAAAACTGAAGATTTTATCTTCAAAATGTGAGCAATGTCTTAAAGCGAGTCTCAGCTCTGTTCTGGCCGGCACCACATCCAAGCCTCCCTGCCCCTTTGCAGCTTCACCAACACAAATCACAAAGCTCCATCTTAGGAAGGGTTTTTCAAAAAATTACCAAGGCCTTTAGGTTATTAATGACAAGAAAGTATAATTAAAAAGCAGCCCAGGAGAGAATAAAATTGGTGTTAGCAGATTCAAGGGGAGTTCCACGGCCCTTGAGCCCTCCTCTCCTGTAAAATGTTTGTGGGGTAAACAGAATATAGTACAGAAGTGGAAGGCTGCCCTCCTCTGCTTAAAGTTATCCTATTTCACATTTACCCATATAAACACAAAGATAATATAAACATTCATAACTAGAGGTTTATAAATTATGTTCATTAAACTTAAAATCAAGTCTACTGTAGAAAGATAGAAAGAAATAAATGAAATTAATTATGGATTTTAAATGTGTCAAAAATGATTCCTTTTCAAAAATATTATTGTTATGTATCCGAATGTTTTGTCTGCACATATGCCTGTGCACCACTTGCCTCAAGTGCCTTCAGAGGTCAGAAAGGGGGTTGGATCCCCTGGAACGGGAGTTACAAATGGTAGTGAGCCTCCATGTGGGTGTGAAGAATCAAACCTGGGGCTTCTGGATAAGCAGCCAGCGCTCTCAATTGCTCAGCCATCTCTCCAGCCCTGAGAATTTCTATCCCTTTTAACCAACCTGAAAATATTACCTAACATCATATGAAATACCCAACACACTGTTTTTGTAAGCTGACAGAGAACTTAGATTAAAAAGTTTGGGTTTTTTTTTTTTTTTAACTTTATTTATTTAATGTATGAGTGCTTTGATCCACAGGCCAGAAGAGGACATCAGATCCCCTTATAGATGGTAGTGAGCCATCATGTGCTTGTTGGGAATTGAACTCAGGACCTCTGGAAGAGCAGCTAGTGCTCTTCTTTTTTTTTTTTTTTTTTAAAGATTTATTTTATTTATTATATGTAAGTACACTGTAGCTGTCCTCAGACACTCCAAAAGAGGGAGCCAGATCTCGTTACGGATGGTTGTGAGCCACCATGTGGTTGCTGGGATTTGAACTTATCACCTTCGGAAGAGCAGTCGGGTGCTCTTACCCGCTGAGCCATCTCACCAGCCCCCATAAAAGTTATTTCTAATTTCAAATATTTTACATGTAAAATTTTTGGCTAAAGGTTTTTATTTACAATCTTGTGACTATTAATGAATAATTTAAAGCTAATGTAAAGTATGAAATTATAAGGTTAAAATTCACACTAGTAATCTGCTGGCAGAGACTACACAGAATGCTCAAGAACTCAAGGCCAGATGGGCTACATGAAACTCTACCTCAACAACAAAAATACAAAGTGAGGAAGAGAGAAAGATTATAGATTTTTAGTAAATACAAGGAAACATCCCAATCCGCTCTCACAAAACTTAATCCTAAATGAAACTACAAAAGTTTCACAACTTCTGGGCATTGTTAATGCCTGTAATTCTGACACTCAGAAGACAGAATCAGAAGGACTGTAAGTTCAAGGCCAGCTTAGGCCATACAGCAAAACCCTGTCCCAAAACAAAACAAAAAAATACATCTAATAATTGGCAAACAGACTACAGTGCAGTCAACCCCTTCTCTGGAGACTGGCAATGTCTCTTTCCTACAACCCTGGAAACTCTACAAGCAGGCTCAACTCTCTCCCTGCCAATGAATCCTGAATGCATGAGTGAATTTTCCTTAAAATGTTAAAGTAAAAGCATATTAAATTTTTTTCTTCAACCCTTCCAGAAACATTTCTAACACTTGCACTTGTACATCTGCACCCACATTTGTATGAATTAGTGGAAATGAGTAAAGAGAAGGACAAGGCAAACCACAGAACCCTCTTGAGAAGTGTGAGGCAATGACCTGAAACTATAGCATTCATAAAACAGTCTGCCTCCAGATCCCTAGACCAGGCAGTTCTAAAAATAAAGTTCTCTCCCAAACCTACACAGTATAGACAATATTTGTATTAAAGTTCATTTACTTACGGAAAAAATCCTTTTTCACCAAGTTTTTTGCACAGAGTACTGTAAAAAAAAAACAAAAACAAATACATGGGAAAATTAAATTAAAATAGTAAGACTGCATTGCTTCACCTTTAAACATTTAAATGTTTAAAAATATTAAATAAATTTTATATGCCAAATGTGGATAATTAAGCCCTAATCAACCCTAACTACAGTGAGGTACAAAATACGATCATAAACTACAGAAGAAGCTAAGTAACTTTCATCTTTACATAAATCAATGACTGTAACCTTAGCAATGATTACCAGTAACAGTAGAGGAGCAAGATTACAAATCTGATCATTTTAATCAGGGCCTAATTCAATCTTCCATCAAGATCTATTCTTAGAGGAGAAATTTTTCACAAAGGACTAGAGAAATGGCTTAGCAGTTGAGAACAGTTGCACCTTCAGAGGATCACAGTTCAGCTCCCAGCACCCAGATTAGACTGCTCATAACTGCAACTGCAGTTACAAGGGATCCATGCATGCTCTGTCACATGGATGTGCACTCACGTGTTTTTCTCTCTCTCTCTCTCTCTCTCTCTCTCTCTCTCTCTCTCTCTCTCTCTCGTACACAGTAGAGGGGAATAAAAATGAATTAAAATTAAAAATAAAAGATCTATTTTTGGCTTTGGGGTTTTTTTTTTGGTGGTAGGGGGGATCATTTCAAGACAGAGTTTCTCTTTGTAATAGTGGCTGTCCTGAACTTGTTCTATAGTCCAGGCTGGCCTCAAATTCACAGAGATATGCCTACTTCTACCTCCTGAGTGCTGAGATTAAAGGAATGTACCACCACTGCCCAGCTAAAAGGTTGTTTGTTTGTTTGTTTGTTTGTTTTTGATTTGGAAGAAACCCAGTGGTGATGAGAAAAATGGCTCTAAGGAGAAGATACATAAATTCAAGTTGGCATATCTATTGAAGGATGAAACAACTTTCTACAGACGATCATTGTTTCCTGACAATGAATGCAATATTTAAAAACTAGCATTCTGTGCTCTTAAATACCACAGAAACCTTACAGGAGAGATATGCCTTCCCCTAAATCATCAACAGTTCAGTGACAAGATGCTTTTAACCACTGAGCCATCGCTCCAGCCTTCATAAACTTCTTTAATTCAAACATAACAAGCAAAGAGAAAATTACAAATTTTCATATACTTATAGTTAAATATATAAGTTATAAATATAATGTTTGACTAATTTCTACATACTTCTCTGTCTTTGAGGTTTATTACAATTATTGATGCTTGGCATATAAAATTCATTTAATATAAATTTAAGAAGCCTAACTAATCACTTTTGAATAAATTAAGCAAATACAATCAGTATTTTAAGATAATAAGGAATAAAGATATTAACAATCACAAGACCCTATGTCCCCCTTAGGCCACATCTTAGAAGAAAAAATGTATTTGTGGATTTTTGAGACAAGGTCTCACTAGGTAGCTCCAGCTGGCCTATAACTTGTTATATAGATCAAGCTGGCTTTGGACTCAGAGGGATGAAAGGTGTGTGTTACCACACCTGGTAGTTTTGTTTATAAAAATGAAAATTCAATCATGAAAACTAAGACCATTAACTGAAAGTACTAAATCATAAAATGGATTTAGAAATATTTCCCGTTAACCTTTATCAGTACAAAAACCAAGCCATTAGGATCAACACATAATACAATACATGCACATCTCAAATTATAGTCTTTAACAGTAATAAAGCAATGGTTTTTAAACTGCCATTCATGTTATGATTCATGAAGTGAAATGAGCCCACACCTGACTTTAGAGAAACAGTCTGAGAATTCTCTAACTTCCCTCTACTCTCTGGTCCGAAATGATTTTTCTACCTGTGCTCTAGATCTCATTTCTAACATATACACATGGACTTTGAGAATCACCACAGACATATGGTGTCTCTTCTGACTACCCAAGCTTCCCTCCAATGAATGCAAGGCAAGCCAGGTCCACATAGAGAGCTCCGGGACAGTCAAGGCTAACAGAGAAACCCTTTCTCAAAAAGAAGCTGCTCATCTTTATTGACCTTGAAATTCTACATAAACTGCTATGATAATATTTTTCTGTAGAGAGAGCTCATATCTCTAATAGAGTTCTTTGTTTAGCAGAATAATAAAACTCTTCCATCTCAAAAAAAAAAAAAGGTAAAGCTACTTTTCATATATTCTCTTGGGTCTTTGCCATTTATTCTACAGTTCTGATAACATTTAAACCCTTTAAAACTCTAAGTCTCAGTTCTACAAAACTTAAGTATGCTCCCAAGAATCACTCCTCCTCTGTCCCCCCAGACTTCCATCCCCACCAAACTATTTGTCACCAGTTTACAGTAAGAAGGCTGGGTATAGTTCAGAAGTAGAGTGCTTCCTAGCATACACAAGATCCTAGGTCTACTTCCCTGCCCAGAAGAGAGAAAGCAGCTGAAGAGGGTGGATATTTTCAACCAACATCAGCTCCATGAAAACCTCTTGGATATATCCTCATCTGTCTTCAGCTAATTCAGTCCCAGCAATTACTACAGCCTTATGACTGGGTCACTATCTCAAGCCTCATCAGCTCCCGGGCCAACACAGGACTTACAGTGATCTTTCCAAATCCCTGATTACATCCTCTCATTCTCCTTTTCTATCCTTAAAGGCCTTCCAAATCAAACTTATTTTCTCCCCAAAGCCACAGCTAGTGCTTATCTATCTCCCTGACTTCATTTCTCATCACCACAATTCCCATCCTTGTTTCCTAGTCTAAGATCTGCCATACTGTCTCTAAGATGCTCCACCTCTCTCCACCCAAATCATCTGCCCCAAGCTTCTTCACCTACTCATTTTTGCAAACTCAAAGGGGAAGAAAGCTGTTTAGAACAAGTTTCTTTCAACTCTCCCCTTTTCTCAGAAGCCTATACTTACCATGAAGAATTACCACATTTCACTATAAATGTTTACATTTACAATGTGACTATATAGGTTGCAAACACCACACTGCATGAATTATACATTCTCCCTCATTTCTTAGTATCCCCACCATTAAGTATACATTGTACCTGGCATCTGATCAGCATTCAATAGACAGTGGTGAATTAATGAAACAATTCAACATACTCTAAAACCTCACTAAAATGCTGATTTTTTTAAATAATAAAACACCTATTACAAATCCTCACACATGATCCCAATTTTGACCTACAAAAAAAATCAATCTTTTTAATCATTTCTCTTTGTTTGAAACTTATCAGATCACATTTAACATTTTTTAAGTTTATAAGATGTTAAGGCTATGAAAGTAATTTTCAAAAAATACTTAAAACTCAAGAGCTGTAGAGAAGATGGCTCAGCAGTTAAGAGCACCTGCTGCTCCTGCAAAGGACCCAGGTTCAATTCTCAGTGCCCACACAGCAGCTCACAACCACCTGTAAAAGGGACCCAATGTGCTGTCTGGCTTCCACACATACCAGGGTACATACATGGTGCACCAACATACATGCAGGCAAAACATTCATATACATAAAATAAAAATAAAAAAGTATACTGAAAACTCAAGCGTGAAACTGAATACATTCTAAATTCATGAAGAAAATAATTTAATCCAGAACCTTCAGGAAAGTCAGGCATGCTGATACATACCTGTAATCTCAGCACCTGAGACTGTTGGGGAAGAGAAGACAGACACCCACACCCACACCCACACCCATACACACAGATGAGAGGAAGAAATCAAAGAAGGGAAAGAGAAAAATATAAAGAAGAAACAAGATTTAAAGCAAGAAATATCAGAACTGGTCAAAGTGTGAGTGTGTGTGTGTATGAGAGAGAGAGAGAGAGAGAGAGAGAGAGAGAGAGAGAGAGAGAGAGAGAGAGATCCTGTGTGAGACCAGCAGCTGATGTAGATATTTACCTCACTCTCCTATGTTTGGTGAACAAGGAGCACACTGACTTGGCTAGACTAGCTGACACCAGTAAATCCTAGTGATTCTAACCTCCCCCAAACTAAGATTACAGGTTAGTATGCTGTGCTAGTCTTTTTACACAGGAATAAATAATCCAAACTCAGGTTATCATGCTTGTATAAGCAAGTACTTTACCAACCTTGGCCATGTCCCGAGCCCCAGACTACTATTCCTAGCACTAAATCTCATCAGCTCCAAACAGATTTAAAAACAAATGTTTTTAAATTTTAATTGTGTAAATGTGTCCCTGTATGAGTTTATGGCATCTTATGTGTAGGTGCCCATGAAAGCCAGAAGAATGTTGGATATCTCGGAGCTAGTTACAGGCAAGTGTAGGCCACCAAATGTGGGCCCTAGGAACTAAACTCAGGTCCTCAGTCATAGCAGGATTCACTATTAACAGTTGAGCATCTCTCCAGCCCCTCCAACCAATTCTTGTGGAAGCAGTTTTTACATATATTGTTTAATGCTCTCAAAGCAACACTTTATATTTGTAATTTTGAAGATTATCAATATATGATCTGAAAAATGGAAAAATTTTATTCACTTGAATAAATAATTTTCATATACTCTAGTCTTCACTGTACTGCTCTATTTCTTGGAAAGCTACTTCAGAGATTAGAACCACAGTTCTCTGCTTTTTTTCCCATCCTCAGTATCAATTATGGAAGTTATACTCCATAAATCTTCAAAGAATTCATTAATTTCAGTATGACAAACTCCTGAATATGCCACTGTAACAAACCTTCCCTCGGGAGGTACATATCAAGGGCTTCTGAGAAATATATATATACACACATATATTTTTTTTTAATCTCATTTTTTTGTAACAGAAACTATGAAAAGTATAAGTAAGATTGCTTCATTCTTGTTTTCTAAGTGTTTCTTAAGAGACACATGCATATACAATGTTAAGAGTAAAACAGCAGGAGAGAGTGCTTGTAAACTAAGTGTGCCACATACAACAAAGGGTGAAGATGTCAGACTTTCTCCTGTCCACCCAGCTATACCTTAACCCTTTTAACTAGGAACCCTTGGAGAGGGGCTCCCCCGGGGAAGGCAGGGCCAGCATTCACAAAAACAGTGAAAACCAGGGGTTAGTGTGCTGAGCTTTGCCAACAAAGTAGTATGAGCTTGCTTTAAATCCACATGTGTGTCTTGATTAAATTTTCACTAAATTTTATTAACACATTATACTAGCTTCAGATATTAACCAATTATGTGCTAATTTTGACCAATGACAACTACAAATGTAGCATTTTAATAATATAGTACTACTACTATACAGTCTATTAGGGACAATGTCTTCAAACTAGAGACATAGATTTTCTGCCATGCTACTTTGATCTTGTTAATATTCATCTCTAATTCCTCCAAGCATTTTGTATTCTTTATTAAGATTTATTTTATATATGAGTACACTGTCACTGTCTTCAGACACACCAGAAGAGGGCATCACAACCATTACAGATGGTTGTGAGCCACCATGTGGTTGCTGGGAATTGAACTCAGGACCTCTAGAAAAACAGCCAGTGCTCTTTTTTCCTGAGCTATTTCCCCAGCCTGCATTTTGTATTCTTAAATCTATATTTCCCAAAGTTGTTCTAGCTAATCTACCTACCTCTTCTGTAAATAAGTGGTTTTAAATGATGATGTAATCAACTTAAATTAGGGAAATTGTATAGTAGCTAATCTCCATTTTATTGGTTTAGAATTGCCATTCAGTGAGGCAAACCATTGTATGTGTTTGTGAGATAGTTTGCAGAGGAGACTCAATTTAAGGAGGAAGACCAACACTGAACATGAGTGGCATCAACCTATTAGCTTAGAACACAGGCGGGATAAAAGAAAAGCCAAATAATGTCATGATCCTCCGATACTCTGCTTTCTGGCCACCATGATGTGAACTGCTCTGCTCTACCAGGCCCTCTCTATGTCACTGGACTGACATCTCAGAGACCAAGAGCCAAAGTATGCCAGGCATTTTATGACAGCTATGAGAAAGTTACTAAGAATTAGCATGTTGATAATATCTCTATATTTCATATGAATACAAGTATAACCCTCAAGATGCTTACTGAGAACAGAACAAGCCAATTGATAAACAATCCCATCACTCCACCTCACCCATTTTTTAGATAGTCTCACTGTATAGCCCTGGCTGGCCTCCAACTCCTTATAAAGAGAGACCAGACTGCCTCAAACTCACAGAGAACCACCTGCCTCTGCCTCCCAAGTACTAACATTAAAGGCACGTGTGTACCCTAAGGCCTAGTTTCATTCTTTCACTTGACAGTTCCTAAGTACTCACTTTATGCCAAGTACTAAATAGATTTTACAGACACAAAGATACAGCCTTTATGCTCAGAGCTTGAAAGGTAGATATGACTCAACTATCATGCCATAAATACTCCCTTTTGATGGGGAATTAGAATTCTTATGTGTAGCCCTGCTGTCCTCAAATCTAGGGGTTGAAGAGATGGATCTGTGGTTAAGAGCCCCTGTCTGATCCTGCAGAGCACCTGAGTTCCGTTTCTAGTCTCATAACCACTGTATCTCCAGTTCCCGGGGATGTGCTGCTCCTTTCTAATCTTTGTGAGCTTCTATACCTACATCCATGTACGTACACACAAGCACGCATGCACGCACGCATGCACACACGTACACACCCTCAGTTACTATTCTAGTGCTGTGAAGAAACATCAGGACAAAGCATTTCACAGGCTGCTGGGTTACATTTTCAGGTTAGTCCGTTATCATCATGATGGGAAACATACAAGTGCCGCAGTAGCTGAGAGATTTACAGACTGATCCACAGATAGCTAGGGACAAAGAAACCCTGGGCCTGGTCTGGCTTTTGAAACCTCAAAGCCCAGACACTAGTGACACACCTTCCCCAACAAGGACACACTTCCTAATACTTCCCAAATCATATATCAACTAGAGATATCAACTGATGACTAAACATTCAAACATAGAAGCCTACGGGTGCCATTTGCATTCAAGCCATCAAACATGCATAGGTACATACATTTAGGCACATGCAACATTTACATTAAAATTTCATCTAAATCGAGAGTCATCTGCCTCAACCTCCTAAGTGCTGGGACTATAAAAATATGCCACTATGTTGGTTAAAATGTCTTCTGTTACTTTTGCAAGGAATATTTATAAATTCTGTCCCGCACCCCGGCACCCTCCAAAAAACCCAAAATCCTCTTTATATTGTATTTGAAGTAGTAATTGGAAAAACCACTCTTGGAAGGGCTGCTATCATACTTTGGGATTGTCAATCATTTCCTTTTCTGATTAGAAAGGAGTTGCCTATATGAAGCAAGCATCTGTAACAGTATCAACACAATGGACAGCTGTAGTAACAGAGTGCCCTACTGTTCTCCCTCAGCTGTACTCATAATGGATGGTTGTCTATGCTTAATTTCAATAATGCTCTCAACTGCTCATTATATCCCTGACAAACTTCCCCTTCTTCCTCAGATGGCAGTTGCATTCCAATTATGATGCTCACTGGAATGAAACTGCTTCAAAGAAAGGGAAAAAAAATAGTCAGATATCCTACTTTTCTTTGCTCACCCACTGAAAACAAACTTTTACAATACTGTTCCTGTAACTTAGTTATCAAGGCTATTTTTTTTAAAAGACTTTATTTTATGTATGTGAATACACTGTAACTCTCTTCAGACACACCAGAAAAGGGCATCAGATCCCATTGCAGATGGTTGTGAGCTACCATGTGGTTGCCGGTATTTGAACTCAGGACCTCTGGAAGAACAGTCAGGGCTCTTAACAGCTGAGCCATCTCTCCAGCCCCATCAAGGCTAATTTAACCAATATACTTTCTTCATGTTCTTTGTGCTTACACTGACATTGTGAAAACTTAATACAGAAGTCCAGTTCAACACCTCTCAAGGAGTCCCAACAAGTTGGCCCATGCTCTAAAGACAAATGCTTTTGTGCACCATTCCTGATCACGGACATGCAAGAGCAGCAGCTTATAAGTGCTGTATATTATTACAGGAACTGTGGGTGTACCTCTGTTGACAGAATGCCTGTGTTGCACATGTGGAGCCTTGAGTTCCATCCCCAACACCATATAAACTGGGTATGAAAGTGGTAGAATATGTCTATTCATAGTACTGGAAAGGAAAAGACAAGTTCAAGTCCACACAGTAAGTTTAGGGTAACATAGTCTACAAAAGACCATATCTTAAAAACAAAAAGTTATTACAGAACTTTGAAATAAGCAAAAGTACCAAATACAAACCAAAATACATGGCAATAAATGTATTTTGGAAAACTATTTGAAAGTATTTCAGCTACATATAATTTTCTTAAATTTATTATTTTTTTTCACTATATGCATGGGGCTATACATGTGTGCATGCAGGTGGTTGCAGAGTCACAGAAGAAAACACTAGATCCCCTGGAGATGGAGTTACAGGTTTTGAGCCTCCCAACTTGGATGCTGGGACCCTACACAGGAGCCCTCCACAAGAGCAGTAAGTGCTCTTAACCACTGAGCCATTTCTCCAGCCCCTCAACTATGTATTTTAAACCAGTATTTCTATGAATTATTTTCTCTAACTAGAGAATGAAAATACATAAATGTACTGTTTTTCATATATCAGTTCCCTTGTATTCTGTTGGCAGGTCAAACACTATTCTGTTACTATTGTGATGGATAGTTTTATGTCAACTTGACACAAGCTAAAATTATCAGAGAGGAAGTAACCTCAGTAGACAAGCCTGAAGGGCATTTTCTTAGTGATTGGGGAAGGCTTAGTCTGTTGTGAGTGGTGCCATCCCTGGGCTGGTGTCTTTAGTTCTATAAGACAGCAGGCGGAGCAAATAAGCAGGACCTCTCTACAGCCTCTGCATCAGCTCCTGCTTCTAGGTTTCTGCCCTCCTTGAGTTCCTGCCCTGACTTCCTTTGATAATGAACTGTGATGTGGAAACTTCAACCAAATAAAACATTTCCTCCCCAAGTTGCTTTGATCATTGTGTTTCATCACAACAAAAGTAACACTTCAAGACTCAACTACCACTTCCTCTGCTAGATGCATTCCTTCAAGCAGCCCTATTCATAACTAATGACTGTGCCAGAGCTTGGAAGAGTATACTTAGGGGCTGAAGAGGGTAGCTCAGTAACTAAGAACATTAGCTGTTCTTCCAGAGAACCTGGATTTTGTGCCTAGCTCCAATGTGCCAGTCAACAACTATTTTGAAACTCCAGTTCCAGAAGACCCAATACTCTCCTCTGGTCTCCTCAGGTACACACTTGGTACACAAACATAAAAACAGGCACAGCACATACATAGAATAAAAATTTAAAAATCTAAATTTTTTTTAAAATAGAAGAGTATACCTAAATTACATTGCACAATAATCTATTCTTCCTCAGAATCCCAAGTTGGATGTGTTATTGTACAGTTCAAGTATAGAGTTATTTGTAATTTTATTTGTAATTCGTAGTTTAACATTATATATAGACAGGTCTGCATCATTTCCTAGCCACTCCCAAATGTCCTTTACCTTTTATTTCTAGCAACACTATAAAGAGTGTGGTTTTAAACTGTAAGTCATGCAAAGGTTAAACAAGGTCAGAATGCCTGCATTTGAGCCTGGTGCTACTATTTTATTGGTGTGTAATCCTGAACACTATTTAATGAAGCTATGTTCCAGAGACTTTATCTGAAAATGAGACTTCTTTAAGTTACGTCACAATGTTGTTTTAAAGACTAAACAAATTGCAATATATGAATTATTTAAAATACTAATATTTAATAAAGCAAATGCTCAGTACATATTAGCTATTTTTATTCTTTCTCCTCTAAATGTCCAGTGAGGTCTGTTTACTAGCAAGAAAGGAGTCTTCTCATATTCTGACAAGAGGTTTATCTTAGCTCAGGCTGCCAAAATAAATACCGTAGCCTGGGGGGCTTAAACAACAAACATTATTTCTCAAAATTCTGGAAGATGTAAAGTCCAAGATCAAGTGCCAACAGTGTCTGATGAGAACCTTCTTTCTGGAGTGTAGACAGGCATGTTCTTGATGTATTCCTGGCAAAGCAAAGAAGGAAAACTTCTCTTGCATCTACTACTAATCCTATTCATGAATGATCTTCATTGACCTAATTCCTTTCCAAAGGCTCCATCTACAGATAGCAGCCCTTAGCGATTAAGCTTTGACACATGAACTAGCATGGGGTAGGGACACTCCATAGCAGAGCATATGAACCTGGTCAGTTTTCCAGTAAAAGCCGACAAATAAACCCCATCTGTATACCTAGCTTCTCTTCTCAAGCAATCTCCAAGCCAATTTCAACTGCCAAACACACACTCCTTACTTAGGCATTTCACAGGCCCTTCAAATTTTACTTACTCAAGATGAAATATATCAATTTCCCTAGGGAGCCCCCTTTTTCCTGAGGACCACTCAAGTTCTGCTAACTGCATGACAGGTTTCCAAACACCAGAGAGCAAATGTCTAACTCTCTATTTAATCTGTTTCCATTTCTAATGTCCACTTATGTATATCTAGCATATTTATAATGTGCCCAAAAAACTTCCCCACAGAGTATACTGACTGAACCCTACAAGTATGTTAGTTACATTTTCATATGCACACAAAAGGAAACAAGATTTGTAGGCCAGCAAGATGGTTCAGAAGGTAAGGCACTTGTCACCAGTCCTGGTGACCAGAATTCAATCTCCAGAAGCCACATAGTTCATGAGGTGGATGGCGAGAACTGACACCCACAAGTTGTCCTCTAATCAATACATATCAGAAGTGCCTCTATCTATGTTGAAATGTGTCTCTTTTCTTTTTGATTTATTAGAGATCATCCTGAATACTTTATACAATATTTTCACATGCGTATACTCATTAGTGCTTTTTGGAGGAGACAAAGGATGGGGGGAGTGCAAAATAAAGATTATTGGCTGTTTCATGGGGGAAAAAAAGTGCCTCACATGTGCCCTGTGACACACACACATGCACACTCGCACCAAATGAACCAACCCCACAAATATATGTGATAAAAAGGAAATATAATAGTTAAAACTCATCCTATTCTGTCACCTCTTAAATAAGATGGTAAATTCTCTCTTCCTTTCTTTCTCTTTCTCTCCCTCTCATATCTTTTAAAATGTCAGTGATTCCATCTTTCTTTCTCATATTAGTTCTTCAATTAAGTAATCTTATTTCTTTTTCTCTCCTACATAAGATGAAGACCTTTCTACTTTAGCTTTATCCATGATATTCCTCTACCACCTACCTCTCAAATGTGATTATTCCAACTAACCCTAAAAACTATATCTACTCTATTAAATTTCAATTCCATGTAAGACCTGTCCTGGCTGTCTCTCTAGTCTCTCTAGTTCATATGTGTATGTGACTGTGTCTGTCTACCCTTCCCTCCCCTCACCCTCAAAATCTAGATTCAATTTTCAACTTTTAATCAAATGTCATAGTAACTTCCTTAATCCTACAAAGACGTATCCTAAGGAACAGCAAGGGTGGCCCAAGACCATCACAGGCAAGCCAACAGTATACATCTATTTTGAAAGTGTACAACTCTTCTAGGAAAGCTAACTCTCTTCTTTTTAATTATTTTATTTTTAATTATGTGTCTGTGCGTGGGTTTGAGCAGGTGAGTGTAGATGCTCACAGAGGCAAGGAGAGCTGGAATTACAGGTGGTTGTGAAATGCCTGACATGGGTGCAGGGAACCAAACTCAGATCCTCTGCCAAACTATGACTCTACTCTTTTTCAGTTTTTGATTTTTCCTTTCCTGTGAACCTTTAAGAACACACTAATTCCATTTGTTTCCAAGTTCCTTCTCACGGCGATATATCAGGAGTTCATACGACACTTTTATCTTACCTTCTGTCCCAGAAAGCTGTTTTTCTTTTAATGTGGCTTACTTATATATCACCCACAGGTCGTTACATAATTTTAAATATAATATGCACTCAAATATTTATCAAATCAATAAAATCCTAAGAAAATCACTGACAAATCAGTGGAGCCAGGCTATAAGCAGCACTTCTCCATGTCCTCTACATCACCTTCTGCCTTCAGGTTCCTGCCCTGTTTGCGTTCCTGCCTTGATTTCCCTCAACAATAGACTGTCACCTAGAAATATAAGAAATAAACCCTTTCCTTCCCACCCCCTCCCCCAAAAGAAACAAGTAGCAAATAAGGAAACTTACTCCTCGATTCTTAACCTAATATTTTTTATTCAAATCTAGATGGCCCCCAAATTATTTGTATTTGTTTAGCCATCTCTTTTAGCCCTTCTACCTACTGAAGTCCTTTATAAATATAAATAACAGCCTTCAATGAACCTACTCTGTAGTGAAGAGCAAAAGAGATACTGTTCCATAACAGTCTCTAGCTACAATAGTCTTGTTTCTACAACCATGTAAATAGTATAAACTTACTGACTGTAAAAAACTGTAGTTCTTCAATACCTAATAAAACAAATCACCAAACAGGCTCCACTGATAAATGCAGGCCACTAAAAACATAGTAGAGAAGACTACAAATGTAAAAGACCACTCAACAGGCGAAGATAAGGTCCTTGCCATACAAACCTCTCTCAGCATCTATATCCTCAAATCAGAATGCTACTAATTACTAACCCAGGCCACCTAGCTGCTGACCACAGTGCAAATCTAACTGGGTGACATATATCACTAGGAACCACTAGATATCCTAATTTCATATCATATGTACACTACAGATCACCTTCAGCCAGATCTCAACTTACAATAAATCTGGGTGTCACCAGACAAGACCACTCAAAAATGTGGCTTACCCAGTAAGCTTCTTGGCTGCAAAGGATTACTCTGTTTCTCCATCCCTGAGCTTAGATTCTGGGCTACATCAGGTAGGTTCTCTGCTTAACAACTAAGCCCTTTCACTTAGTGCACTATCTCTGACCTCTAACAACTTTATAAAATAAAACTTAATATTTTAACAGTTTTGAAGAGTTCTAGAACATCATATAATTAAGTCAACCCCTGATAGATTTTACCAGGTTTCTGGCACCTTCTAGTGGTGATTCTGCTGAGTTCATCTATCCTGGTTTCATAACTTTCTGGCTTAGGACCATCTAAGTACCTCTGGGTAGACATGGAAAACAAATTTTGTCTCATCTTTGATGAACTAAATCAAGTGGATGTTATTCTGTGTATGTTTTATCATCCACCTAAGAGCTATCTCTGGGACATGGCATGGGCAAATGCAAAAAAGACAAGACTACCAGATCATCCCGACTGCTTAGGTACTCTATTCACAATTTGTCTATCAAATGACAAAGCAAACAAAAACAAACAAAGCCTATCAAGACCCTCACTCTTATAGGCTATTATTTCCAAATGTAGACATGTGTCTAATACTATAGTATAATCGTAAACAAGGGCAATTTATAATTTCAGAGGTTACTTTAGGGGAACTTACAATTCCAGTGAAAGCCTTTATCCCCCCACCCCCACCCCACATAGTGTCATAGAACAAAAGGAGATAAAGACAAAACTCTGCCTTCTTAAACTGACTCATGAAGACATCTAATGATTCAAGTGCGTTGTATTTCTTTTTTTTTTTTTTTTTTTTTGCAAAGAGAGCAAATTTTATTTGGTGAAGGCAAACATCATCCAAAAGAAACCAGATGGGCAAGGTGCTGTGACAGGGGAGCCTCTGGGGCCACACAGAAATCACAAGGGGCAAAGAACAGGCTCGGGATACAGAATGACCTCAACCATTCAGCACCATGCGGACAAGCTCTTCATAGTTGATGCAACCATTGCTGTCCTCATGCCCTGCCACTAGCATCTCTACTTCTTCCTCTGTCATCTTCTCGCCCAGAGTGACTATGACATGACGGATTTCAGCACCCATGACAGTGCCATTTCCTTCCTTGTCAAACACATGAAGGTCTTCAACATAATCCTTATAGGTCCCCTGGTCCTTGTTCTTGGCCACAGTCTGCAGCATGGACAGGAAGTGCTCAAAGTCAAGCACTTCACATTCATCTCATCACTCTTGGAGTTCCCCAGGACCTTGAGCACCTCGGCGTTGGTAGGGTTCTGGCCCAAGGCCTGCATCACATCCCCACACTGGCTGTACAGGATCTTGCCATCGCCTGTTCAGTCAAACAGCTGGAAAGGCTCCTTAAATTCTGCGGTCTGGTCCTCAATGAAGTCACACATCTTGGCTGCTGAGCTCTGCGGGACCTTTTCCCGCGTTGTATCTCTTGAATGAGTCCCTAGCAAAGTTAACAAGTCAGGTCTCTGTCCTGACTTCCTGCCTTGAAAGTTCATCCTTTATTCCATCTACTGGAATCCTGACATTTCTTCCACAATAGAGTTTCCTTGTATCTTCCTGTCTTATTTAGAGTCCTATCTCCTCTCCTGTTGTTGAGCAAAGCTAATTCAGGATAGACAACCTCACAGTTACAATAAAAAAACAAAGTCATTTTTATTTAGTTGGCTGGTTTTTGAGACAGGTCTAGTGTAGCCTAGGCTGGCCTCACACTCACTATGTAGATAAAAAATTATACTGAACCTTTTAAAAATTTTATTACGTATACTATATGTTCTATATATTATGTATATTATATATTCTATCTGCATGTATGCAGACCAGAAGAGGGCACATCATTATATATATAAAACATCATAATAGATGGTTATGAGCCACTGTGGAAATTGAACTCAGACCTCTTAATCTCTGAATCATCTCTCCAGCCCCAACACTGAACTTCTAATCATCCTGCTTCCATCTCCCAAATGCTGGCATCACAGACATGTGCCACCGTCTATGCAGTGCTGGGTATACTACAAGCACTCTTACCAAGCTGAGCTACATCACTAGCCTCACAGTATTGTCTGTAAACTCTGGCCCTAAGTGACTGCAGACTCATGTTTCCTGAGCTTAAAATGCAGAACATCACAAACTTATAAACTACCAGTTTCCCTAAAAATGGTTCCCAAGATCCAGGCTGGAGCTGGCATGCTAATATGCTTGTAATTCCAGCATTTGAGAAGTAGAGGAAAGATGATCAAGTATTCAAGACCAGCCTTGGTTGCATAAATTTGAAGACAGCCTGGGCCATGTGAGATCTTGTTTCAAAAGACAACCACAAACACCTTTACCAGAGCAGGACTTTACTAATACAGATCAATTATTGTTACTGAAAACAAAGTTGTTGTTTTAAGCTAAATAAAAGGAACATGCTCACTTAGGGCAATCCCAGAGATTTTCTTACCAAAATAGTCTGGACAAAAGTCCAAATCACAAACAAAATCATTCGTAAACACAAAATTTGGAAAACTTTCAGGTAATATTTTAGGTAATAGCACTAAGGACCATTTCAGTCCCCTGTAGTAAATCAAAACCAGAAATAGCCATATTGGTAAATAAAATGTGAGTGAACTGGCAAATAGGTTATTCAGATGGAATATAACAAAATATCATCAAAATACAATAATAAAATCTCAAAAATCCTCATGTCACATCAAATTAAACAACTTTACTCAAATACTCACTATCTTTATTTCTAAATGACAAAGGCAAGAATTATACAAGAGAAAATACTGAATACACAAAGAAATCAGTACTAGAAGTCTGTCCTTAAAAACTGAGTGAGCTCTTTCAGTCAAGTAGAAACACAGGAATAAATGTCATATGGTGAACAGCACTTTGGTAGCACTCTTGTATGCTGTGCTCTTATTAGTCAATATATATTTAATCTTCTATAAAGGCCCAGTTAGTCATGGATACAGACGTCTATTTCTACTTTAAATCCCTTCCAACTGTGCACTAAGTGCTAACAAAATAACAACAGTATTTCTAACATACCTATAACCTTTCCAGTCTCACAACTTTTGTCAATTTAAATTAGTTCAACAGAAAAGAACATAAGTGTCTCTGCTAGCTTTTACTGGGTTGTATCTTGTTTTGTGATACTTTATTAAATTGAATATTCTACAGAAGGTACATTCTCAGTGACCTCAGAAATGTATACACAAGACTAAATTATCCTTTGCTTCCTGTGCTTACTGAACTCAATACAAATCAGATTGCAGCCTGGTCTACAAAGTGAGTTCCAGGACAGCCAGAGCTATACAGAGAAACCCTGTCTCAAAAAACAAAAACCAAAACAAAACAAAAAACCAAATCAGATTGCAGTACTCTTTGGAGTCAAGATTTCTATCAACATGGAGAAATGTATTAAGCTGACCCCAATTAAGCTTAGAATACCCAAGATACAATTTGCAAAACACAAGAAAATCAAGAAGGAAGACCAGCACGTGGATACTTCATTCTTCCTTTGAACAGGACACAAAATACCCATGAAAGGAGTTACAGAGACAAAGTTTAGAGCTAAGACGAAAGGATGGACCATCCAGAGACTACCCCACTGGGGGATCCATCCCATAATCAGTCACTAAACTCAGACACTATTGCATAGGACAGCAAGTGTTTACTGAAGGGACCCTGATATAGCGTTCTCGGTCTCCTACAGAAGTGGATGCTCACAGTCATCTATATGATGGAACACAGGGCCCACAATGGAGAAGCTAGAGATAGAACCCCAGGAGCTGAAGGGGTCTGCAACCCTATAAGAGGAACAACAATATGAACTAACCAGAACCCCAGAACTCCTGTCTCTAGCTTCAAATGTAGCAGAAGATGGCCTAGTCGGCCACCATTGGGAAGAGAGGCCCCTTGGTATTGCAATCTTTATACGCCCCAATACGGGGGAATGCCAGGGCCAAGAAGTGGGAGTGGGTGGGCAGGGGAGCAGGGTGGGGGGAGAGAACTTTCGGGATAGCATTTGAAATGTAAATTAAGAAAATATCTAGAGCCGGGCGGGGTGGCACACGCCTTTAATCCCAGCACTCGGGAGGCAGAGGCAGGCGGATTTCTGAGTTCAAGGCCAGCGTGGTCTACAAAGTGAGTTCCAGGACAGCCAGGGCTATACAGAGAAACCCTGTCTCGAAAAAAACAAAAAAAAAAACAAAAAACAAAACAAAAAAACAAAACAAAAAATCTAATAAAAAATTTTTTGGAAAAAAAAAAAAAGAGTTCAAACTGATCTCCAGGTTCTGATCATACAGATTCCCCCTTTTGTCAACTCTGGTTAAATACTGAATGGCTTATTTTTTTACTTGACAATGCTCTGGGCATGGTGGCACAAAGCTATCTATATATCTATAGCTACAGCTAAACATATATCTATATCTATATCTATATCTATATCTATATCTATATCTATATCTATATCTATATCTATAGATAGACAGACAGACAGACAGATAACAGGCTGGCGAGATGGCTCAGCAGGTAAGAGTACTGACTGCTCTTCCAAAGGTCCTGAGTTCAAATCCTAGCAACCACATGATGGCTCATATCCACCCATAATGAGATCTGACACCCTCTTCTGGTGCATCTGAAGACAGCTACAGTATACTTATGTATAATAATAAATAAATCTTGAGAGCGGAGTTGACCAGAGTGATTGGGGTTAACCAGAGCAAGCAGAAGTCCTAAAAATTCAATTCCCAACAACCACATGAAGGCTCACAACCATCTGTTTAGCTATAGTGTACCCATATATATTAATATATGTTAATAAATCTTTAAAAAAAACAAAGATAGATATCTAGAAGATGAGGCAGGAAGATTGAGAGATTGAAACCAACTAGAACAACCATCCCAGTACTTAGGAGGCAGAGGCAGAATAAAGAAAAAGAAGAAAAAGAAAGAGAGGAAGGGAGAGAAAGAAGGAAGAAAGGCAGGCAGAAAGGCGGGTGAGTGGGCAGGAGGGCAGATTAAAAAAAGAAAAGGCATTACCCATGAAAGCCCTCCAGTTAGCACTCCACATGGAACACTCAAGTATGCACTCTGCTCACTGCACTTGTGAAATCATATCAACTTTTCCACTGAGGAGGTTAACAGAATTTCTCTAATATCCTCAAGAGAGAAACTATCATTTATATTATCCTTGAAATTTCAGAAAATTCTAAGTTTTTCCAACCTCAGGTTTTGCTAGCAGCATTTATAGCCATGTAATCACTCCTCAGCTGACTCTCTCAGTCTTATGTCCAAAGGGTACATGACTTCTCTCAAAGAAAGGGGATGCACTTGAAGGGCCACATCAAGTCCTCCCAACAACAGCTACCACAGTCAAGTTTCAAGGGGCTGGTGCATAGGGTTTATGTGAAACATACTACCAGTCCTGACCAATGGATGGCTATGTCCTCAATCTTAAACTGAATCCAACAACAATCTCCAGAAGCAGAGAAACATACAACTTTCCCTGGAACTCCAGATCAAGCCAATGACTATAGAGAAGGCAGTTCCTGCACAAGATAGTACTGTGAAACAGACTAATATGCTCTTTAGAATACTGTTACAGCATTCCTCTGCTGACTTAGTTCAAAAGTGATATGATTTTTGTTTCTTTTAGGTTACTGGTACATTTCAAAAACGTGTGTACATACCGATTTACACAACAGTTTGGACACTGGCCTGGAGTTATACACCATAATTTCAAGATACATACACAAGCCACTTACTGGCAAAATCACTGTTTCTCTGCATCACCAGCAGATCAGAGAGATCTTGCTTCTCCAAGAGGAAACAAAAGACTTCTGTGGTTGTTTAGTTTTAAAAGACTTACGCTATTTTTCCTTCCCTAGAGCCTATTAAACTCTGTTGGATCAAGTTCCCTGCAGGGCAGTAAAACTTTTCAGTGCTCAATTTTTGGTCTTAGACTTCTTCTTGTAACTGCTTCAAGGGGTTTCCCCACTATTAAATTCTAACTATTTTTCTTTCTCCTCAAATTGAACAGCATCACCAGTCCATACAGTTACCAAAACAAACAAACAAAATCCCCCCAAATCCAAACAAAGAAAAAAACCTCTGCCCATTCATTATCCATGTACTTCTTACAGTCAGTCTTTTAAAATGGAAACCAGACTGTATCACTTGCCTGCATAAAGACTTTAGGCTTGCCAACTCACCTAAACACACAGGGTATTTTATGACTTGGTCCCTGACCACCACCTTCTCCAGCCTCATCTTTCACAATCCCCACAGAGGTACCTTTTGTCTACCATTCTTCTTCAAACACAGAATGCCTCCTTCACTATTCCTCAGCTTATATACCTGCATATATCCTTATAAATGAAGCACAAACATCACTGAGCTAGTACTCAGAGTGATTCTTGCCATCTCTTCAGTTGACCTGGTCAAATTAGGTTTTCATATCTCAGTCTTCTCAGTATATAATGTATATCTCTGCCATAGACTTACCAATTCATACTGAAATACCACACTGTCAGCCATCTTAACAACATAAGCAATATCTAAGTATCCCTACCTAGTGCTGACACATATCAAGTATCAGTAAATAGTCTTTTACAGAATGAATTAATGAAGTATTTTGGACTTGTATTGCTTTAATGGACTAAGTCTATCTCTTAAGAGGAAAACAAAATCTTATATTTTATTCTTTATTATATCTTATTGCTTTATATTTTCCATATAAATTGTTCTTAATTTTTCTTTTTTGTTTGTTTGTTTTTCGAGACAGGGTTTCTCTGTATAGCCCTGGCTGTCCTGGAACTCATTTTGTAGACCAGGCTGGCCTTGAACTCAAAAATCCGCCTGCCTCTGCCTCCCGAGTGCTGGGATTAAAGGCGTGCGCCACCATGCCCGGCTCTGTTCTTAATTTTAAAGACAAAGTTGTTCATAAGAAAACTAAAATTCGGGCTGGTGAGATGGCTCAGCGGGTTAGAGCACCCGACTGCTCTTCTGAAGGTGATGAGTTCAAATCCCAGCAACCACATGGTGGCTTACAACCACCTGTAACAAGATCTGACACCCTCCTCTGGTGCGTCTGAAGTCAGCCACAGCATACTTATGAAGAATAAGAAATGAATCCTTGGACCAGAGAGACCAACCAGAGCAAGCGAGGCTGTCCGGAGCGAGCATGGCCGGAACGAGTGGGCAGACTGGAGCGAGTGGGGCTGGCTGGAACAAGCTGGGGCCGTAAGGGGGCGGCCGGGAGCAAGTGGGGCTGGCCAGAGCTATCGGGGTCGAGCGGAGTGAGTGGGGTTGACTGGAACAAGGGAAAATTAATTAATTAATTAATTAATTAATTTTTTTTAAAAAAGGAAAACTAAAACTCAAAATATCAAAGCTGATTGTAGAGAGGATTAAAATAAAATTCCTCACTTCAGAATCCATAATCCCTACTAATAATAATATAATCTATGCTTACCTGGCAACACATTTCATAATTTTAAATATGCAAATATGTATATGATGTATACATATATACATATATAGAGAGAGAAAGTCTATAATGTACACATATATAAAATATGCACACATGCATTAAAAAATGCAGCTTCATGATATTTTGCTACAAAGAATATATCTTTTCTCATCTGCTATAGTAGTTTCATCTATCCCCAAACTATAATTATAAAGATATATATAGAAGAACACATATAGAAAAGTAAAGCAATTATTACTGCACTAAAATTAAAAAGACAACCACCTCAGGATAAGCCAATAAGTTTCTAAAGAGATTGAATTTCCAAAGGGACCAATTGAGAAAGATTCCTGACAATCTTAGAAAGAGATGGATATCCAAAGACATGGCTTCCTAGTACCACTGTAGTTGAAAGAAAGCCTCAAGAGAATAAAACTAATACCAAAAAAGATAAACAATGCTAAAAAGAATCTAAAGAGTAGCATAGTGAATACAGACAAAAAGCAGGATTGGAAAGATGGCTCAATGGATAACGAACTTGCCACACAAGACTGAGGGCCTGAGTTCAAACCTCCAAATCTCACACAAAGGCAGGCATAGCATGTCTGTAATCCCAGAGCTCCTATGAGAGGATCCTGAGAGCTTTGCAGATCAGCTGTCATAGACTAGCTAGCTTTTTGGGATCCTGTCTCAAACAAGGTAAAAGGCAAGGACTGGTACCCAAGGTTCTCTTACTTACACACACACAAGGTAGTACTGTGGGTCTACATATATACATTCATATCCATGCAAAGCACACAGGACATCAGAACTAAAAGAACCAAGGACTAGGCGCACGCCTCTAATCCCAGCACTCGGGAGGCAGAGGCAGGCGGATTTCTGAGTTCGAGGCCAGCCTGGTCTACAGAGTTGAGTTCCAGGACAGCCAGGGCTATACAGAGAAACCCTGTCTCGAAAAACCTAAAAAAGAAAAAAAAAAAAAAAAAAGATAAATTTCCACCATCAAAGAAAGCCTATTCAAACTACAGAAAGAGCTTAAAGGAAACTAGCCTGTAAGAAATGAATGTGGTCACAGACTGAAAGAAGAATGTTTACTTGGGTCTAAAGAGAAATACAGAGAAAACTCTCAAAAACCATAATTTTAAGTATGAGCTGAGTATAGACCACTTCAGAAATCACAGAAGGAAGTAACAAAAGTGCCTGGAAAGAGCTGTCTAATATTTTAAACAAGTGTCAGGTGTGGTGGTGCACGTCTGTAGTCCCAGGACTTGGTAGGCAGAGACAGGCAGACGAATCCCTGAGTTTGAGGCCAGCCTGGTTTACAGATCGAGTTCCAAGACAGCCAGGGCTACACAGAGAAACTCAGAAAAAACATTTTTTAAACAAATGCTTAAAGCTAAGAGTCCTGAAACTATGCATTGCATCTGCACTCTGAGCCCCTCTCAAGACTATCTGTAAATCCCACCCTCAAATAGCAAATATCATGGAAGAAGCTACATTTTATGATTCATATATAAATTATTTTGCACATGTATATATTACAGACAGATGCACATTATATACATCATATACATATTTGCTATTTTAAACTTGTGAAATGTATCACCAGTTACATCTAAGTAACAAATGGCCTTACAAGAGGACAGTAATAGACTAGTCACTTGAGGAGATTGGAGATGTCATCTGGTTTTGCCCCAATGCAGAGGTGAAGGATATAATATAGTTAAAGTACATGAAGTATTAAAATCCTCCCAGAGGTTGTGTTGTTTTGTTTCTAAAGTCTTCATGCCTGGATGAAGGAGAAAATAATTTTGAGAGTTTATCAGTCAACTGGGAATTTTTATCAATATGCGATCCTATTCAAACTAAATGCCACAGAAGAAAGGGAGCCAGCAGTTCTATTAAGTATAAAGAGTGCTTACTTACCAAAATGCAAATCAGTTCCTGCTGCCCCACCTAAACTGGTCCAACAGGCTGGGTGCAAACAGCAAGAGAACTGTTACTAATGTCAAACCTACAAATCTGTATTTAAGGAATGGCTATGGCAAGAGAGAAGGATATAAATGACAACTTATGCAATGTTGAAATGAAGTGAACATAAGAGGTTTTAAACTGTTCTTATTCAACTCTGAACATGGGTAGGGTATTAGAAAATTGTAAGCACTACCCAGAGTTTACCTACCATTAGATGAACTGGGCAAGTGCATTTTACATGCTTTGTGAAGCCCTGGGTAAGGACTTTCTGTACATGGGTGGTGAGAACAACACAAGCCCAAAAGCCTTTTTTTACTCTATACTTTTTAACAGCACTCAAATAGTGCTTGGGTGTCTCTGGAAAGCATCCGTAAGTCAAACAAAGTAGTGAGGTAAAGTCAGGTAAACCAGGGCCAGTGAGATGACTCAGTGGGTAAAAGTGCTTGTCTCCAGGCCTGAGAAATGCACACAGTAAAAGAAAAAAACCAATTCCAAAAAATTGTCCACTGACTGCCACAAGCACACCGTGCACATTAAATACACACACACACACACACACACACACACACACACACACACACACATAAATCTTTTTTTTTTTTTTTAAGAGACAGGCAAACAAGAAAGTCTATTAGAGTACCCTTGGCAACAGCAGCTTTAGCAGAGTACTGAACAAAGCCTGAATTTGCATATAAATGAATACAAGGCAGAAATTTGTGTTTTAGAAAACAAATGCAAGAAGGCATTAACAGAAATGTGTGGGCTGGAGAGATGGCTCAGCAGTTAAGAGCACTGACTACTCTTCCAGAGGTCCTGAGTTCAATTCCCAGCAAACACATGGTGGCTCACAACCATCTGTAATGAGGCCTGCTGATGCACTCTTCTTGTGTGTCTGAAGATAGCTACGGTGTATTGTATAAATAAAAATAAATAAATTTTTAAAACAAAACAAAACAAAAAGACTTTGGAGTTTTATATTATCAATGTAATAAAAAGCCCTCATATTAAGCAGGGCTACTTAGGAGGCTGAGACAAGATTGCCTGAGCACAGGAGCTCAGTGCCAGCCTAGGCATCATAACAAGACCATATCTCAAAAAAATTAAAGTTATGTGAGGTGGTACAACTATATGGGAGGATAATGTAGGAGCACCACAAATTCAAGGACTACCTAGATAACTTAGTGAGATTCTGTCTTTAAAAACACAAAAAGAGCTGGGCGTGGTGGCGCACACCTTTAATCCCAGCACTCAGGAGGCAGAGGCAGGCGGATTTCTGAGTTCGAGGCCAGCCTGGTCTACAGAGTTGAGTTCCAGGACAGCCAGGGCTACACAGAGAAACCCTATCTCGAAAAACCCAAAAAAAAAAAAAAAAAAAAAAAAAAAAAAAAAAAAAAAAACAAACAAAAAAAAAGAAACATAAGCAGTCTCTATGTAAGTACCTAGCAATTTACAATGTAAGGAAGAAACTGGTAACTTGTTGCATGTAAAAGCCAAATTAGGAAAGTGGTGAACACAGCAGGTGTGCTAATGTACACCTTTAATCTTAGCTCTTGGGAAGCAAAGGCAGACTGCTCTCTACAGATTCAATGTCAGTCTACTTAGAAAATTCCAGAACAAGCCAGGCGCACACCTTTAATCCCAGCATTTAGGAGGCAGAGGCAGAGGCAGGTGGATTTCTGAGTTCAAGGCCAGCTTGGTCTACAAAGTGAGTTCCAGGACAGCCAGGTTTATGAAGAGAAACCCTGTCCTGGAAAAAAAAAAAAAATTTTTTTCAGAACAGCTAAGGCTTTGTAGTTAGATAAACACACAACAACAACAAAATAAGACAGGAAAAATAGAGAACAAGGTCTGAAGAGATTGCTCAGTGGTTAATACATTTGCCCTGCAAGAGTTTGGATCAAACCCTGGTACAAGCCAATCAGGCTTAGTGGCCATCCTGTAATTCTAGCCTCAAAGGCTAAATGCAAAGGATCACTAGAGCAAGCTTGCTAGTGAGGCTAGACATGTCAGCAAGCTCTGGGTTGACTGAGACCCTGCCTCCATGGATAAAGTAAAAGAATGATCCAAGATGATGGTGGTTGATCCCAACATGAACCTTAAGCTTCCATATACATAAGCACCCACACATAGGTGTATCCACATATATGTAAAATGCATATACACATGCACACCACACACATGAAAATGGAATGGAAAAAGGGAAAGAGAAAGACAAGTTAACCACCTCACTGTACAATCTTTCCAACAGACTAAACTAGCCATACATATTTATTTATATTTAGCTTATTCTTTAAAAGCTAAGACATAAAAACTGAGTAACGTTCTTCTGAAATCATTTTAAAATCACTCTAATAGAACAAGACTCAAATTTTGAGTCTCCCATAGTTTAAGACAAACACTATCCCAAAATGACTTACAGAACAGCAAAGCTTAAATACTTTCAAATGGGGTTGGGGTGGGGGCACAATTTCTTGATTGCAGATAAATTTTTACTTTAAATTCAGTAATTTCCCTATTAAAGCATATTTCTAGGCCATAAACTGTTTTGTTTTTTTTATAAAAAAGTGATAATACATTGTAAAATGTAAGGTGTTTTCTATCTGGTAGTGATTTTTCTAGTACTTATTTGTAATTTTCATGGCTTGATAGATAAAGGCACTTGCCACTAAACCTGAAGTGCCACTAAACCTGACAACCTAACTTTGATCCCCTGGATCCACATGGTGGAAAGAGAAAACAACTCTCACAAGTTGTCCTCTGACCCCTATCTTAGGGTTTCTACTGCTGAAGAGAAACCATGACCATAGCAACTCTTACAAAGGAAAACGTTTAATTGGGGCTAGCCTACAGTTTCAGAGGTTTAGTCCGTTATCATCATGGTAGGAAGCATGTGCAGGTAGACATGGTACTAGAGGAGCAAAGAGATTGTGTGCCACATGGGCATAGCCTGAGCATACAGAACATCAAAGCCTGCCTTCCTCGAACAAGACAACACTTCCTAATAGTGCTACTCCCTATAGGCCAAGCGTTCAAACACATGAGACTGTGGGGCAATACCTATTCAAACCACACACTGCCATAAGTTGGCTGTGGCATGTACATGTGCATGTACACACACATACACAAACATGCATACATGCATGCATGCACACATACATACACACACAAAATAAGTGTTATTTGTTTGTTTGTTTGTTTATTTATTTATTGTTTTTTTTTTTTGAGACAGGGTTTCTCTGTATACCTCTGGCTGTCCTGGAACTCACTCTGTAGACTGGGCTGGCCTTGAACTCAGAAATTCACCTGCCTCTGTTCCCAAGTGCTGGGATTAAAGATGTGCGCCACCACTGCCGGCTTTTAATAAAATTTATTTTATATGTATAATTTTATAATCAGTTTTTAACTGACCCTAGAAAAATGACAAACATTTCAGACTTTAAAATACAGCTTCCATCTCAACAAGATTATATCTATGGACTCAACCAAGGAGTAATAGAAATTACTCATGAAAAAATGAATTTATAATGAACATGCAAACTTCCTCATATTAATCAATTATTCAACTATTTAATTCATTTAATCAAAGATCAACTATTCACTCACCAACAATTTAACTATTTAATTCATTTATACTATATTAGAAACTATGTATGGATAGTTTATGATATGAGAGGATATATATGTGTGGTTTATGTAAATATTACATAATTCAAAATTTTATATGAAGGGCTTGAGCACTCATTGGTCTTTACATATGTGATGGTTCCTGCAACTCTGTCTTTCACAAATGCTAAAGGACAACTGTTCATCTGAATAAAATCAAACTCAGATTTGATTTTGTTTGCCTGGTTGGTTGGGTTTTTGTTTTGTTTTTTTGTTTGTTTGTTTTTAAGATTTTATTTATTTGATGTATATGAGTTCATTGTAGCTGTCTTCAGACAGACCAGAAGAGGGCATCGGATCCAATTATTACAGATGGTTGTGAGCCAACATGTGGTTGTTGGGAATTGAACTCAGAACCTCTGGAAGAGCAGTCAGTGCTCTTAACCACTGAGCCATCTCTTCAGCCCCTCGGTTTTTGTTTTGTTTTGAGACAAGGTCTCATGTAGCCTAGACTGGCCTCAAACTCACTATATAGCTGAATATGACCTTGACCTCCTGATGCTCCTGTATCTACCTGACAAGCACTGGGATTACAAGCAAGTGCCATTACTCCCAGCTCTCAAATTCAGGCTTCATTAGTTAGTAAAAAGCACTGAATTGCCTTGATACAACTGGTACAAGTCACAGAAAATAAATCTCTGTTCCCAAAGTTTCAGCCCAAGAAAAGCAGTGTGGTGATGGAGCTGCCCAAATTAGGCTTATAGCTTATTAAAATAATAACTGAAGTGTGTGTTTTTACATGGGTTTATCAGGTGTGAAAAATACAACATAAAAGTTTACAATTTTTTTTTAAAAAACTGTTTCTGTGATCTACAAAACTGTCAAACACTAAAAAATTTATAATTTTGCTGAATAAATGCATAAATATTTGCACAATGCATTTTCACAAGTTTGGGTTTTGGTCATTTGTAAACAAGTTTACAACAGACCTTGTACCAAGGGAAAACAAAAAACCTAAGACTGCAGAGAATGTCAGTGTCCTATCCTGTCAGTCTGTTCTCTAGCACACTATTCTAGGACTTTCATCTGATCTGCCTTTCTCTGCTCTTCCCTTTGCATGTGGAATTACAACCACCCTTCCATTCTTCTTTCAGTAGTCTGCTCATTGGGCATACCCTTTCTGTAGCTTTCTAAGAGAGCAGGGAATTGAAAGGATTTTTCTGAGAGCTGGTAGTTCCAAAATGCCCTTATTCAGCCTTCTCGTTTGCGGGCATCACTAGGTTCTGAGCTAGAAACCATCTCCCTTCAGAATTCTTAAGACATCCTCCTCCCGTTTTCTTGCCGATGATATCACTGTTGGAAGTTTTAATTCTTCTCTTATGTAAAAGTGAATGAATGAAAAGGCCCTTCCTCCCCAACTTGGCAACAGAGAGCTCTCTTTACACAGCATCTGGCAAGGTGAACACAGCAACTTCACAGGGAGACTCCAAAATTCACAAGTCTTTCTCTGGGGCTGTCCAATTTTGACAGAAAAACCTTGTTCATAAAGTATAAGTACATAATTAGCCGCTACTGTTCTGGAAGCTGCTCAGCGGCAGGGGCTGAGAACTTATCATTTAGGCTGCAGTCAGAGCCCTCATTTTTCAGACAAGCATTTCTCTTTTACTCCCATAGGGCAATGGGTCTGGAGCCAGCTGTTAACTTTTCTCAAAAATAAAAATAAGGCAGCAGACTGTTTCTGAGAGTGTTGGTGAGAGTAAATCTTGGAAAGGTGCTTTATTTCTTCTGGGTCAGGCAGGTGACTTTTTTTGCTCATCCTGAATAAAGTTTAAGTCTTATTTTTCAGGGGTGATAGTACACACCTTCAATCTGGGTCATACCTTCTGCTGGAGGCCTACACACAAGAGATGGAAGCAGGCCAACTCCTCTTCACCTGCCTGCACTTACTCACCAACACATCTGTTGGAATCTTCTCCCACAGAAGACCAGCTGAAACAACTAGCCTTATGGGACTGAGCAACTACTAGATCCTTAGACTTCCCATCCACAGCTGCCCATTGTTGGGGTAGTTGGACTGTAAGTTATTACAATATTCCCTTAATATGTAGAGACATTCCATAAGTTCTGTGACCCTAGAGAACCTTGACTATTATAGCATGGATTTCAGAATTCAATGAATACTTTATCAATATTGAGTCATCAATTTTAACAAATATACAATACTGTAGTAAAGAAGTTGACAAATAAGGAAAAGTGAGTTTAAAAAAGAAATATAAGCCGGGCACGCCTTTAATCCCAGCACTTGGGAGGCAGAGGCAGGCAGATTTCTAAGTTCGAGGCCAGCCTGGTCTACAGAGTGCCAGGACAGCCAGGGCTACACAGAGAAACCCTGTCTCGAAAAACCAAAATAAATAAATAAATAAAATTAAATAAAAATAAAAATAAAAAAGAAATATAGGAACTATTAATGTCATATTTTTTCTTTAAGTTTAAAACTATTCAAAACTTAAGTTCATTTTTAATTGTGTATATATTTATGTATATATGTATGTATTGGTGTCTTGCCCACATGTATATACATGCAGTAACCATGCCAGAAGTGCCCAGGTCAGAAGATGGGTGTCAGATTCCTGGGACTCGAGTTATAGATGGCTGTAGACAACTGAACCCCTATGGTAGAACAGCCAGTGCTCTTAACCATTGAGCTAATTAAACTATCTATGAAGCTCCTACAGTTCATTCTTAAGTTAACAGAAAGCAATAGTTGAAATAATTTAATCTTACTTTTTCTTCTAATTTATGAAGCTGCACTGTAGGAATGTTTCATAGAATGGCTGAAGAAAAAACACACTCTAGGGGAGCACTAACATTCTTTGATTCTTTTATTATTTTTATTTTACATATGTTCCTGGTGCCCATGGATACCCATAACCACTAGACAGCTGTGAATCATTCATTGTGCAGGTGCTCAGAATAAAGCCCAGGTCCTCTTGAAGAGCAGCCACCTCTCCAGTCCCATTCTGTGATATATATACATTCATTCATATTCATTCATTCTCTCTCTCTCTCTCTCTCTCTCTCTCTCTCTCTCTCTCTCTCTCTCATACGTGTGTATGTGTGTTTCAAGACAGGATTTCTCTGTGTAGCCTTGGTGTCCTGAACTGGCTCTGTAGACCAGACAGACTGGCCTCAAACTCAGAGATCCACCTACCTCTCTGCCCTGAGTGCTAGGATTAAAGGTGTGTGTCTCCAACATTCAGCTCCATTCTTTGATTCTTAACTCTGCAGTGTAAGCTTTTCAATATAAAAATCAACAGAGAACTAAATTCACATTATATAAGTTATTCTATTCAGATGTGTCTGTCTTCCTTCTTTGCCAATCTGTTATTTTTTCCATTGTGTATCTTTTTAGTTCTTTACCCAATAACCTTGGACTTTTATAGTCAATAAAAATTATCATAATTCTTGAGGCTGTTGACATTAGGTGATATAGTAAAATACCTGGACACGTCAGAGGTAGAGCACAAACAATAAAAGCTGGAAAAAATGATCCAGGCATGGTGACCATGCCTTAACCTCAGCACTCTGGAGGCAGAGGCAGTTGGGTCTTGAGTTCAAGACTAGAGCAATCTCACAGAAAGTTCTGGAATAGCAAAGGCCACACAGACCACACAGAAATGGGAAAAAAAAAGAAGCTAGAAAATGGTATGTTAGATTAGTATACAGAAAAATATATAAGAGATGAAGAGATGACTCAACAGTTAAGAGCACTTATTGGAGAGCATACAGGTTCAATTCCTATCTAGCAAACACATGGTGGCTCACACCTGTCTGTAACTCCAGGGGATCCAACATTCTGCTCTAACTTCCATGGTATACATGTGGTACACATACATACATGCCAGCAACTTACACACATAAAATAAATATTCAAAAGTAAATAACAGTACCACCTAAAAGTCAAAAAAGCAGCAGCAGCTACTGCCACTGCCATCACATACAATTGGGGTTTTTTGGTTTTTTTTTTTTTTTTGGTTCTTCGAAACAGGGTTTCTCTGTGTAGCCCTGGCTGTCCTGGAACTCACTTTGTAGACCATACTATACTGGCCTTGAACTCAGAAATCCACCTGCCTCTGCCTCCCAAGTGCAGGAATTAAAGGTGTGCGCCACCACACCCAGCCATACAATTGTTAAAATAGCTGCAAATTCACTTTTTTTTCTATCCAGACACAGGGAAATTTGCATTCCCTCCCCAGGACTTTAGGAAAGCTTGTAAGTCACTTGCTTATGACCAATGAATTATAGCAAGGCCTTTCCAGGCTGGGTCAGAAGGGAAAATGCGAATGTGACGTTCACTTTGTTGCCTGGACAGTTCCTCCTAGCTCCCTCCTCAGCAATGGCACTGCCCTGAAGCTACCTGGCAGGATGACTTGTCTGTGAACTGAGACCATATGGAAGCTTGGACATGACCTGTGGAGAAAGAAATGCCTGGGAACTCTTCAGCTATTCCAGTTCCAGCTGCTTTCTGAATAAACACATGACAGATGCTGAACCAAAAGTGCCCAATGGATCCTCTCTTCCCAAGTTCCTGATCCACAAAAGTCATGAGATAATAAAACTATTGGGAGGAGGGCAAGTTTGAGAGTTACTTTTTATAAAGAAAAACCAAAAATCTTTTATATAACAAATATAATGTTTCCAAATATCATATAAATCATTCAGGATTTTTGTTTTTTCTCCTTTGTTCCAAATAATTGGGAGAAGTATTTGTTTGGCTAGCAATAGGGTGATTTTTCCAGATAAAAATTAGTTGTTATATAGTTAAGAAATTTTAAAAATCTGTTAGGGACAGGTTTTGTGTACCATTCATGAAGGGACCTGAACTCAGCACCCAGTACCCATGTCAGATGTAGTTCTAGAGGGACACAATGCCTCAGGCCTCAAAAAGCATCCGCCCTGACATATACATACCCACACACAACACATACTTTAAAATGATTTTAATTAAATAAAAAACTATATTGGCGGGGCTGGTGAGATGGCTCAGCGGGTAAGAGCACCGACTGCTCTTCTGAAGGTCCCGAGTTCAAATCCCAGCAACCACATGGTGGCTCACAACCACCCATAATGAAATCTCTTCTGGAGTGTCTGAAGACAGCTACAGTGTACTTACAAATAATAAATAAATAAATCTTTAAAAAAAAAAAAAAAAAAAAAACTATATTGGCAAAGAGGATAAATTAGAACAAAGTACAATGACTTATAAAAAGAAAAGACAGAAAAGCAAACAAAAATGTATTTTTAGAAGACGTTAAGTCCATTTTAAATGACTTGGCCAACAAGTGAGTACCGGTTACAAAGCTAGGAATACTTATGAAATCAGAACAATTTTAGTATTTCAAGCTGAATTAGCAGATACACTGGTAGTTCATTTTATCTTTTAATTACAAGCTTAATAAAAAAAAAAAAAGTTGCAGTCTTTCAAAAACAAACCCTATGGGGGGGGGAGGGAAAGGAAGGGAAGGGAAGGGAAGGGAAGGGAAGGGAAGGGAAGGGAAGGGAAGGGAAGGGAAGGGAAGGGAAGGGAAGGGAAGGGAAGGGAGATACATATGTTCTGGTGCATCAACACAAATGGCCTACAGCCTCTACAGATGGTTTGCACCATGGTTCTCCTAAAGGGAAGAGGGGATGAATGTTCTCACCCTGGCTACTGAAGAGCTAGATAATACAGAGCCTAGCATTATAATCCTTCTAAATATTGTTATCTATTATAGCCTTTAACGTAATCCCTGGGCCTGTCTTATATCAAAACAAGTCTGCCATTTATTGCCAGAGCATCAACTACGAAGCAGAGAAAAATTATTAAATTTACTCTCTTTGAAACTAATGTATCATTACATTACTCCTAAGAATGATTGACTTTTAAAAATGTTTTTCTCAGCCAGACATAGTCCCAGCATTCAGGAGGCAAGGCAGATGGATCTCGTGAGTTCAAGGCCTGCCTGGTCTACAAAGTAAGTTCTAGCACAGCCAGGATTGTTACATGGAGATATCCTGTCTTATTAAAAAATAAAAGGGGGCTGGTGAGATGGCTCAGCGGGTTAGAGCACCCGACTGCTCTTCCGAAGGTGATGAGTTCAAATCCCAGCAACCACATGGTGGCTTACAACCACCTGTAACAAGATCTGACGGCTCCTCTGGTGCCTCTGAAGTCAGCTACAGCATACTTATGAAGAATAATAAGAAATGAATCCTTGGACCGGAGAGACCAACCAGAGCAAGCCAGGCTGTCCGGAGCGAGCGGAGCAGAACGGGGACGGCCGGAGCAAGTGGGGATGCCAGAGCTAGCAGGGCCGGAGCGAGTGGGGCGGAACGGGGACGGCCGGAACAAGCGGGGCCAAACCGGAGCAGGCGGAGCCAATCGGAGCGAGCAGGGCTGGCTGGAACAAGCGGGGGCCGTACGGGGGCGGCCAGGAGCAAGTGGGGCTGGCCAGAGCGAGTGGGGTCAAGCAGAGCGAGCGGGGTTGACCAAAACAAGGGAAAAAAAATGTATTAAAAAAAAAAAAAAAAAAAAAAAAACCAGGTCTTTTTCTCTGTACATGCAATGGTGTGTGTGTACAGAATGTATATGTGTGTGTATGATGTGTGTGAATATAAGCAGGTGTATGCCTCAGTGTGCATATGAAGATCACAAGACAACTTTCGGGAGTTAGTCCTTATCTTTCCTCCTTATTTTTGAAGTGCAATCTCTCTGTTGTTTGTTTGAAACAGGGTTTCTCTGTGTAGCCCTGGCTGTCCTGGAGCTCACTCTGTAGACCAGGCTGGCCTCAAACTCAGAGATCCCCCTGCCTCTGCTTCCTGAGAAGACGTGCCCACCACTGCCTAGTGCTGCTGTATTTACTTGTTTCCTTGATTTGTTTTGTTTGTTGCTTTGCATTCGAGGTGAGCTGGTCCCCAAGTTTCCAAGAGATTCTCCAGTCTCTGACTTTTATTTCCTAGAGGAATGCTGGGATTACAGATGTGTCAACTTTTTACATGGTCCAAGGTTGCACTTTTACCCAAGACCTTTCTTTCCCATTCCCTGTCCACATTTTTTACAAGTCTCACTGTTTTCCCTGAATTTAAGATCCTACAGCCTCAGTCTCCCAAGTAGCTGGGATTACAAGTGTACGTCAATGTACTGGCTCAGACTTTCCTAAGATTTTTATGTATATGAACGTTTTGCCTACATTTATGTCTATGTACCACTTGTATGTCTGGTACTCTTGAGGTCAGAAAGGATGTTAGGTTCCCTAAAACTGGAATTACATATGATTCTGTTACACAGATGCTGGGAACTGAACCCAGGTTAGCAAGCAGACAGTGCTCATGACCCTGGAGCTCAGACCTTTTAAGTATGCTTGTCACATACCCTTTTTAAACATTTTACTCGTTCAGTTAACTCTGTTACAGACAGACTATATGCAAATTTTCTTAAGTGATATTCCACAAATTTGTTTTCAGTGAATTTCAGCTAGATCTTTAAATTTGCAGAGTGGTATCAGAACTTTAACAACTGAATCAAGGAGACAACTAGCATCCAAAGGCACTTGCCACCAAGCCTAAGGACCCAAATTCAATCCTCAGGACTTCCATGGTGAAAGAAGACTGACTCCTAAAAGATATCCTCTAACCCACCACAATCATATGCACGCAATAAAGATGTTAACAGTCCTATCAATCAAGTCAAAAATTAGTAAAAGAACTCTTCAGTCTTATACCTTCATAACTTAATGTCAAAATTACTGAGATGTTAGTTAATTCAATAGTGACAGGATAGAGAGAAATCCTTGTTTCTAATGAAGTCCTAAAGAATATTTGCACCTTTTTTCAATTCCACCCTTCTTTAATTCACTGATGAACTATGTATCAAGTATTACCAGATATAGTATTCTGAATGTATCAAATGCTTGACTTTTTCAGAAGTTGAAAATATTTTTTATACTTCACAACATGATCAATTTAACCAATCTATGTTTTTTTCTTTACAAATTTTCTAAGGAAGTTATTAGAAAGCCAGGTATAGTGGCAAATGCTTTTAATCCCAGCACTTGAGAAGCAGAGGCAGGAAGATCTCTGAGTTTGAGGCCAGCTTGGTCTACATAATGAGTTCCATAACAGCCAGGGCTTCACAGAGAAACCCTGTCTCGAAAGTGGGGGTGAGGGCAAAGAAACAACAGAAAGTTATTAGAGTCTGATCCTGTAATGTCACACAAAATACAAGTAAAAATAATTCATGTTAGTAGTCCTAATTTAATGGAGTTTTGTCTGTTCTACAACATGAAGCATTTAAATTTATATCCATAAAGTAACTTATGTGTAGAAACTGGAAGCTGGTGTTTCCTTCCCCAGTGTCTAACTCTTTAACCCATTTATCCCAAGTGCACTCATTTTGACTTTGACTTACAAGCCTTCAGTTTGACAGCTACCTACCCACATAGAAAGAGCGCCATCTACTGGTAGGAGAAAATCTACTAACAATTATCCTGCTAAATAAACATAGCAAGAAAACATAAAATGACGCCTAGTAACATACTGCTATACACATACACCAGGGTATCACTGAACCCTCACCAGAGAGGCAGCTTCTCACAGTAGATTAATACAGAGACCCACAACTGAACAATGTGCACAAAGAAAAAGACACGGAGCACTCGGTCCTGAATAAATCCATGTCTATTAAATACCTCATCTCAAGGCTCAGGGATGCTCTATGTGGAAGGGGAGATGGAAAGACTGTAAGATCCAGCAGTGGTGGATGACTCCAGAGAAACCACTGGTGCATGCATGCATTAGTAGAGACTGCAGCAGAATGCACAGGACCTGTATAAGTTCAGGACCAGCACAGACAAAAATCTAAGTACAGAGAAATGGAAGAGGACATAAAGTCCCACCCCAACCAAGAAGCTACTTGCAACTGATAATCTGCTAAGAAGGAAAAAATCAGTTTTTTTCCAGTGAAGTGAATACTAGGTACATGTACTGGCTGGTTTTGTGTGCCAAAAAGGGGCCTCCCTCAAGGAAACGCCTCCATGAGATCCAGTGGTAAGGCATTTTCTCAATTAGTGATCGAGGGGAGAGGGCCCAGCCCATTGTGGGTAGTACCATTCCTGAGGCTGGTAGTCTTGGGTTCTATAAGCAAGCAAATTGAGCAAGCCAGGGGAAGCAAGCCAGTAAGGAACATCCCTCCATGGCCTCTGCATCAGCTCCTGCTTCTTGACCTGCTTAAGTTCCAGTCCTGACTTCCTTTGGTGATGAACAGCAATTTGTGGAAATGTAAGCTAAATAAGCCCTTTCCTCCCCAACATGCTTCTTGGTCATGATGTTTGTGTGGGAACAGAAACACTGACTAAGACAGTATCAACCAGGACATGCCTATGCTCAGGAATGGTTGGCCAACACTAAAGACTCCATGGTTTTTGTGTGCATCTTTTGTGTGTTTTCTTTTGTCTTTTGAGGGGTTTTTGTTTGTTTTGATTTATGTTTGAGAGAAAAAAACAAAGTTGGGTGTGGAAGTGGAGAGATATACAAAGAGTTGGGAGGAAATATATTGTATGGAAAAAAATTTTAAACCAATAAATAAACAACAAAATAATTTTTTAAAAAAAAATCTTAAAAGGATCAATACATTTGAACATGACAATACTTTTTTTTCCCCAAAAAACACAGTCACTTCATATAACCCAGGCTGGCTAGAACTCACTATGTAGGCTGGCTTCAAACTTATTATCTTCCTGCCTCAACCTCAAAAATGCTCGGATATAGGTAGGTGTGTATCACCATACATACTCTGAAATGTGGTAAGAAAATAATTTTTTTTAATGTATTTATTTTACTTAGATGAGTACACTGTAGCTGTCTTCAGACACACCAGAAGAGGGCATCGGATCCCATTACAGATGGTTGTGAGCCACCATGTGGTTGCTGGGATTTGAACTCAAGACCTCTGGAAGAGCAGTCAGTGCTCTTAACCGCTGAGCCATCTTTCCAGCCCCAGAAAATTTTTAATTCAAAATTATGGACGTGGTATGTAGTTCATTTGGCATTCATGATGCCCTAGGTTCAATCCCCAGCACTACCAAAAAATTGGTCATAATGGCACATACCTATAATCCCAGCACTCAGAAAGGCAGGAAGAACTGAAGTCCAAGGTCATTCTCAACTATTTCAGTTCAACACCATCCTGGGTAATATGATTCTCAAAATCAGACAAACAAAACCCAAAAAAAACCACAAGTTATCTAAACCAAGACTCTTACAGTAATTATCTGTAATAAAAATAAATAATAAAAATTTGGGGAAAAGAACTTCAAATAGCAAAAAGAAACCTGACAATGGTTGCTATCAAATTCTCTTAACTGGTTCTCCTAAAATCAATCCTTTACAGCTTCAACAGTTCTAGCTTCCCTATTACCGCTAGGCTACTTTAAATGGCAAATATAAAAATGCTTCAAACATTTCAGTGGCTCTCATCATCTTAAAACAACATCAAGGGCCGGGCGTGGTGGCACACGCCTTGAATCCCAGCACTTGGGAGGCAGAGGCAGGAGGATCTCTGAGTTCGAGGCCAGCCTGGTCTACAGAGTAAGTTCCAGGACAGCCAGGGCTATACAGAGAAACCCTGTCTCAAAAAACAAAAACAAAAACAAAACAAAACAAAACAAAACAAAAACAAAAACAAAAACAAAAAACTCAAACTTTTTGACAAACACAGCAAGGTCCTAAATGGAGTGGTCTCCATCTCTTACCAACTCACACCCAATGCAGTAATCATAACAAATACCTGTGGGCCAGGCGTGGTGGCACACGCCTTTAATCCCAGCACTTGGGAGGCAGAGGCGGGGGATTTCTGAGGCCAGCCTGGTCTACAAAGTGAGCTCCAGGACAGCCAGGGCTATACAGAGAAACCCTGTCTGGGGGGGGTGGGG